>JAWZSL010000077.1:0-382500 GCA_034769285.1 Lutjanus argentimaculatus | reverse complement strand
TGTAAAACATATCACAATTGACTGAGTTCATCAGTAATCTCTACTTTGTAGATGTGTCCTGAGCTAAATTAGATAGAAATATTACACCATTTGAAGCTGGTAAGAGATCCGGAGCCTTCCTTTGTGCTACAGGGTACACAGAGTGGGATGGAGAGGGGGGATCATGAGTTGGATGAATTGGAGTCTGGGAATTTGAGCTTGCAAGTCTTTATAGTTTCCTTTCCATCCATCCACAGCTGTCCTTGCTTTTGTTGTATTGGTTTAAGTGCTAAAGAAAATAAAAGGATAGTGTGGGGCCATCTTCATGGTTCAGTTTGTCCAGTGATGCGTCAGAAAGATGCTCCGTCAAACTTTACCGCAGCGAGGGCTTGAGCTGCAGACACACAGAGACAGGGAAGACAGGGTAGACAGAAGATCATTTCACATTACCTGTGTATCACTGAGTGCTCTATTCTGTCATGAGAAATAAATGGAAATATAACTTTGTAAGCCATTTTAGGAAGACTGATTTGTATCCACTGCTACTACTGCAAGATATCATGGTTTTGTGCATCGTGTATATGTATATATATATATATATACACACACACACACACACATACATACATAATATACATAATCTACACTTTGACCAACAGTGGATCATCAGCATTTTAAACTTACAGACTTACAAACATGAGCATTGCTATTGAAAACCTTGATATGTCAAACATCGTGTATCAGTCGATGAACAGCTGAGTGAAGCAAACAGAGGGTCTAAAGAGGACAGGGGACAAAGGGGACGTGGTGTGGTGTGCTGAACGGAGACTCACCTTGTATGACTCACACCTTCATGATGTGGGCAGAGTTGGGGAAGTCAGCAGAGGAAGGGGGACGTGCCAGGCTGGTCGGGGAGGTGGGGGGACTGGGGGCGCACTGGGCTGGAATAAGATGGAGGAAGGCCGGAGGAGTGTAAAAATGGAAAGAAAAACAAGGAGTGAACCAATCAAATAGAGAAATAAAGCCTGTTCTGATTCCACCTCATCAACTATGGACACTTTATCACGTCCTTCAGTGTCTCATACAGACAGCACAGTGGAGAAGGTGGGGTGGATGAATGTGTCAACACAGAGAAATTTCATCCAGGAGGCTGTGGTCATTGTCCATGTCCAACCAAAAGTCAACATTTCCTGAAGTTTTAAGTTACTTAAACCTTAGGTATGTTGTGAATTACCTAATGTGACATCATTATTTTAAGCCAAACCACGGACCTTTTCCCTAAACACCATCTAAGGACATTTTGGTGACTAACCTTAACCTAACTGCAACACCATTTCACAATGTTAAACCAGATCTTAAAAAGGCCTTTCTGGCAGAAAAAGTGTACCTTGTGGATCTGACGTTGTTGACAAAACAGAGGGATGTTATTTAACGACCTGGGAAAAGAACGTGTAGAAGAAAAATATAGGTGATGAGGTAATATGTCGATAAGGTAGGAAGTGAATGCTTGGATGAAGACAAGGTATGGGAGAACTGTTCATTTTGATTTTACCAACGATTTCAACCAAGTGGTTTTAAACCTTAAAGAAATTACATTAACCTCTAATTAGAGGTCTGAGCATGCTATGTGATGACCAATCAAGGGTTTTCAACACTGGTGAAAAGAGGTGTAGGTTATAGGGTTAGGTAAATATGTAGAAATTGTGGACTCATAGTGAGAATGTTCATTGTTTCTCGAATCACCCGAACCATTATACTTCAATTCAAATTGTGCCTGCACTGTCATGTGCGTTCAGTTCAGATGCGCCTGTTTGGAACATGAGGCTCTTAGGAATATATTATTATATATTTCATCCAGCAATTGGAATCGCTGAATTTATTTTATGCTTTTTGGGGGCCTAAACATACTCAAAAACTCACCAAATTTGGCACAAAATTCAGCCTTTAGGGAAATTTTAGTGTGAAATTGCTTTTGCTAATGGCGCCCCAGCTGCGTTTTGGGGGCGTGGGTAAGTCATTTGGCCACGCCCCCAAAACTCAGCTGGGGTGTCCTGTATAACTGACATGCATGAAAGTCAGTACACATATGTATCACACCCTCACGAACAAAAGAGTCTCTTGGAGGCATACTCTAAAACCAACAGGAAGTCGGCCATTTTGAATTTTGTGGTCATTTTTGGTGTTTTCCACGTGTTGTATTTTAACGAACTCCTCCTACAGAATTAATCCGATTGACTTCAAAATCACTGTGTATTATCTAGAGAAGTTGTGATCAAAAGTTATTAAAAGATCACGTTATCGTTGAAGGGCATGGCCATGAGGTGGCGGTGAATTTGATGTCTCGCCATGAAACACAAAATTTAACTTTAGCATAAATGGTCTGATCTGCACCAAACTTCACATGATTCATAATAGTCCCGCCCTGAACACATCTATATGAAAATATTCCGTGAATGTAATAGCGCCCCCTGGTGGCAACAGGAAACGACATGTTTTTGACTTTGAGGTGCTGTTCTGAGCACCACTGATCATATCCAACTCAAATTTGGTCTGCAAGGCCTTAAGACCTTGGTGATGCTATATTATGAAGATTGTGACATATCATCAAACGGCATTGCCCTGAGTGTGCAGCAAAAGTTGATGTTTCGCCAAACCACAGGAAGTGGCCTTAACTTCAGTGTACTTGGTCGAATCTGCCTGAAAGTGCACGTTTGTTAATGGTCCAGGCCCGAACACGTGATATGAGTTTCGTCAATGTCTTTAAACAGCAGCCCTTGCAGGACGTTTAACCAACATGCACGAAAATTGGTACACACATGTATCACACCCAGATGCACAAAAAAGTCTCTTGGACTCATAGGCTAAACCAAACTGGAAGTCGGCCATTTTGAATTTCGTGCTCAATTTTGGTGTTTTCTTGGTGTCATATTTTAACAAACTCCTCCTACAGAAATGATACCATCGACTTCAAAACGGGTGCATACCATCTAGACAAGTGTGTGATCAAAAGTTATTAAAAGAATTGGTCAGTGTTAAACGGTGTGGGTGTGGCATGGCGTCGACTTTTGATGACTCGCCATGAAACACAAAATTGCTATAACATGGGATTAAATGGTCAAATCTGCTCCAAACTTCACAAGTATGATAAAAGTCCCGCCCTAAACACATCTGTAGCCTCCCAGGTAGCATGTAAACATAGTGCCAATGTATCGCAAGACTTTGTATATCTCTTAATGGATGCACGTGTGAAAATATTGCGAGATTGACACCACGTTTACATGCTACCTGCTACATGCTACAGTTGACATTTCGGCTAAAAACATGGTGTAAATGGCATCTTTTGTGGTTAAATTTTAATGTTGCGGCTCGCGGACACTTGGATTACACCACATGAGCAGGATGGAGACATTTTGTTTGTTTTGTGTTCTTTTTTTTACATTTTATCTGTGGTCTCCATTCACTGCCAGTATACCGGATTTGGCTGCAACCCAGTTTTCTGCTGAAACACTCACATGAAACTCTGCTGTTTTGTGAACTGAAGATCTTCACCCATCCTCACATCGGCATAGGGGTGAGTACATATAGAGTGGATTATCATGTAAGGGTGGAATATCCTTTTAATAGAGTGCAGTTTTTGGCTACTTTAACACAAACTGACTCCAATCTACTGATTTGTAAAACAAGATTATGGGCTCACAATAAAGCTGTAAATCTGTAAGTGAATTGACTTACATGATAATGCACCATTCATCAATTATTTCTTTTTTTTTCCCAAAAAGGATTGACTAGAAGTCTACAGCTAGGAGATCTGAAGCACAGCGATGCTTTAAGCTAAATGCTAGTGGCGACGCTGTTAACATACTGATGTTTAATAGTTTATGCTCACCACATTTATAATCTAAGTTCAGTATGTCAGCATGTGACATTTGCCAGCAGTGAATTCATGGTACTGTAGAGAAGGGAAAATATTGGAAAATTGCAATTTAGATCTAATGATGGTACGAGATGAAAAGTCAAGTCACCAAAGATATTAGAATAAAGTCTGGGAACCATGAATGTTTGTACCAAATTTCAAGCCAATTCTTCCAGTAAAAAAGATATTTAACTGGATTTTACTGGAAAAAGGTGACCTTCAGGTAGTGCTCTCAAAATAGTAAGATTACTGAAATATAGCTGTTATGCTGTAATATAACTTATGAAATGCATACAGCATGGTGCAGCAATACAATTCTAACACAAAGGTATGTGAGAAAAAAAATATTAATATAAACAGTTGTTTAGCTGGATATAGGATCATGCATTAACATGTAATGCCTGATGACATAATGACTGCAAAATGTATGTAATGAAATACTGAATATCTGTAAGCACTCTGCTGTAGATACACGATCATGTAGGGTATATTGGTGAATTAAGCTGTTATTGTTGTTGCTGAGCACAGCATTATTTCTGAGATCTAGAACACAGCAAACAGCTAATTTGGAAGTTAAACTGAAAATGACTGCACCTGAAATCAGTGCCCTGCCTGAGGTTATGTTTTACAAACCCAGAACTGAGCTATCAGAATAATAGATAATAAGAACTGACTGTGACCCTAACCCATATCACTGATCAAATAGCCTCATAGATGGCTGCTGGTATGAGAAGTATAGAGAAAAGCTGGGGCAGCAGGGTACTGTGTGGAGGTAGAATGATTCTCTTTGTTTTACATAGATCATGTTCACTTTTTCTGCCTGTTTAGACCAACTTGTTGGCAGAGGCTCATATACTCAGACCACAAAAACTGCACCTAAATTATGCACGCGTTGCACAATTTGCTAACATGACATCATAGATGATTTAATGGATTATGACCTCATGTGACTTTCCACACACTGCTGAGTTGATTCAATGTTTATGTAGCAAAGTAATATGGAGACTGGCCAACTGTAAAGTTGTAATCTGTGATGTGATTTAGTTGTAGGATGTTATATTGCGTTACACCACAAGATGTCACTGTGTGCATCGTGGGCTCAGAGAAGCAGGGGCTTCTGGGAAAATGCTAACATCGTTGTGGCTAGTGGAGTAGCAACAGTTGTGTTGACATGTTGGCTATTAGCTGTGTTGTAGCTCCTGAATAAAACGAGCGTGAAGTTCCATCGAGTGAGTCCGTGAACTTCATGACATGGTGTCAGAAGTGGCTTTCCTGGCCAACTGAGAGAAGAAACGAGTTCGGAGCAGCGGCTGCGGCATGGCAAAGTTTCATGCGCCAGAGTCGTTTGACTTCACCCAGCCATCGACATGGCCGACCTGGAGACAGCGTTTCTCTCGCTATCGGATTGCTACTAAACTTGACCAAGAAGATGCTGACGTGCAAGTAAATTCTTTGTTATATGCTATGGGGAAAGAGGCAGAGCTCATATTCAGCACGTTCACATTCCCGGAGGAGGATGAGGACGGTTTTGACTATTATGAAGCAGTAGTCAGAAGGTTTGATGAACATTTCGTGCCTAAGAAGAATACTATACACGAGCATGCATGTTTCCACAGACGCTCGCAGCGACAGGGGGAGAGTGTGGAGGCATTCGTGAGACATCTTTATGAACTGGCAGAATATTGTGACTTCGGAGCTACTAAAGATGAACAGATAAGGGATCAGATCGTCATCAGGATCGCGGACAGCGACGTGTCACAGAAACTACAGCTGGAGTCGGATTTAACACTGGAAAAACCCATCAGCGTTGCTCGACAGTCCGAAACTAATTAAAGTGCAAAACGCCCGTGACAGATCGACGGAAAATGAAGTAAGTGCTGTTACAGGCAAATTCAAGAAATACAAGCCATTTGGAAAGAAATATGGTAAAGATAGCACTAGAGCTAATCCACAGTTTAAAGGCGCAGCAAGAACAGATAATGGAAAAGACTGTACAAGGTGTGGCAGAATGCATGATTATGGTGCTTGTCCTGCAACAGGAAAACGCTGCCGTAAATGCAACAAGATTGGACACTTTGAGATAAGGTGCAAAACAAAATCTGTAGGAGCTGTAAAAAATACAGATACAGACAGTGATGACAGCAGTGCGTGGTTTTTAGGAGCTGTCACAGAAGAGGACTATCCCTATGATGACAAATGGCAACAAGATCTGTGCATTAATGGGACTACTGTACGATTCAGAATCGACACAGGCGCTGATATAACTGTAATATCAGAAAACACTTACCTGAGCCTGCCACAGTGCCCTCCCTTGAAAGCTACTAAAGCTGTTTTCACAAGTCCTGGTGGAGAGCTTGTTTGCAAAGGCAAATTTATGACTGACTGTATAACTAAGGGAGTGAAATACACTTTCTGGATATATGTGATGGAAGGCCCATTCACCACAAACCTGCTTGGATGGAAAACTGCAACTAAAATGGGGCTTGTGCACGGAGTGGAGAGACTTGAGACATATGAGGATGTTTTTGGAGACATTGGGCTGTTAAACTGTGATCCTGTGAAAATAGTGCTCAAGCCTGATGCCCAGCCCTACAGCATCACTACACCACGGCATATTCCTTTTCCCATCCTGCCTCAAGTGGAAGAGGAACTAAAACGAATGCAGTCACTTGGCATCATCGAGGAGGTAAAGGAGGCTACTGACTGGTGTGCGCCTATGGTGCCTGTGATTAAAAAGAACAAGAAACCAAGAATATGTGTGGACTTAACGAAACTCAACAAAGCAGTGAAACGTGACAGGTTTATTTTGCCCACACTGGAGGACATTGCACCACAACTCTCGGGCGCGACAGTTTTCTCTACTGTTGATGCCTCAAGCGGGTTTTGGCAAATACCGCTTGACACGGAAAGCAGAAAACTAACAACTTTCATCACACCTGTGGGACGATTCTGTTTCCGGAGTCTTCTGTTTGGAATTACATCTGCCCGGAAATATTTCAGCAAAAGATGAGCACTCTCCGGAGAGATCATCCAGGCACAGTGGTGGTGATGGATGATATCCTGGTCTTTGGTAAGGATAAAAAGGACCATGACCAAAACCTCAGCACAGTTATGCAGACTATCAGAGCTTCAGGACTGAAACTGAACAAGGACAAGTGTCAGTTTGGAAAAACTGAAATTCAGTATTTTGGACACATCATTGGAAAAGACGGCATCAAGCCCAACCCAGAAAAAGGTCAGAGCCATCACAGAGCTGCCTAGCCCCACTAATGTGGCAGAGCTATGCCAGAGGATCAGGATGATCAACTATCTGGGAAGGTTTCTCCCGGACCTTTCATCTGTCATGCACCCAATCAACAGCCTGCTGAGAAATGATGCTGTGTGGAGCTGGGGCGATGTGTGAGAGGAGGCATTCAAACAGGTGAAGATTATGTTGACCACAGCGCCAGTCTTGGCGTACTATGACGCAAGCAAACCAACTGTGGTGAGTGCTGATGCCAGTAGTTATGGCCTGGGGGCAGCCTTGTACCAGGAGCAGGGAGATGGGCTCCGGCCGGTTGCCTTCTGCTCGCGAACATTGACAGAGACTGAGCAACGTTACTCACAGATCGAAAAGGAATGCCTCGCCAGTGTCTGGGCATGTGAGCGGTTTGCAAGGTATCTACAAGGCATGGAAAAGTTTTGCTTGCAAACTGACCATATCATTCCGCTGATTAACTCATACGACCTCGACAAAGCACGTGTGAGATGTCAGCGACTGTTAATGAGACTGATGAAGTTCAATGCTGAAGCTGTGCACGTCCCAGGAAAGCAGCTTGTCGTGGCTGACACTTTGTCACGCAACCCTCTGCAAGACAATTGTGTGTCTGACACAGAGCACGACATCAAAGCTTATGTACAGGCAGTGATATCAACAAGACCAATAACAGCTGATCGCCTGGATACAATCAGAGAGGCAACGAGCCAGGATGCAGACCTTCAAACTGTAGCTCATTACATCAACATAGGCTGGCCTGCAGAGGTAACACAAATACCACACACATTGCACAAGTTTCATATCGCCAGAGCTCATCTATCAGAAGTCGAGGGACTCCCTTTGTACGATGACAGGATTGTTGTTCCCCTCTCACTGCGGGAGACAGTGCTCTCTCAGATTCATGAAGGTCACCAGGGCTTGACCAAATGCCGCAGGAGAGCAAACATGACGGTGTGTGGTGGCCAGGGATTGGCAGAGACATTACTGAATGGTTAAAACGTGTGGGTTTTGCCTGAGAAACAAACCTACTCAGAAAAGAGAGCCGTTAGTGACCACACCACTGCCACAAGGTCCATGGCAGAAAATAGCAGCAGACATTTGTGAACAAGATGGTAAACAATATCTTGTTGTTGTGGACTATTATTCCCGCGATATTGAGATTGCACGCCTGCCAACCATCAGCAGTCAACAAGTTATCACTCGCCTGAAAAGCATGTTCGTCAGGTGGGGGATCCCATTGGAGCTGGTAACTGATAATGGCACCCAATTCACCTCAGCAGAATTCAGAGAGTTCAGTAAGACATACAACTTTGGGCACACGACATCCAGTCCACACTACCCCCAAGCTAACGGGGCTGCTGAAAGGGGTGGTACAGCAAAACGGATTCTGCGCCAGCCAGATCCTCACCTGGCCTTGATGAGTTATCGTGCCACTCCGATCTCTGCTACAGGTTTGAGCCCTGCCCAACTTATGATCGGATGACAGCTGAGAACAACGGTTCCCATTCTGCCTAAGCAGCTGAATCCAGGCCCAATAGACTACAAATCTGTCAGATTTAAGGACCAACAGACTAAAGCTGCCTATCGTTTCTTCTATAACAGACGCCACTCTACTCAACCATTACCTGCACTAGGGCCAGTGTGTCAACATCAAGCTTGACGGAGAGCAAAGCTGGAAAACTCATGCAAAAGTCATTGTTAAGGCACCAGAGCCCAGGTCCTATTACGTGCAGACAGAGCAGGGCACGCTTGCCCGCAGAAACAGGAGACACCTTCAAGCGGTGCCAGAGTCACCTGTGCCACTTACAGCAGTAGAGACTTGTGACTTAAGAACTGACTCTTCCTGTGACATGGGCCAGGCTTCGATTCCTCTTGGCGCCCCTGTCACTGCAACTTCTGCTGTGCCTCTTAGCCTGAGGTCTACTCCAAAGAGGACCATGGCTGGGAGAGCAATCAAACCACCCACTAGGTTCAAAGACTATGTTGCACAGTAAAAAAAAAAAAAAAAAAAAAAAAAGAGACAATTGATTTCTTATGTCATGTACAGGTTACAGATGTTTTGTAAAAGAAAAAGAGAGAGAGATGTGAGGGCAGGCGAAATGCTATTTTTTCTGTTCATTAAGACGTATGGGAAATGTGTTTGAGTTTCACTATTGCACGGAACTGCAGTTTACATTTGTTATACAATTCATTTAAAGTTAGAAGCTACCGTTACAGTATTAAGTGCATTTTCAGAGAGCTACTTTAAAAGGGGAAGATGTGATGTGATTTAGTTGTAGGATGTTATATTGCGTTACACCACAAGATGTCACTGTGTGCATTGTGGGCTCAGAGAAGCAGGGGCTTCTGGGAAAATGCTAACATCGTTGTGGCTAGTGGAGTAGCAACAGTTGTGTTGACATGTTGGCTATTAGCTGTGTTGTAGCTCCTGAATAAAACGAGCGTGAAGTTACATCGAGTGAGTCCGTGAACTTCATGACATAATCCTTAAAGTTCCAGTCCTAGTTAATTTGGTGACACAATTGGTTATTTATGACAATAGCAAGTGAGGTTCAATACTACAACTCTGTCTGAGCAGCTACTCTGCCAGAAAAACAGAAGAACAAGTGGCATATCTGTTATACTCCAGATACTCAAGCTGCAGTACGCATACAACTCGTGGTACTCAGGCTCCCTCTAGTGGTACCCTGAGGAATCAAATCAAATAATCAAAATACTAAAACATTTCAAATGAAAATATTTAGACTATGCAACTGCTGAAACACACTTTACACTAAGTTTTGTCTTTCCTGCAAGATTTTTTATTTCAGTATCAGCATAGTACTGTTCATTCATGCAGCACATGCATCATCCATGTTTAGTTATGAGCTAAACTGTGATGGCAAGATAGTAAGTGGAGGGAAAATGAAGAGACTGAAAGTGAATGTGTGTGTGTGTGTGTGTGTGTGTGTGGTGTGAGGGCTGTTCCTTGAGGTGTATGAGAGCTGTGTGTAAAAGTTTGAGTACCAGTTCTGGTGCTATGCCCTTATACAGTGTGGCTGTGGCTGACAAAAGTCAACAATAAATAATCTTATCAGGAATA
This sequence comes from Lutjanus argentimaculatus, assembly GCA_034769285.1. Classification (NCBI taxonomy): domain Eukaryota; kingdom Metazoa; phylum Chordata; class Actinopteri; order Lutjaniformes; family Lutjanidae; genus Lutjanus; species Lutjanus argentimaculatus. The sequence continues at coordinate 372,270 of JAWZSL010000077.1, read as the reverse complement.
AACCTGCCTCCTGCGTGAACTGTCCATAGCTGAAGTCAGCCTACACCAGTCATTCCCAAAGACTGGGGTCAGAACCCACAGGTGGGATTTTATTTGGGTCCCCTAAAAAAAAAAGATTATGGACAAAATTCTGCAAATGTAAGATTTATATCTGCAGTACACCGTTTATACAGCATTTAAAATGTGTTTAGTCTCATTTATGAAGTAGCCTAAAAATGCTGTATATTGTTTTCCTGATGAGAAGAAATAAAAACAGTGAGATGGTCTGTTCACTCAGCCTAAATACATTTATATTTAATTCATAAAGTTTTAACATGTGGATGTGTTTTCAATAACCGCATAAAGGAACTGTTCTTAGAACTATTGCAAATTGGGTCGTAATAGTTTGTCATTTTCAAAAAGTGGGTCCCCAGAAAAAAAGTTTGGGAAACACTGGTCTACATTATTGTATTTTTTTAAAATATATTTTTGGCTTTTTTACTTTTATTTGTAGGACAGCATTACATAGACAGGAAATGGCACAGCACAGACACAGCACAGGCCACAGACAGGAGTCAAACCCTTGGCTGCTGCTGAGGACTAAAGCCTCTGTGCACGAGCCACAAGCTCTACAAACTAAGCTACCGCAGCACGCCCAACACTAGTGTATTTTAAGGTCAGACATAATTGCGGAGATGACACCAGTCCCCTAGTCTCAGCAAAGAAGCTGGTGATTAAAATGTTATCAGAAGCTTCCAGTTAGACATTTTCTTAAAATGATAATGCTGAATTAGAGATGGAATGCTAAATGTTTTTTACCTGTAAAGATATCCTGGCAGATCATTTTAGGTACCAATAATCTTAGCAAAAGTTGGATTTTAAACAACACATGATATGATGATGTGAGTTGGCTGAGTCATGGAGGTGTGTGCAGAAATGGGCCTAAGGTAGCGTTGAGAGTAAGTACAGAGTGCAGTTAGTGGAAGAGAGTTAGTGACATAGTGACCATGTCGCTGGCAGCCGTATGTAGAGAGTCCTCACCAGAGAGAATACGGCTGCGACGGGAGGCCTCAGCAGCTAGAGCACAGGAGATCTCAATACGCTTCTCCTGCTCCTGCAACTGCTGTTGGGAACTGACCGGAACTCCACCCTCCACCGGGCCATCCAGGAGGGGAACCATGTTCTGCAAACTGACGGGGGGGGGGGGGGGGCAAAGACAAGGAAAAAACAGGAATAGGGTGGAGATTTTGTTGGTTGTAAATAAAAATTGTACAGCATATGACAAATGTAATGTGATTGCATGCCAGAAAATTTTAACTTTTTAATTTGACTTGTGTGACTTATTTTGCAAGCAAGTGATTCTGTTGCTTAAATGAGCAGTAATGAAGAAAGTGGACCATAATTCTTGGTTCCTCTGAAGTTTAAAAGTAAAGGAACAATTTATGGAGGCTTTCTGACTGGCATAAATAATTTTAATCCATTTGGAGAATATGTGAGGCACAGATGCTACGGGGTGGAGCGTTGATTGTTTTTTACTAATGTTAAATTTTACTATCACATTCAATCTTAGCTGTGCTTTTATTTTTAAATCAAAACTTGTTATTAATCTTTAAAGGGTATTTTTTTCTTTTTTTGTGTGTTTTTTGTGTTTAAAAAACCTTACTTAAAAAACTGTGTCATTTAAAAATATGGTCAAACCAAACGATCAGTTTTTTGGATCCAGTTAAAACCTGAGCCATATCATCTTCACCACTACGTACTCATACAGTATAGTTTCGAGAGAGATGAACATGTTCTGTTGTAAAGATAGTTGCAGTGATGAATGCTTTAAACTTGGACCAATAGGTTCATAATGTTGTGAAACAGAACACTAACTAATAAATTTGTGTGTGTGAGTGAAAACCCACTTTGATTTGGCAATGAGGGTTTTGATCCGCTCCAGTTTCTTCTGCTTCTCCTTCTGTTCCTCTGGGCTCAGAGGAGTGTTGTCTTCCACATCCAGGTAGCGCTCTGGGATCAGAACCTTGTCAGGAGCTGACAGCTGCAACAAACATGATGCACAGAAATAATCATAAATTCACACACACATATAGCTTACATGCACACAAATACACACACACCAATATAATATGCCTTTCAAAGCATCTATCCAATGACCTAGGAAGACGTTTTATCTAGATGCTTCTGATATGTATCTTGTGTGTGAGGGTGAAAGTAATTAACTAAATTTATCTTTGTCTAAGTCATAATATTACTTTTACTTAGGCACTTTTCTTCTACTTTAAGCATTGTACTTTGCTACAGTACCAGTCAAAAGTTTGGACACACCTTCTCATTCGATGTTTTTTCTTTATTTTTTTATTTACTACATTGTACATTAATACTGAAGACATCCAAACTATGAAGGAACACATATGGAATTATGTAGTAAACAAAAAAGTGTTAAACAAACCAGAATATGTTTTATATTTTAGATTCTTCAAAGTAGTCACCTTTTGCATTGATGACAGCTTTGCACACTCTTGGCATTCTCTCAATCAACTTCATGAGGTAGTCACCTGGAATGGTTTTCCAACAGTCTTAAAGGAGTTCCCAGATGTGCTGAGCACTTGTTGTCTGCTTTGCCTTCACTCTGCGGTCCAACTCATCCCAAACCATCTCTTTTTCTTTCTTTTTAATTATTGAGTGTAGTCTAGACCTACTCTATATGTAAAGTGTCTTGAGACAACTTTGTTGTGAATTGGCGCTATATAAATAAAATTGACTTGACTTGACTTTCTTGGTCAAATAGTCCTTACATAGCCTGGAGGCGTGTTTGGGGTCATTCATACCAAAAACAAATGACGGTCCCACTAAGCGCAAACCAGATGGGATGGCATGTCGCTGCAAAATGCTGTGGTAGCCATGCTGGTTCAGTGTGCCTTAGATTTTGAATAAATCACCAACAGTGTCACCAGCAAAGCACCCCCATACCATCACACCTCGCCTCCATGCTTCACGGTGGGAACCACACATGTAGAAACCATCCACTCACCTTTTCTGCATCTCACAAAGACATGGCAGGTGGAACCAAAAATCTCAAATTTGGACTCATCAGACCAAAGGACAGATTTCCACTGGTCTAATGTCCATTCCTTGTGTTTCTTGGCCCAAACAATTCTCTTCTTCTTGTTGTTCTTCATCAGAAGTGGCTTCTTTGCAGCAATTCGACCATGAAGGCCTGATTCATGAACAGCTGATGTTGAGATGTGTCTGCTGCTTGAACTCTGTGAAACATTTATGTGGGCTCTAATCTGAGGTGCTGTTAATTTGCGGTTTCTGAGGCTCGTAACTCTGATGAACCTATCCTCTGCAGCAGAGGTAACTCTTGGTCTTCCTTTCTTGGGGTGGTCCTCATGAGAGGGCCAGTTTCATCATTGCATTTGATGGTCTTTGCGACTGCACTTGAGGATACGTTCAAAGTTCTTGAAATTTTACGGATTGACTGACCTTCATGTCTTAAAGTAATGATGGATGTCGTTTCTCTTTACTTAGTTGAGTGGTTCTTGCCATAATGTGGATTAGAACATTAGTCAAATAGGGCTATTCACTGTATAGACCTTTGTACCAACCCTACCTCTGCACAACAGAACTGATGGTCTCAAACACATTAAGAAGGCAAGAAATTCCAGAAATTAACTCTTGACGAGGCACACCTGTTTATTGAAAAACCATTCCAGGTGACTATCTCATGAAGCTGATTGAGAGAATGCCAAGAGTGTGCAAAGATGTCATCAATGTAAAAGGTGACTACTTTGAAGAATCTAAAATATAAAACATATTCTGTTTTGTTTAACACTTTTTTGTTTACTACATAATTCCATATGTGTTACTTCATAGTTTGGATGTCTTCAGTATTAATGTACAATGTAGAAAATAAAAAAAAATAAAGGAAAACCATTGAATGAGAAGGTGTGTCCAAACTTTTGACTGGTACTTTACTTTTCAAAATGCAGTAAAAACAAAAAGGAAAAAAATAAAAACAATTAACGCACAGCAATGCAATAAAATGAAGAATGACACTATTATTTATTCTTATACATTTTTATTATATAATAATCCTTTTTATGGTTATGGTTAGCATTGTTACACCTAGGAAAAGTTTTTAAAAAAGGTTACATCTACCTGCATAACAATACACTACTGGGCAAGCCACTAAGTGACCTAAATCAAATGTGCCCATGCTGGGTCTGGCTAAATGCTAAAATTCTCACAATGACTTCTGCATTCACTAATGAACTTTTGCCTTCAGTGAGGTGTGTGAGGCCTGTCTGCTGTTTCTGATAATTATCCCAGGGACTGCAGAGTGGACTGGTTATAGTGGGACAGACAAGCTGAGTGGACAGTTTTTACCCCCCAACCCCGGAATTTAAAAAATTAACACAAAGTAAATTGACCTGCTTTGTACTAAGTGCAGTTTTACACAAGCACTTTTGCCTTCTGGTCTACCAACCACTCAAAGTGCTTTACAACACGTCACATTGACCCATTCAGACACACATTCATACACTAATAGCAGAGGCTGCCATGCAAGGTGTCTCTGTTCCTTCATCCCGTCTCCCCCATCACCTGACTCCCACACCTGTACCCCGTCCCATGCTTAGGATGCCAACTGCCAATCTGCTCTTTTGTATATATCAATATATTTTGTATGCTGTCAGTAAACCTACCTGATTCTACACCGACCTGTCTGACAGTTACTAAGCTGTGACACCTGTGCATTGACAGTCAAAATGCATGCATGATGCATGTTGTGATCCATGATGTGAACAGAACGAATGAATGTGGGAGTGGTGCATCAGCTGAATGATCTCACCTCTTTGCTGATGTCCAGGTCAAAGTGTTCTGGTTCAACCTGTAACCGTCTCAGGCGAGCAATTTCTTCCCGAGGTGACTCCTGCCCCTGGCCTCGAACTGCTGTCTCCAAGTCTTTGATGTCAATCTCATGAGCTGTCAGGCGCCGCCGAATCTGTCAACACACACATGCACACACAGGTATGTAGACAAATACTGATACAATGTAGTCATCCAGACTAGCCATCCAGATTCATCAGGGATGAATAACCTGTTCTGAAAAGTCTTGCTGGGGATGTCTAAAAAGACAGTAGAGTGTGGCAGATTATCTGACCGCAGTGACTGACCATAAACAAAGAACTACGTTAACAAAGTACAGACTCAGTGAGCACAGCCTGGCCTTTGAGATGGGCCGATACAAAAAATCATGGCTTCAGCAAGAGGAACGCTTCTGCCAGCTGTGCAAACAAAACAAAGTAGAGACAGAGCTGCACTTTTGCATAGAATGTTCAAAAAATCAGGAAATCTGAATTACATATTTCCCCAAATTTAAAAACAAACATCCTGAATTTGACCAACTAACCTATATGAAGAAACTACCAATACTACTGGGTGAACATAAAGAGAGCTGCAAGTTAGCAGCAGAATATGTCTTCACCTGCCACACTTTGAGGAACAGTGAGTGCCCCCCCCCCAAACACACACACACAGATGCTGCTTAATGTTATTATTGTTAATTATTATTTTCATATTGTCACCTATCTGCCAGGTTTTTGTGTGCTTGCTTAGCACTTTAAATATTGTGTGTTACTGCTATTTTCTTGTTTCATTTTGAACAATGTGCTTTGGCAATACTGTATTTTATTATGGTCATGCCGATAAAGCCACTTTAAAGCCACTTTAAAAAGCTAACTTTGCTGTTGGCCTGCTACCTCTATGTGTCACTTGTAACCTGTCGACGGTAACTCCCTTGTACCAGAGTAATCGCTGACTGCTGCTCACAAACTCTCTGCTGTAACTATCTTTGGCTGTGGCTAGTCCACAAGCTGCCAATATATATATTATATTTTAAAAAATTGGAATTGATATTTTTTATAAATAAATGTTTTTTCTAGAGCAGCAATAGTTACGTTTACAAAAGCATAGTCACTACATACAGCCAATAATATCTCACTGGAAACAAATCTAATCAAAATACTGGGTGAAGTTAAAGAACACAGACATTAGTCAGTCATCCTGTCCTCTGTCCTCCTCCTTCACTGCCTGCAGGTACAGCAGGCAGAGAGATGAGAGGCTGCTTTGTCTCAGCCAGGAGGAAGTTTACAACAATTTGACTAATTTTTGGATATATGGCAAACTAAACTAAACAACAACAGACAACTTTATTTTGGTGCATGAGAGACTCAAGTACACTCAAATATTGCTCTCTACAAACTGTTCAGGCTTGTTGATCAGGTGTGTTGATAAAAAAATGGCTCTTCACATGTGAGGGTTTTACTACACTCAGGGTACTTAAAGTAACAAATGTACTTCAGTACCCTTGTCAAATGCCATGGTGACCCAAAACAAAGGGAGCTTGACCCACGAGCCCCAAATTGGGTGGCTCTGATCTATGTCGACCTGACCTTTGTCCTTGATTTACAGCATCAATAGCCTGGAATCTAAGTAAGTGTTATCGAGGCTTACACTATTTTCTAAGCTATTTTCACTACTGAAATTATATACAGTATACATACAAGTTTCTCTTACAAAATGATTGTTTCATGAACAATAGTTCTACCTTGCAGTTGTTAAATGTGCATGAAGTTGATCAAAGCTTCCCAGTTCTCTACAGTAGTCATCTCACAGGTTACAAGGAGCTTTACATGGTTGATCATACCACTTTGTAGTTGGCTGGAGACTGTCCACCAGAGAGGTTGAGACTCCGCCTCTTGTCCCTCACAGAGCTACTCTGGTTACGGCGCATTCGTTCATTCTGCTCCTCCACGCTCATCTTGGACTTCACCTCTGCAGTGAACACAGCACTCTTTGGTCGTTCCTGTGACAAAGATACACATACAAATATGGGCAAGATTTCAGTCCTTGTCCTTTTGGAATTTAGTGGTGCCTTTGATCATACAATACTACTAGACAAACACTGAGCTGGACTCCAAGACAAAGAGGTTAGAATCCTAACAATAAAGTACTAGATAAGAATCATAAAGTACTGTCTATCTATCTATCTATCTAGTCAAGTCAAGTCAATTTTATTTATATAGCGCCAATTCACAACAAAGTTGACTCAAGACACTTAACATATAGAATTGGTCTAGACCACACTCAATAATCTATCTAACTCAAAGACAGAGGCTACTTTGTCTCACCTAGTAATCCAGGTAAACCAACAGGACATGAGGAATTCCCCAAGTTTCATGCCTTGGGCCTCTATGCTTTCATTAGGGCAAATTATAATTAATCTAAAGTGTTCTTGTAAAGTTAGAGAAACAGCCACAGATAATGCGCTCTACAAATCACTGAATGGTATCTTTGTCCATCCTTTTTGCTTGTGCTGCCCTCTTGTGGTACATTTCTGAAACTGTGTTGGCTTACATAGGATACAATTAGATGGGATGATGGCTGAATTTATTCGTGTTCAACCACAACACTTTGTATGATATCCTTTTCTGGGCATAACAGGTTAAAACATGAAAATTTAAGCACTTTAATATGATTGTGCTTTTAACTAGACTTGACTTAAATTTTTTGGGTACCTTCACACTTTGAAATATGAGAGTAAGAAGCAAGACTTGCACATGTATCTTTTAAGATGGGAAAGAAATAATTTTAACATTAATTCATATCCAAAACCAGAAAACATTTAATTTTTTCCATTTTACCTGAATATCGACATCTCAACATCCTCAACTAATTGAAGATGTGTTTCCATGTTATGTCAAACTCTTCATGTGGTTGTATGGCTGTTTCTGTCTTTTTTGTTTCTAATGTGAAAATACAGAGACATACCTGAGCTCAAGCAATCAAATGTTAATGTGATGATATTTACCCAATAATATTAGGGTGGTAGTAGCTCAGTCTGTAAGGACTTGGCCGGTTCAAGTCCCACACGGACCAAAGTACGGTGCGTGGACTGGGCACTGCCAAGGTGCCCTTGAGCAAGGCACCTTGGGGCACACCTGATTATATGTATGTGTGTGCAGCCCCCTCGCTCTGACACCTCTCCCTGATGCATGTCTATAGGTCCTGTTTGTGCATGTGTATTTCAGGCCTGTGTGTATGTAGAAAAAAAAAAGACAACAGAATGAAAACAAAGTAATTTCCCCTTGGGGATTAATAAAGTATGTCTTCTTCTTCTTCTTCTTCTTCTTCTTCTTCTTAACACAAGGAGGCACTTATCAAAGTTCTCAAAGCACAAAATGACCTGAGACTGAGCTACAGCTCCTGCTCTATCAAGTGAATTAAGTGTTCTTGTGCACACCAGTTAAAGCTCTGTGGATGGTTTTGTTTTAAGACTTGAGGCTATACATCTTTATATGCTGTAGTTTAGATAATTGTTTTGATATCATTTACATGTACTTTAAGTTGACCTACTCTGGAGATTCCATTAGGCACTCTGTCATTAGGCCGAGAAACTCCAGTAGAACTGCTGTATGATTCGTCGGTGGGGGACTTCGTTCTAGGAGGAACAATTCCAACTGCAAAGGGAGACAAAAGGTTAATGTGAACTCTCACAGCTAACATTATAAGACGGTGTAAGTATATGCTTTCAGTCTCCCTTGATTCAATCATACAGTCACATCTCAAAAGACTTAAGACTGTACTGGCTGGATTTTTGTTGTCCTCCTGCATTGTTGTCAGCACACACACATAAAATACATCAAATTGTACAAGAGATAGGGAACAGCTTTTCTCCAACAGCTTTTCTTGGAGATCAACCAAATTATTATTTAACCTGAGTTAAGTTTAGTTGCTGAATTAGGGTCATCAATCGAGAAAGGGTCAGTAGCCTTATCATATGGAGGCGTATGTTGTTGTACCTTTATTCATGGTGGATTGTCTGTCCTGGACCTGGTCCTGCACATCACTCATATGGCTCTGTTCTCCAAACTTGGGCTGCAAGATAAAGAACTGAGATGGTTTATCATATAATCAACATTACACCTGAAGGTGGTGAAAAATTCCAATGACATCTAAAGCTGTTGATGAAATAGAATGCATTAGATAATGTCTTGCTGTGTACAGACATGGGGACATCATGTAAAAACACAGTATTCATGGAATGGCAGATGCAATACATTACTGTTACACAGGTTGCGATTTGCTGGGGGGGGGGGGGGGGGGGGGGGGGTCCCCCACCATCTGCTCTGTATATCCCTGCCTCTGTTTAATTATTATTATTTTTTATTATTTTATTATTATTATTTTTATTACCCCTAGTAATAACTGTTACTAACTGTTGATCCACATAAGCAGGGAGAGGGACTGCTTATGTGGATTAACAGTTGTGTAATATCCTCAAATTCAACTTGATGAAACTTTTCATAAAGTCAGTCTAACATTTGATTGTGTGTTCAGTTATAGTTGACTAATATAGTCATGGCCATTATAGTGTGCTCTGGCAATTAAAAAACAGCACTAAACCTCTGAATTTAGCCAATTATTTCACCAATTCTACAGCACAAGTGTCCACTTACATTGCTATGGGGCTTGCAGTAATTATCAGATAACATTAAATATTCCACAAAATTTATTTCTAGATTTTGATTGTGACAAAGGAGGCGCTGGATCCAATCAAATATGTGCCGATCCCAATCTGAGAGCTCCCTAATCCTGTTCTGGCAGGATCCAGCAAAAAACACAAGTTCTGGAAAGGGGGATTTAATTCTGGCATGACTGATTAGCATTTAACCTTTTGCTCTGTTGTGTGTATTATCACATCACCTATGTGTCTGCATGAGGAAGACACAAGGCATGCAGGTGAAAATATCACACTACTTCATGAACTTATTTTTTAAAAATGGATTAAAAATATTCCTGTAAATGCAGTGTCACAGTTCCTAAATTGTTTTATCGAAGTTCTTAATTATTTTATAAATGTTACTTTAACATCTGCATGGAATATGCCAACATGCTTCATGATCTATAGGCTCACTAAATAAAAATGTTTCACAAATATCCCCTCCTCTGATTTTTGTCACAAATTGCACACTGCTGTTACACAGTTACTGTATTGCAGTATTGCAGATACACTGGTCACACCAGGATGTATGACGGAGAAATTTCAGACAAAAATCCATGTCAGTGAGTCATGGTCATCAGTGGCTTCACTCACTGAGCTTTGAATTCAACGTTGGTAAACTTTGATTGTGCTGGTGACCAGCTGCACACTGATCTGACAGTGAGAACATAGAGAACCTGAGAGTCCAATATGGATTCTTAATTCTCCTGGTGTATAAACTGCACCATGAAAGAGATGCAACATGGTCTGTTGTCACGAGACAGGAGTGGAAGGTACAAATGTGTGTCTGTGAATTAACTATGTTCACTCAGGGTTTAAGTGGTCATTACAAACCTAATACATGTGAATGTGGGAATGACATTCACTGTGCTGCTTCCTGGTGTGACCATATATGGACATGACACTATTAGGCACACAGAGAGTTTGACAGATGATCTGTGGCTGTAAAGAACTCAACACCAGGTACCAGGGCTCATACCAATTTCTTCTTACCAAAGCAGCTACAGTGCATTTTGAACTGAAATGTTCTGTGTTTAGTTACAGCATGCAGCTAACATGGTGTTTAGTGGCAGAGGCATTAAAAAGAGCTAAGGGAGAGCAACCACATGTGGAACAAGTGCTTTGGGAGGTCAAATCCAGGCTGATGTGGAGACAGAGGGATGATCAGTGGGTTGAGCACTTGAACAAATAGAGGTTTGAAAAGAGGATGAACATGTGGAATCTGGAGGAAGGTGGCTTATGAGGTTAAGAATGATGTTTTTAAAAGATGACATTGCAACAGTTAGGATTGGGTGAAGCGAGGGCAGGACAGGGCTGAATCACCCAAATACCTTTCTGATGTGAGAATCTTCACCATCAAGGTAACCATCATCGATGCCCAAGCTTCGTAGCCAGGCGGTGCTGTCATAGGGCAGAGGGGGGATGGAGGGAGGGAAGGTTGAAGAGGGTTCCAGAGGATAATAGGACTTGGGGAGGGGAGGCCTTGGGGGAACACTTTCCTAGATCACCGCAAGGGCAGGGAGGGAGTAAGGAAGGAGAGGAAGGATAGGAAGAACACAGAGTGCTGCACATCAGGAGGAATGATAATAAGCCAGGCAAAGTGCAGAGCAGAAAGGATTCATGGGAATGATTCTGTGGAATGGGTTCTTGATCCCATGTTAAGGAGTTAGATGTGAATCCCCAGCTGGATGATGAAATACCTGGCCAGAAAGCTTCAATGAATTCTTTAATCCACACAGTCTATGAAAAGCTGTGTGAAACAGCCACTATCACTGTGGGAGTCCTTCACCAGAATGAACTCATGAAGAAGAAAATGATCAGCTTTTAGGCTAATGAGGCTTAATCCGTCCTCCTTAAACCAAACCAAAATCAAATAACTAATTTATATGTCCAACTCATATATCTGGGTATATTTTATTTGCTTGACTGGAAAATGATCATAATTTTTCATACCATGTTTTTTTTTTCATGAAAGATTGACATCAATAAGAGATCCCCCCCCAACACACACACACACACACACACACACACACACTTTTTTTTTTTTTTTTACATAATTGCACAAGTGAACCCTTAACTTTCTGTAACTCTAGCCAAATGTTCTGGCTTCCACTTCCAGACACATTACATTAAATCTCGTAAGTCTTTATGTGAATCAGAGAATGGGTTCAGTTGAGGAAGTAGATCAGGGATGGATATATGTTCTTTCTGTTCCATGGATTCCATGTAACGCAGTTTAAAAGGACTGACACCTGAAAGCCTGAATAACGATCAGTCTTTAAAGGCAATTAACAGCACCAATGGCTTTACTAATTGAGAAAAAAAATATGTCATGATGACCTTTAGCAATGACAATGTAAAATGCTTATGATTTGGGGGAAATATTGTCACTGTATTAGCATTTATACAAATCAAAACAGATGTAGCTATGGATAATCATAATCATGGAGTGGTGGATATCATTTTCTTTAAAGATGGGTCTGCATGAATACTTTACCTGAGTTACCAGCTAAAGCACACTGTGTTACAGCATAGATCATCGGAGCAACACCAGTTCCCCCCTGATTGTTGGGGTATGTAAGCGGCCAAGCACCTTCACCTGCATAACATGATGGCATGTAATGGTGTTTATCGTCACCAAAATGACCGACTGAAGGTGTATTCAAATCTGTGCTGTAGTGTAATGATGAAACATCAGTCTGATAGGAATCCTGGAGGAGCAGGATGTGGGATTCAGGCATAGAAAAGCGCCTCTTGGAGGACAGCTTTCTGAGCCCATCATGGGAGAAGGGACATGAGTCTGGATAGACATCTTTTCTGAGACCAATCTTGACCTCTTGGCTGCAAACATTTGAGGTGAACCACCTAACTCCCTGAAGGTCAGTGTTGGTATGGACTGTGTCTTGATGCTGATTGGTATATTTGGAGTCCTGGAGTTGTACTTGGATTGAACCAATCTGCTCTCCTGCTCTGGCTTTGGCTTGATTTACAGCTTGGTCAAAGTTTGAATTGCCACTGCAGTTGATGTTTTGGTCTGTTTCCTCTATCACAGGGTCTAATCTACCCAAGGACTCCCTTAAGTCTTGGAAAGCAAGGGGGAGCTGAGGGAAGGTGTGTTCTAGGGTTTCACAACTATGGTAAGTGAGACTGTCTGCGTGCTGGCTTCTTTCAGGCTCTGTGTAACTTCTGGGTCTACACCTAGGCTTGGGGTCAGTTTTGAAATGAGGCACTATACAGGAGCTGGGACGGGGTTTAGGGCTTGATCTTTTACGCACTTCAGGGTTGGTTGTAGAGTCTGAGCATGGACCTGTGGCAGGTTTTGGATTGGGGTTGGTCTCCAGCTGAGTGTGTCCGGTGCTTACCTCCAGGCCCAGCTGTTTGGTGGGGGAGGTCTGGGAGCCGGGCACTGGGGAGAAGGGGCTGAGTGGGCTGGTGAGGCTTACTGAGCTCAGGGGACTGGCTGGACTATTGGTGCTAAAGGAGCCTGATGCACCGCTGGTCACTGTGCAGAAGACAGAGAGGGACAGACAGAGTCATTAGAGTGTACATGACAGAGACTAAACATGATTTCAGCTCCAGTGTGTTACCTCTGTGCTTGGCTGTGTCAGTCCCTCTGGATGAGTTATTCTTGTGCAGGCCCTCTAATACATCCTGGACTCTCCAAAACTCTTTCTGAATGTGCCTGCGGACCAGTTCACTCTGCAAAAAGCCAGGACAGACAGAATAATATGAGAAAGGGAACAGTCCCTATGAAAGCTGTTGAAAGTCAAGAGTATGGACTATCTATAAGGATTGGGTCAAGTAACTGAGACATCGTTTCTGGTAGGACATTTTGCTGCAACCTAAATGTCATTTCAATTTTTCTGTCAGCACCACAAACCAGATTCCATTCATATTTAGTGTGGGGGAGGCAGAAATCTCAGTCACAGGTATTTTATAAAACAAACAAACGAAAACAAACAAAACACAAACACCTAGTCCACACAAAGAAGCCCTGTTTGAACCAGGATTCGCAGCCAGAGAAAAGAGAGAGTGCACAGGAAAAAGACTGTCCTTTGCCTGATATTTTTCACATCTGTGACATATTAAAGTGCACAACGGATGATATGAGCACAGTAGTTTGAACAGGGTTTGACCTATTAATCAGAAAAAAATACCTGTAGAGATGACCATATCAGAATCAGGGGGGTTTTGAGGATTCCACCACTTTCCCAGTCTTTCATTGCCCTGTCCCAACTTTCTTGAAATGTGTTGCAGGCATCAAATTCAGAATGAGTGTAAAATTACAAAAAATAAAACAATAAAATGTATGAGTTTGAACATTACATATCTTGTCTTCCTACTGTATTCAACTGAATACAGGTTGAAAAGGATTTTCAAATCCTTGCATTCTGTTTTTGTTTATATTTTACACAACATCCAAACTTTTTTGGAACTGGGGTTGTACAATATAACAGAGATCATATAACAATAATACAACAAAATATAATACTAAGTATGTAAAAAATGTGTGCTTTATTCTACAATATAATAGCAATAGATAAATACAGCAATATATAGAAAAACATAATTCAGGCTCATGTTGGAGACACGTTGGAGACACAGTGAAGACTGAGTTAATTGCCAGTTTTGTTGCCACTGACTGTTGCCAAGGGGCCTAAAACCAGTGATGGTCCGGATTCCACTCCTTACCTCTATCAAAGCTGTTCTGCTGGAGTTTCCACTCCAGCTTTCTCCTGTAACTCTCCATAAGCTCCTTGATCTTTACTTTCAGTTCCCCCTGTATTGTCCTCCTCCCTGTTACCAGCTCTGAAAGCCCTCTTTGTCGCATTCAGGATGACCATGATGTCCTTTGTTATCCATGGCTTGTTATTTGACAGAGGTTAACGTGGTCCATGATGCACCCAGTAAACCCATCTGCAGCCCCTTTTACACAGCCTGTTCAAGGAGGGACTATTGTGGCTTTATTCTGTCTACATAAAAGTTACAGAGGAGGAACTGGGGGGTAATTTACTTATTCCATATATTTGTCAGCTGTGTTTATGCGGAGAGAGGGAGACAAGGAGACCCTTTCACTTTCACCCATGCTGACACAACGCTGTATACAGACATAGACAGGAGAGAAATCCTGCCCACAGATCACACGCAGAGCGATCTTTTTAACTTAAGAAGAAGTGACGCATTGTTTATCCAGGAAAACATAAAAACCTTTATGTTATGAACTCACAAAGTTATGAGCTCTGTGTGTGATTAGAAAGGAGCAGACAAGCAGAATCACTTGTTGACCGGTGAGCTGTTATGCCTCTTTTGCCAGTGCTGCTTTGTTCAGACACAGGTGGTGTAGAGGGGAGCCTTCGTTGCAGTCCTCTCCATGTGATCACAGAGTACCTGCCAGTCTGAACAGCTCTGAAGTGTCTCATAAGCCTGCTCCGACCATCTCCTTACAAGCCTTGTGGTTGTGGGCTGACATAGACAGCCCTTGATGTTAATGTGACCAGGAACAGCAAGCCCCGGCTCCTTTACGCTTACCACTCTCAGTGCAATCGCTGTCGGCCCAAACGGTTTGAAAGCCCTTGATGGAGAAGTTGTGGTCAGATATGTCCTGGTAGAGCCATTTTTCTTTAAAGCACATTAAACTACACTCCCATTAGCTCATCCATTTTATTTGCCAGCAATCTCACATTGCCCATGTTGAGAGAGGGGAGACACAAGTACAAGTACAACTATTTGTGAAATAACGAGTAAAATAAAGGATTAATACAATTGTGACAATCAATAGGATCACTTCCTGAACAGATTTCACGATCGAAAGATGGATTTATTTGTAGCTTAGCTTTTGAAATCAGGCTAAAATCACATGTCTGTTATCATAAAATCCTGTGGTTGGTTCACACAAACAAACCACACCAGAATCTGTTTGGAACCAGATCCACGTTTTCAAGCGGTCTCTGTCCAGTTATTTGGTCTGCACCAGAGTTCGAATGACAGCTTTCACACCAACCAACCAACACACACTTATTCATTATTTTTTAAGGTGGGGGCAATGGGGTATATTGCATGACCATTTCGGTTTGGTACCCAACTTTCTTCAGTTCAGTATGTTAAATAATTACTGTACAAAATGCACGAACCATGACCACACAACTGAAGTACACTGTGAACCATCAATTTTCTGTTCTGATGCATTTTACTTTTGTAAAATTCATCCTCTCTGTTATTACTAGAATTGTTTGGCTCTTAACTACAGTTTAACATGAAGTCATAAAACTTTTGTCAAGTAAGACCAATTGATCCAATTGGTCCAACACAGTCAAAATGCACTGGTAACCTCATTTATTGGTCTCAGAAAAGATGTCTATCCAGACTCATGTCCCTTCTTCCATGATGGCCTCAGAAAGCTGTCCTCCAAGAGGCGCTTTTCTATGCCTGAATCCCACATCCTGCTCCTCCAGGATTCCTATCAGACTGATGTTTCATCATTACACTACAGCACAGATCTGAATACACCTTCAGTCGGTCATTTTGGTGACGATAAACCTCATTTTGTCATGTTCATTAAAGAGAAAGAATGGATGTACCTGGCCATAGTTATATGCAGTATGTCATAACTCTTAACCCTCTCCTTACATGGAGAGATAGAACAAACCTTCTCTGGGTATCTCTCAATTTAAGAAGAAGAGATCGTGAAAAACTACAGTAGATACCCAAAAATGAACAAAGGTATGCTATTAGGCATAAAAGGAAAGGGATTAAATTTTTCACTGGTTACTGATAAGGCTGACTATATGCCAGCCTGGAGTGTTTTTGCTTTACTTTTTTTTACCATTAAAATGATAAATGAAGCAAATGATAAAGAACCATGTGTTTAATGTAATGTAATGTAGTTCTTACCTATATGACAAATTTCAAATCTCCATTTTGAAACAAGCTTTCCACTTCTCATAAAAACTACAGCTGTGGTTCAAAGACAAACAGGGATAATGACAGTGTGACTTTTACCTGTCCTCCTGCATTAAGCTGCTCCCATAGATCTCCATGAATAGCACTGGCCTCATCCTCTAATGCTTCAAACTCCATACGAGTGGTGGTTAAAGCCTGAAAGGGGCACAAATAAAGGCCATACTCAAGAGAGTGTTTTGAACATCTGTGGCTTACATAAACCATGCCTTTCTCATACCCTTCAGTCTGAAAGTGAATTGAATAAAAATGAAAAGAGATGTTTAAATAAAACCTGGCTCTTCGTTTCTGGGCCATGTTTCTTCTCAGCTATAAAAACAGTGGACCCACTGCTTTGTATAAATAGACAACAATTAGGTAAGGCAACTTAATGTCAAAGCTCTAATGTATCTAACAATGTTTACTTCTGACAGTTTGAGTAACAATCTCTTTTTTAAATTCAAAAGTGCTGTAGATAACATGACTGAACTAGAGACCTGACAACTTGTCCAGCACTTGACAAGTGCATCTTGTTGTTGAATTACATAACTCGCCAATACTGTTTATGAATTTAAGGGCCAGTTTCACAGGCAGGGTTTAACATTAATCTGAGAGTAGGCTTTAGTCTGTACCAGATAAACACGGACATTTAAGTAGCTTTCACAAACATGGCTTCAAATTGGCTTAGTTAGTCAGAGACTATGGAGTCCCGAAGTAAGGCCAGTAACTAATGGCACTCACAGAAACTCAGCATGGAACAGAAAACAGCAGGACTGGTGTGAATCTTGAGACAAAACAACTGTGGAGGAGTATGAAAAAATACTACTAAAACAACTGTGTGTCATATCATCCATTATTATTGAAAGTAAAAACCAGACTTGGCTGGCCACTGTAAATGCATTACAGTGGTTAGTCTCCATTTAAGTTAGGGCTGCTCAATGTGTGGCTCATGGTCCAGCCAGATGTTTCTAGCTAAAAAAGAAATTCAAATAAAGCATACACTCCCATGTACTGAGGCTATAGTCCTTATTGCAGTGGTCTGGGTTTCATCCCAGCCCACAGCTCTTTGCTGCATGTTGTCCCCTCTCTTTTTCAGTAATTTGGTCTGGGATTTGGCATAAGCCTTGTCTGTGAAACTGTCCCTTAATTGTACTATAAATGACAGGAATAATGGCCAGAGCAAGACCAAATTTGTTTTCTAAGAACACAAAGAGAAAGGCAGAAAGTCATCTTTTCAAATTGTTTTCTGTTTGTTTTGTTTCTGGAACATACTGTGCAGTGTCTTACACTGGAGGCCTGGGACAGCTCCCCTCTGATGTTGATGAGCTGGTTCTGCAGGGTTTCCTTTTTGAAGCGCAACTTTTCCATGGCCAAAGGCTGGTTGTGGTACAGCTCCATCTCCTGATGAGTTGCCACCAGTGCTTCCTCTAAGCTGTCCTGGGAACGGTAAACATGGCAAGCAAGAAAAGATGAGTTAATTGTAAATGAACATTCCTGTTCTATCTTCTAAACTTTAACAACAGGTGAGGAATTTCAACTCACCACTTTAAGTGACAAAGATACACAACAGATGACTGGTCTGCTGTCTCGCCACTCTGGGTAAAAGTGGAATCTATATCAGTTTCGGAAACCTCTCTCCCAGCGCTGCTCTTTTCCAGAGTACAGCCTTCTTACAAATTAATTGGCTCTAACTTTATTCTCAGAAACTCACTGAAGCTATTGAATCAAATAAAAAAATTCTTTGGCTTACCAGATATCTCAGTACACACCCCTATAACATACAATCACTTGTTTAAACCAGGAATGACTGATGGTGTATTTCTGGACTGGAGGGAGAGGGGATTGTGTTGTATTGGGGATCTTTACATAGATAACAGGTTTGCCTCTTTCGTTCATCTCTATCATCTCCCTCACTCACATTTCTATCGCTACCTGCAAGTAGGGATGCAGTGATTAACCGATTTTACCACACTGCTCAAAAAAATAAAGGTACACTTAAACAACACAATGTAAACTCCAAGTCAATCACACTTCTGTGAAATCAACCTGTCCAGTTAGGAAGCAACACTGATTGTGAATCAATTTCACTTGCTGTTGTGCAAATGGAACAGACAACAGGTGGAAATGAGAGGCAATTAGCAAGGCAACCCCTATAAAGGAGTGGTTCTGCAGGTGGTGACCACAGACCATTTCTCTGTTCTCATCCTTTCTGGCTGATGTTTTGGTCACTTTTGCATTTTGTCAGTGCTCTCACCCCAGGAGGTAGCATGAGGCGGTGTCTACAACCCACAGAAGTTGCTCAGGTAGTGCAGCTCATCCAGGATGGCACATCAATGCGAGCTGTGGCAAGAAGGTTTGCTGTGTCTGTCAGCACAGTGTCCAGAGCATGGAGGAGATACCAGGAGACAGGCCAGTACACAAGGAGACGTGGAGGGGGCCGTAGGAGGGCAACAACCCAGCAGCAGGACCGCCACCTCCTCCTTTGTGCAAGGAGGAACAGGAGGAGCACTGCCAGAGCCCTGCAAAATGACCTCTAGCAGGCCACTAATATGCATGTTTCTGCTCAAACTGTCAGAAACAGACTCCATGAGGGTGGTATGAGAGCCCGACGTCCACAAGTGGGGCTTGTGCTTACAGCCCACCACCGTGCAGAGTGATTGGCATTTGCCAGAGAACACCAAGATTGGCAGATTCGCCATTGGCGCCCTGTGCTCTTCACGGATGAGAGCAGGTTCACACTGAGCACGTGTGACAGACGTGACAGAGTCTGGAGACGCCGTGGAGAACGTTCTGCTGCCTGCAACATCCTCCAGCATGACCGGTTTGGCGGTGGGTCAGTAATGGTGTGGGGAGGCATTTCTTTGGTGGGCTGCACAGCCCTCCATGTGCTAGCCAGAGGTACCCTGACTGCCATTAGGTACTGGGATGAGATCCTCAGACCCATTGTGAGACCATATGCTTGGTGCAGTGGGCCCTGGTTTCCTTCTGATGCATGACAATGCTAGGCCTCATGTGGCTGAAGCGTGTCAGCAGTTCCTGCATGATGAAGGCATTGATGCTACGTACTGGCCTGCCCGTTCCCCAGACCTGAATCCAATTGAGCACATCTGGGACATCAGGTCTCGTTCCATCCACCAACGCCACGTTGCACCACAGACTGTCCAGGAGTTGACTGATGCTTTAATCCAGGTCTGGGAGGAGATCCTTCAGGAGAACAACCGCCGCCTCATTGGGAGCATGCCCAGGCGTTGTAGGGAGGTCATACAGGCAAGTGGAGGCCACACACACTACTGAGCCTCATTTTGACTTGTCTTGAGGAATTTCCACTGAAGTTGGATCAGCCTGTAATGTGATTTTCCACTTTTATTTTGAGTATGATTCCAAATCCAGACCTCCATGGGATAATAATTTTGATTTACATTGATCATTTTTATGTTATTTTGTTCTCAACGCATTCCACTATGTAATGAATAAAGATTTTCAACTGGAATATTTCATTAATTGAAATCTAGGATGTGTTATTTTAGTGTTGCCTTTATTTTTTTGAGCAGTGTATCAACCGCGCTTTAATACGTCACGGTTATTTAATCCCAAAAGCTCCGCTACACCGAGTGTTTCTGTTCTCACTCACAAGAAACAGACATCATGCTGGTATATTATTTTCGGCGTAATCTGCACGGCACGAAAACAAAGTTACAACCAGCGTGCACTGCTTAAAGTGCCGTGCACATAGCAATGTTTAGCAATGGCAGAAGGACCGAACAGCGAAGCCTTGTTTCCACCGAAGAAAAGAGTGAAGTCGGCAGTGTGGGAGCATTTCGGATACACCAAGAATGACCAGGGAGTCATTCAAGATGGCAGATCACCTTGCAAAACCTGTTGAAAGAAAGTTGCGGCTAAAGGGTCAAACACATCTAACTTGATGCAGCATTTGTGGGATCACCACCCAGCTTTACACGCCAACATAAAGGTAACACATAATAACTGAGTTAAATCATGTTAGTGGCAAGTTACTTCATGAAACATTGAGTTGGTAGGGAGTTAAATTTAAACGTGTCACTTACAATCAGTGGCGGAGCGGTGAGAGTTGAGCTTTCAGTTCAATGTAAACAAGCAGCAAAGCGGCATGTTTGTCTATGGAAGACAAAAGTGCTCCTCTCAAGGGCTTCAGTCAGTGACCATATAACGTTACAGGTTGCTTCTTCCCGTCTGTGTTGAGTAAACTCTAGGCATTGTAGGTTAATATACCAGGTGTAAAACACTAACATAACATCAGGAGCTTGTAGACTTCCAGCACTATACCATGGGATCTAATTAATTGCATTCAGTTATTATTAACACAGCATGAGAGATGTTTTCAATTTATTTTGTTTTATTTTCACTAAAACTTGTCAAGTGCTTCTAGTGTCTATGATAAAGCGCTATATAAATGTAATCCATTATGAATTAAAAAATAGGCATGGATGACAGTTGATGACAATAACACTTAAGTTTATTACCCACATGAATAACATTTTCCCCTGCGGGATCAATAAATTTAATCTTAGTCTTATATTAATAATAATACTTAAAATACTTTATTTCATATATTTAAAAAAACAACTTCATTACTGCAAATCCAATCAAAGTTCATCTTGGCATGGATTATTTATTTTCATTTTTCTTATTCACTTTTAGTCTAAGACTACCTCTGGTACTGCTGCAGTTCAACAACCTACTGTTGCAGAATCCTTTGCAAAGTGTGACCTATGCTCCCTCTTCAAAACAAGCCCAGGATTTGAATAAAGCTGTAGCCTATTTCATCTCTAAAGATATGATGCCATTTCAGATAGTGTTGTGAAATTAATCAATGCATAATAATCGTGATAATCGTGAAACTGTGATTATTCCTCAGACTATAATCGTACAATCAAAATCTATAATCGTTGCATCCCTACCTGCAAGTCAGGCATTTCGTATGGGAAAATATCTCAGAATTCCCAATCAAACCACAGATCCATATATTTTTTTATATACTTCTCTCACAGCCAGATTCTAAACATTTGATTTCCCACTTTGTCACTGCTTTTATGTCTCCAGCAAGTACCAGTCATCTCAAAGACACCTGGTTGGAAGAATTGGGTGTTCCTTTATCAGAGGAATTATGGGAGGAGGGCAGTATACAGAATTGTTCTATCAATTCCAGATACAGACTAATCCAATTTAAAGTTATAAATAGACTGCATTACTCCAAAACTAAACTTAGCAAACTGTTTGAATCTGTCTCCCATGTGTGACAGATGTGGTGGTGCTCGCTTTCACACTTATTCTGGCACTGCCCAGTCCTAGGTGATTTCTGGTGTGACATATTTAATTGGTTTTCTAAACAATATAAAATAAACATTCAGCCAGACTGCAACTTGGCAATATTTGGCTCCTCTGATGGGACAGCAGCCCTTCCCTCTAATCAAAAGCAGGCTCTCAGGACAGGCATGTTTGCAGCTAAAAAATTAGTATCGCTAAACTGGAAGTCTTCATCATCTCCGTGTTTCAAAAGGTGGTTCAGTGAAATGATTTCTATTGCTAGGATGGAACAAATTCGTTTTAGCAATCGGAACTCAAAACTTTTCTCAAGAAGTGTGGAAGCCGTTTCTGGCACTACTTGAGGAGACCTAACTGTATAGCCTATGAGCCTTGCTGCTATGTTGTACCTTGTTGTCTTATATGCCAACCCTGCCTCCTCCTGACTGACTGATACTCTGACAATCCTCTACCCATCTGTGTGTATGTGTTTTTTTATTTCTTATTTTATTTTATTTATTTATTTTCTTTCTCCTGTCATACCCTCGACCTTTCTGGTGGAACAGACAGTCTCCCATTTAGCCAATATTGTTGCAGACTGGTATCCTTGGACCAGTCTTGGGAGCTCTGTGATTCCCCTGTGTTTTTCTGTCATTTTATATAATGATTTTGGGTGTTTTATGTCTATTATGTGTGTATTTGTCTTATTGTGTAAAAGTTAAAATTAACTAAATTACCCAGAACCAGGGCTGGGCTCAAAGTGTAATTATTGTATTTGTATTTTGAATATTGTAAATGACTGGGAGTTTATTACCATCAGCTACTGTATGTGATGAGTGACTACAATGTAGAGTAATGCAATCTATAGTTCAACGCTGGAATATTTCTGTTACTGACAGTGTTTACACTCACGATGAAGTGGTTAGTGGGTTTGTTGTGTTGGAGAAACAGGATGAAAAATATCGTTCAGAGTAAATAAGTCCTCAAAAATGTCAAATGAATCACCACACAAACTAAAACTGGATTGCATTACACTGTCAGTGTATTTTTCCTGTGAGTACACATCTTTTCATATGGTAGGATACAAGAAGCTTTATGGGTTTCCATCAGTTTGATAGATCCTCACAGCTGTTGTGGTCAGAAAAACCCCAGATAACGTTCTAGTGTTTATTAGAGTGGCACAAATGTGGTTAGCCTTACAAAAGAAAACATTTCTTGATCATACAGTGAAGGAAATTAAATACCTTGTCCATTCTCAGTCTGTGGACAACAGCCTCGTGGTCTTTCAAAATTTGGTTCTGCTCACACAGTCGACCCAAGAGTTTCTGTGTCAGACAGGACAACAGGTGTTTACCATAGGGCAAAAAACATTCAACAAAGACAAAAAGTACAAGAATGTATCTCTGGGAGTACATGCTTACATTACAGTTACAGTTACTGGAAGCTATAAAGCCAATAAATGGCTCTGACCCAGTACAGGGTGCCCCCACATCAGTCACGTCAGCGTCAGTCAACTCCGCAGTTTCTTCTGGGGACACTCTTCCGGTTGACAAAGGATCAAACTGCAGTGACTGTTTTAGTCAAATCTGGCAATTTTACCACCATTAAAAATAGTTTACAAATTGTATGTGTTCACAGATATCTGCCGTTTATTTTAGCAGGTAAACACACACTTTAGACCCAGAGCCTTTACGGTAATGTTACATGCTGTTACAGCAACACACCGGGACAAACTGAGACATACAAAGGCAGAACTTCATGTATTACTTTGACAAATTCACAAGAGAATTAAGAATTTGACATAAAGTTTAACTCAACAGCTCACAAAACTCTGAGATTTTTTAAGGGAGTCTGGAACTTTCTCCCCTAGTGACAAATAATGTTGGGCTATCACAGATGGGCTGAATCCATGGGCTGACCATGGCTAGTTGGGAAATTTTAACATATTGCCCAGCCCTAGTGACGAAGAAGAATATTGCAGCTGCAGTACTCTTTAGATTGTACCCCTGCTTCCTCTTTAGTGTATTATTACAGCCAGTAACCCAATATACAGTGTTTCTCTAGGTGTGTGTCTCTCCAATCACAAGTATAATAATTATTTGTGCTTTTTTAATGGCATTGGTTTTGAGTTTATGTGTAATTATTGGGTGTGTGACTTGAGGATGTTGCTGAGACGTCTGATTTAAGGGCTGAGGGCAGAATTCTTACTGAACATCTACTTAAACAAGACTTTTTTGATGTATGTTTTGTGTATTAATTTCATGAAATGATTATGTCCACTTCGTAGATAGCAGGAATGTTTTTCCCACATTGTGGTAGTACAGTATCAAAGGGCTGTCATGTTGTCCTCTAAAACAAATAATAGTTTTATATTGGCTCCTGGCAAAATAAGGAGGGCCCCAAGAGAAAATCTTCCCTGGGGTCCCTGTTATCTAGAACCTGGAGAAGCCAAACACAAACTGTTGACACAAAGCTTGAAGAAAACTACTGTCTAAAATATAATTGCGCAACATTCTGCATTAGGGGCCTGAGCCACACAGCTAAATATGTCTACAGGGGTGTTTGTGAAAATTCTCACTCATCCAGGTCATGGTATTCATAGAAGAGGTTGTTGTAAGCAACTGGACTTGGTATAGTTCTTGAAGACGTTTTACCTCTCATCCAAGAGGCTGAAATGAAGAAGCCTCTTGGATGTCTACTGGAGTGTTCACATACTTTGGTCATGTACAAAAAAGTGTGAATCATGAGGATGCAAGAGTATGTTTGATGTTTTTTATGTGCATGCAGCATTAAGTCTCTTACACTGGTTTCTATCTCATTGAGTTTCAGTGTGGGATGTAACTCTCTGCTGTAGACATCGTGGAAAGGAGGCACCTGTGGAAACAAAGATCAAACAAATGATCAACTTTCATCAAACAGTATGGACACTAACTGCTCTAAAGAGAGGAGCAGATGGTTCAGTGTTTATATCCTATTCTTTATTCTGAGGAACGTAAAGCTTCATTTATTCAGGCATCAACATTTGTTTTACAAGAGACAAGAGACATCTACATGAAGAAACCTCTGCCAGTAAAGACTGATTATTTTGCAAGGAGCTATTTTTTAATAGATTTTTTTATATTGCAGGTTGGGTTCATGTGTCAGAATGAAGAACCAAGTTCAGTTAAAGCTGCAAGCAGCGTTGAACGGGCCCTCGCACCCCCGCGCCACTCTGCGGCCGCGACCATGTCACCAGAGGCCCACTGGTAGATGAGGTGCTGAATTTTCACCCCCTTTTGACACAATAGGAAGCAATTGTGTGTTACTTCCTGTCCCCACTAGGTTGCGCAATGACTGTGACTCATGAGATTCATGTAGATGTGTTCAGGCTGGGATTATTATCATACATGTGAAGTTTCATGGCGATGCGAACGTGTACACAGAAGTTAAAGGATAAGTTCGGTTTTTTGACACCTGGACCTTATTGTTAGGATTAAATACGCTCGTAGACTCACCCAGACAATTTTGGTGGAGCTCAGAGCCGTTTTTGAGCAATTTAGATCCATCCGACGGCGTTTTTTCTCATGCCATAGTAGCGGACGGGGCCAGAAATCGAAGCCCCTAAATTAGACTTTATCTGCTGCGAAACTCATGCAATGTCCACAACAACACCACCAGTTAGCCCCCATTCGTGGACGTGCAGTGGTTGCTTGTTCTCTGGTCAGCTGTTCGGCTCTTTCCCTCTGCATCCTCCTTTCAAATAGCTCCTCGTCGGTGTATTCTGGCTCAAAACGATACGGGCATCCATTATACTCAAAGTCGCCGTCAGACATTCTACATCGGATAAATATTCCGCCATGCTGCACAGAAATAGCCGTGTTGCCGTGTAGCCTAGCAACAACAGCGTCTCTACTCAGCTGCGGTCCTGCAGCGCACGTCTATGACGTCACCCAAAAGTTACCCATCCTTGTAAAGCCCCGGATGACCATAACAACGAAGTTGAGCTGACATGGTGATAACACTGGCCATTCATTTATAAAATGTAGGTGAAATGAGCGAGTTTCGCAGCAGATAATGTCTAATTTAGGGGCTTCGATTTCTGGCCCCGTCCGCTACTATGGCATGAGAAAAAACGCCCGTCGGATGGATCTAAATTGCTCGAAAACGGCTCCGAGCTCCACCAAAATTGTCTGGGTGAGTCTACGAGCGTATTTAATCCTAACAATAAGGTCCAGGGGTCAAAAAACCGAACTTATCCTTTAATGCCATTAATGTGTTTGTACGAAACGTCAACCTACGTTGCACTGTCAGGGCGAAGCCTGTTGACAAAACGTTACGACTTCCACAACATAGCATTAGCAAGGTCTGAAG
This sequence comes from Lutjanus argentimaculatus, assembly GCA_034769285.1. Taxonomy (NCBI): domain Eukaryota; kingdom Metazoa; phylum Chordata; class Actinopteri; order Lutjaniformes; family Lutjanidae; genus Lutjanus; species Lutjanus argentimaculatus. The sequence continues at coordinate 346,157 of JAWZSL010000077.1, read as the reverse complement.
GTTTTCCACACCAAATTTGAGTGAGATACAGTCAAAATGTGCGCAGCAGCACCTCAAAGTCTAAAACATAACATTTCATGCCACCAGCAGGGGGCGCTATGACAATCGCGGAATTTTCTCATGCATATGTGTTCAGGGTGGGACTATTATGAAACATATTAAGTTTGGTGCAGATCTGACCATGTATGCCAAAGTTATAACCATTTCCTGTTTCATGGCGAATCATCAAAATTGGCTGCCAACTCATGGCAACACCCTTTAACTGAAATGCAATCTTTTAATACATTTTAATCACAAACTAGTCTAGAAGGTTCACACCAATTTTGAAGCTGATCTGATGAATCCCGTAGAAGGTGTTTGTTAAAATTCGAAGTGTGAAAAATTCAAAATTCAAAATGGCCGACTTCCTGTTGGGTTTAGCCTATGGGTCCCAGATACATTGTTGTGCGTCCGGGCATGATCTACGTGTGTACCGATTTTCGTGCATGTTGGTGAAACGTGGCAGTAATGGCGGTGATTAGAGGGCGTGGCCAAGCCATTTGGCCAGGCCCATTGACGAAACTCATAGCACACATTTGGACCCGGACCATTAACAAGCATGTGAAATTTCAGACAGATTCGATCAAGTACACTGAAGCCAGGGTCTCTTCCTGTGTTCTGTGAAACGCTGACCTTCACCATGCCGTCAGGGCAACGCCGTTTGACGATACGTCACAATCTTCATGACGTAGCATCGCCAAGGTCTTAAGGCCTTTCAGACCAGATTTGAGCTGGATATGGTCAGTGTGCTGGGAGCAGCACTTCACAGTGTAAAACATGTCATTTCCTGTCACCAGCAGGGGGCGCTATGACAAACACGGAATTTTGTCATGTAGCTGTTTTCAGGGCGGGACTATTATGAATCATGCGAAGTTTGGTGAGGAATGGACAATGTAGTCCAAAGTTATAGCGATTTCGTGTTTCATGGCAAAACGTCAAACTTCGACGCCAAAAAGCCGATACGCCCTTCAACGATAGCGCAATCTTTTAATAACTTTTGATCACAAAGCAGTGTAGATGGTAGCCAGTGATTTTGAAGTCATTATGATAAATCCTGTAGGAGGAGTTCGTTAAAATACAACACGTGGAAAACGCCAAAAATGACCACGGAATTCAAAATGGCTGACTTCCTGTTGGGTTTAGCCTACAGGGTCCCCCAGACTTTTTTGTGCGTCTGGGCATGATCTACGTGTGTACCGATTTTCGTGCAAATCGGTGAAACGTGCGGGTAATGGCGGCGTTTAAAGTCATTTTGCCACACCACCAACCAAAACCACATGACACGTAAATTTTCACCAAGACTGACGTGTGTGCCAAAATTGGTGAGTTTTTGAGTATGTTTAAGCCCCCAAAAATGCAATTCATTTTTTGGGCAGTCTGAGCGAAAACATTATCTAGGAAGAGTGGCCATAAGTAACTGAAACATAATGACATAATGAAGGCAACAGAATGAATATGACTTTAAGTATTATGAAAACAGTGATGCTTGAAGCCGTTCATCCCAGTAGCACCTCGCAATGTGTGCGATGAATGGGAAAATGATTGTACACACGTAAATAGACTGTTCAGGAAAGACTGAGAGTTTGATGTTGATGGAATGTGCTTATCTCTGACAGAAAAAGAAATGGAAGCATACCGAGGCCCTTATCTCAAAGACTATGGCACAGAGTTTTCACAAACACCAATTGTGCAGCTTTTGCACTCCATTTTGCTGAGATATGATATTTTTTTTCTGTGACATGCCAGTACATTTTCATTAAATTAAAATACAGACTAATTTTCAGTGCCTATCTATTCATTTATATATTCATATAATTTCTATCTTTTTTAAAATTTACTAATTGCACATGAGTGCTCCCTGGTAGCTCAGTTGGTAGCATCCACTCCATGTACTGAGGCTCAGGTTACGTTTTTTGCTCAGGTCATTATCTGGTTGCAGAGATTTCTGCCAAGCTGTTGATGACTGTCACCAAACACCACTGATCAAATGGTTTATGGTTTAGGTTAGAGAGGAGGGTTTAGGGTCCATCAATCCTAGAAAGGATTGCATGCAGCATAAGAGGAAAGCTGCCTGAGAAGCTAAAATCAGGGCAAAGCATTATCCGTTGTGCTTACTGACGTTCCTGGCGCTTTTAAGTTTACAGTGACAGTGGAAATGTGCTAAAGCTCAAATGATCATTTGTGTAGGGCTCATGTCACACAAACTTCTTCATCTGCCAAAAATATCTAATTATAGGACAGCACTGGTGTATACATGGCCTGTACAAGGATATATAATACTACATTAGTGTCTGTACTGGTGGATGTCCTCACACATGTCCACATAGACCTTCAAAGACGTGAGATGATGAGATTTACATCACACAGACCAAGCTACAGCAGGAAGTATAAGTTAACTTAAGAAGGCGCACTGGAGAAGAACATTGCCACAGATCTGTTTGACTTTGCGTTACCAGAGAGATCACATACAGATGAGACAAAGACTGAAGCAATGAGAAGCAGGCTTGGGTAGGTATTAAAATTAGTCCCTAAATTTAAAAAGTCATTTAGAAGAGAGTCCAGCTGCAAAATGGAATTACTAGTTAAGGTTTAACCCCTGAGAGAAGCAGCTCTGATGTGGTGCTGATGGCTTCAGCCTGCCTCCCCAAGGTGCTCTCTCCTCCTTCAACCCACTATCACACCAAAGCATGTGAGAGACCTTTTTAATTCAATCCCATTTTCAATAAAACGGAAGACTTGTTTGCTAATTTCAGTCCTTCTCAAATGTATTATCTTGTCGATAATGCTGCAGGCTCAGTACAAACAACACTTGACTCTACTGCCCCCTAGAAAGAAGTCCATGGTATAACCCTCAAACCCGTGAATTAAAGCAAACTTCTTGTTTAGTCTTGAAAGTCCTAAATATATAGGAAGGCCGTCTGATATGCCAGAGCAGCGTGTCACTCATTAATAGAAGAAAATAAGAACAATCCCTGGTTTCTTTTCAGCACTCTAGCCAGGCTGACTGACAGTCATAGCTCTATTGAGCTATGTATTCCTATGGCCCTCAGTAGAAGTGACTTCATGAGATTTAATGATAAAATTATAACCATTAGAGACAAAATTCACCAGCTCCTTCTCTCCAAAAGACTGTTTTTCTCCATTGGCCTTCGACAACTAACCTCAATCCAACAAGGCTGCTTAATGAGGTTTTACATTTAATTAACACTTCCTTACTAGATACGATCAAGCTGTCTTTAATCAAAGGATATTTATCATAGTCATTCAAAGTAGCTGTTATTAAACCCCCTCTTAAAATAACCACTCTGATTCAGAGAACCACACTAAACTGCTTTAACTCTTATTTATCTGATCAATTTCAGTTTGTGAATGTTAACAATGAATCCTCTATGCACACCAAAGTTAGTCCGAGAGTCCCACAAAGGTCTGTGCTTGGACCAATTCTATTCACCATATATATCTGCTTCCTTCTTCTTTTTCCCTCCCTCTCTCCCTCCTCACCTACCCCTCTCTCTTTTTGGTTTCGACAAAAGGCCCCACCCTTAAGCTCTAACTGAAAAGTGCCCTTAAATAACTTTGTTATGATTTGGCACTATATACATAAAAATGAATTGAAAATTGAAATTGAATAGCAGATTGGTGGATTTATTGCACACCTGTACTCCCTGTGCACAGACCTCTGCTGTTGAGGATGAGTTGGAATATCACCTCTATTACTGTATTACTGTATAGTATCAGCATCTTAAATTTTGACACCTATGCACTCTGCCTATTACCATTTTTGCCTATCAATCTGTTATCACCATTTTTTCACCTATTATCGCACTTACCCTGCCCATAGACTTGATGTTACTTGTATTCTTATTGTATTTGTTTTAATATTGTACAATATTGTAAATCATTATTATCATTTTAATTATTTATTTTACTATCAGTTAATAAACTGTCAGGCAAGGAGGGTGGGATGAGGAGGTGGGTCAGGGACCATAAAGGGGACAAATAATTATAATGTCCAAGTTCTTGACATTGTTTCATTGTTGTTTTAACAATGTTCAGATTAAGGAGGACTGACAACAAACATATGCAGCAAGATGACTGGAAGAACTCTGGAGCTGTTTTAGGATAAGCTAATTATATTTTTCAAAGCTGATTTACAACCAAGCATCCTTCATAACTAAAGGGGAAACATAGGAAAGGAGTCTGTAATAGGGAACAAAGAGGGAAGCAACGTCAGGCATTGACAATGTCAACACTGACTGGGAAACAGTGTGATACATCTAATGGCAAACAATACTGTATGTGACTTCTTACCTGTTGGTCTAAGTAATCAAGGTTGCGCTGGAGCTGAAGGTCTAATATGTCCTCCTGAGGCAAGCAACAGCCAAACACATGGAAATGACACAAACACATAGTGTACAGATAGAGGGCTTTCAGATAGGACAGCAGCAAAGAAAAGCCCCACAACCAATCAGCCAATCACACTGGATATCTACAGCTCCCGACTAATGGTCACCTGAAACAATTAAAAGAGAATTCAATAATGTTATAACTGGTGTTAACTTGAGGCTCCTCAGATAATAAAATTTGGAATTTCAGCTTAAGTCTCGGTTACTAGCTTGTTCCATGGTTTTATTTATCATTTCTCTCCATATTCTGTCAAATATAACGAGATGGTAATGTCTCTGTTCAAAGACAGCCTCAGATGTGTCTTTAATCTTTCTCTGGCTTTTCACTAACTCCTCCTTTGACCTTTTTCCATGATACTGTCAGAGCTTTTGGTCTGGTGTTCACAGACAGCTTGTGTTGTGGTTTCACTCATGTACAGTTTCCCAAGACTGTCACATGTTTCGTAATTATAATGTGATCCATCACTCCAGTCTGATGGATGTACCAGCAGAGATCTTGAATGGTGTATTGGTAAGTACTGCCTCTGTGTGACTTGAGGGCTCTGTTGACATGTTCTGAGAGTCACATACCTTTTAGCTTGTCTGACCTACAGTATCCCCTCTCTCTCCTCTTCCTCCCGCAGATGCTACACTCTGTGCAGGAGACGCCTCATCACTCATCTCTAGACTTCGATATTGGTCTATGTGAGTGGGTTTTCTGTATACTATGGTCTTAAAGAATAATTTCGGTATTTTTCAACCTGGGCCCTATTTCCCCATGTGTATGTGTGTGTATGATTGATAGGTACAACTCGTTTTAAAATTGGTTCAGTATTGAGGGAGGCGGATGCAGCCGGCAGCCGCGAAACGAGTTATAATGGTAGATATGAGGGCAAATATGTCCTGTAAAAGTTTGTACATTAAAAGTGCTTTTTTTCGCCACAGTCCGGCTCAGATCACCAGTGTAATCTCTGTCAACAGTATGCTTCACTTACTGCTTGCTGTGTGTGAGGACATCTCACGGGATCTTTGTTTGTTGCCGGAAGAAAACAGAGGAGTCATGCTGAGAGCCGGTTAGCCGAGTTAGCTGTCCCGGAGTTCAGTTGAAAGTTTTACTGCAACTATTGAAAACAATGGTTTGTGTTTGTGCTTAGCCAAAATGAAAGAACAGGATGTTGCACAACACCCCGTACAGCTTTCATAGGCTGCCTTTGTCGGACAGCAACATGCTGAAGTTGTGGCTAATTGTGCTACAATTGGATACTAACACTCCTGTCCAGACACTGCGCCTTGCAGACCATCGGGTCTGCAGTGCACACTTTTCCCAAGATGACTACTGCCAGCCCAAGAAGAGAAGACATCCAATCCCGAAAAACTTCTTCCTCAAGAAAAAGGCTGTCCCACTAACAACAACAAAGACATTCTTCAACAAACAAAGATCCTGCGAGATGTCGTCACAGAGTGAACGGTAAAAGATGCTTTGCATGCTGTTGACAGAGATTACACTGGCAATCTGAGCCAGACTGTGGCGAAAAAAAGCACTTTTAAGGCACAGACTTTTACGGGACATATTTGTCCTCATATCGTTATAACTCGTTTCGCGGCTGCCGGCTGCATCTGCCTCCCTCAATACTGAACTTTTGAAATGAGTTGTACCTATCAATCATACACACATATACACATGGGGAAATAGGGCCCAGGTTGAAAAATACTTAAGTTATCCTTTAAAAGAATAGTTTAGATTATTTGAAGTGGGGTTGTATGAGGTACTTAAACCATAGTCACTGTATTACCTGGATGGTGGTCAAAACAATCCCAGTTTGGAGATTTAGCAGGGGTGCCAGTGTAGGAAGTTAAGCAAAGTACTGCTGTGGACAAGGTCAGCAGCAAAACAGATTTTCATATTCACAGAAGTCCCATAATAACACAGGCAAACAAAATGATTACGGGAGTGGTTGACCAACAACTCCAATGTTCTGCAAAGTAAAATTACTGACTTCACATATGGAGTTTGGTTGCCTTAAAGAGAGTGATATTTGGCTTGGATAACGGTGGTTTCCTGTCTGAAATGACTGTCTGACAGCAAAGTAGACTGAAGAAAATATTCGAAATATAGTGTACGCTTAAACTTATATTGATTTTTTTTTTTTTTTTTTTGGTGTCTAAAACACATTTGCCTGTCCATAGCAGTATATTGCTTAGCTTCCTACACCAGTACTCCTGCTGCTCCTCCAAACTGGGGGTGTGACAATGGTAATACACTGACTATGGATAAGTACCTCATACAACCCAACTTCCAATAACCCAAACTACTCCTTTAATGCTCCTGCCAGCCTTCACATAATGTGTTGGATGAAGGTGGAGACTTCATGTAATGACAACTGAACAAACTCCATGCACTGATGAAGACCAGTAGATATGGGTGGTCACTCTCACGCTTAAAAACAGCTGTTCACCCATTGTGGTAACCTTGAGGTATAAGAAATACAGCAAAAGTTTTCTTCCTCATAAAACACTGATAATGTCAATTTTTTGAGTTTTTTTATACCAGCTTTGTTAACAGCCATGTTAGCTGGTTAGCAGCTATCATCTTCTCTGCTTTTAGTTGAAGCATTGCAATATTTATGTCTTCTTTCCTCTTTCATCAAGTGGCTTAGTGGCCATAGATTTTATGGACTGCCTTATATAAATTGAGGACCATTGAGGTCCATTGAGTGAAATTGGTAGAGATTGTGGAGGCTAGTTCTCTGTCATTAAGTTACGTTTCTCTGTGTAACAACACACATACACTCAGACCCACATGCACACAAGAGTGGTTCCAGTGGTGTGTTTGGGACAGGACAGCAGAGAGTAGCAGAGGAAAGAAAAGCCCCAGACAGAGAGTGATGTGTTCAGGGTCAGGACAGACAGACAGAAGACAGACACCCCACAGCTGGCTGCAGTTGCAAAGCAAAGCTAAGCTACACATTAAGTGCCACACTACTGTAGACTGTACCTACCACCACAGTGAGAGCATGTGTGTTATCCAGTAGATGAATATGTATTACAGCACATTAGCAGCACATACCATTTTACTGTGGATGGAAGGGGATACAGGGTAGTTGTAGTGGTACAATCCTTGGCTTAAGGACCTCCTATCACCAGGGTAGTCATACTGAAGGATAGAGGGAAGGTATTAAGGATAGAAGAAAGGGAAACATGGAGGCAAGAATGAATGAAAGTTGTTAAAGTGGAGAACAGTAAGATGAATATGGTTACGGTACATGAAAACAAAACATTAGTCTCATTCCTTCTCTCAGCCCCACTGACTTTTTGAATTTTGTTGTACTATCACTGAAGGTTATTTACAGCTGTTTTATATTGTAAGTCTGTATTTTCTGGAAATGGTACAAATTGTAAAAAAATATATATGAACATTTAAAATCCTGTTTTGATTTTGAGCCCTAATTCTAATCCACCATGACACTTCTTATTTCATTTACTTATTTAAAACCTACATTCAGTACACTGAATGTACATATACCGGGATGTTCGGGACATGTCTCCATCACTTTTTGGAAGGCAAATTTGTTGAAAATGTTTAGAAAATATAGGCTTATCGCAAGAGATAGTCTGGGGTATGCAAACATGTTAAGATCATTGTGTCATATTTTGGAATTTGTAATGCATAATATGATAGTGACTTAAAGTGCAGTACTGATGCTAAAGTGGTTTCTAATGTCTCCTCCTTGCAGTTTGGGTTGCTAAAAATTAGGCTACTGAACATTTTAAAAAAAAAACATTAACTTAACATCTCAAGCCACTATGTTGTCATATTTTTGGGCACTGATATTGGATAGTTATCATTGGGCTGAGTGACCTGTAGGCTGTAGGGCATAAAGGTATTACAGTATACCAGGGTATTAAAAATCCTCACAGTATGGTTTTCAACCATCATTCATACAGATGTTACTCTTCAACTGTTCTCTTTAACTGATATGTAGATTATTTATTGTAGTATGCAGCATCTGCCACCAGAGGCCAGTCTATGTCCTGGAAGTGCAGCTGAGAAACATGGCATCTGGGGGATGAAATTACAGGACTAACTGGTAAAAAAAGAAAAATGCCACTGCTCCTGTGTGGGAGTATTTTGGATTTAGTCCAGATTCTCGTAGTGAGTTTTACTAGTAAGCATGACTTTATTAATGACTTTTTTCTGAGTCATCGTAATTATCTACCCTGTCCTCATACCGATCCCACCATTACATTGCTCAAAAATACATATGCTGCTAGACCATTTTAAAAATGTGTTGGCATATGAACCCTTATGTCCCCACCACTTTTCAACAAAAAGTGACACTCAGTGTAATAATGAGGAAAAACAAGGGATATATGCTTGTCCCCATTAAATAAAGATGTCTCATGCCCTAAGGAGCTGTCATTGACGGTCACCTTTGACGGTCACTGTATAATGCCACAAACACGTACACACACACGCACAGGTGGTTTCACCTTGGGTGAGCTGAGGGATCTCCTCAGGCTGTAGATGGATGGATCAGCATAGATCACGTCATCCCTCATCCTCCCTAGAAACCGGTCAAAGCGGGCAGATGGCGATCGAGCTGGTGAGGCAAAGTTGGGCGGCACTGGTGAGTAGGGCCCCCCTGATGATGAGGACGGTGACCTGGGCACTGACCTGGAGCGTGGCTGGATGGACAGACGCCTCATTGATGTTTGCATCCCACCATAGTACTGCTGCCCCCACTGGTCCCTGGGGATTGGAGGTCCATACAGCTGATGGGGTCCATCCCTCAGTGAGTGGCGCTTCTCCTCAACAGTCCAGCGTCGGTCATATCCCCCCACAGCAGAGACGGAGCAGATGCTGTCTGGTCGGACCCCTGGCGGGTAGAGAGGGTACTCGTCCATATACTGTGGGCCACCAGGGTAGCCATAGTAATCAGCCGAGATGCCACGGCTCACTGGGTAGTAACGAGATGGGCTGGGAGGACAGGAAAAAATGGAGATTACTGTCTTATGAAATGTCATGTGAAGTCATGAAAATAAGCATGAACATGGACCTCAAGACTGAGGGTATGCAAACCAGCAACAGTCCAAAGTGTTGCCTCTTTATTTTGTTAAAGCTACTACAATAAGGTTATGAAATCTTTTTATGCAGATGGAAATTAAATTCATTGAAGGAGCAATGCGTAAAATATGTCCATCTGTTGAAGGTCACTAACTCCTGCTCACGATACTCTCTGCTGTAACTGTCTTTGGCTGTAGCTAGCCTACTAGCTGCCGGTAGCTCAGTTAGCCACTCAGCCAGTGGTCCTATTATGACTCGAGTCTGGCCAGACCTGCAGCTCAGCAGCCTCTCAGTGAACACAGCTGGACCAATGGAGGCCAATTTGATGACAGGGAACACTGTCACTTTAAAGGAGGCAAAGACACACACCTCTGTCTATATCAGCTGTGCTGAGGTGAAGCAAGTGAATAGTTTTAGGTTCCTGCGAATCAACATCACAGAGAACCTGTCATGGACATCATACATCTCCTTCCCGGTAGACAAGCTCAGAAACAGCTCAAGGAGGCAAAATTCCTGTGCCATGTCCTTGTTAAGTTTTCCAGAGGAGCAACTGAAAGCATCCTGACTGGAACCATCACAAACTACCATCAGGGGATGTGTACAACCCAGGACAGGAGGACTCCACAATGGGTCATTAAACAACCCAGCACATCATGATACCCATCTACAGAGTATCAGTGATATCGGGGAGACAGGAAGCCTGTGCAGAGCCCAAAGGATACTAAAAGACTACATTCACCCCAGCCACAGCCTGTTCACTCTGCTGCCATCTGGCAGAAGATATGAAATATCTGCTGCTGTACCACCAGACTTGAGAAAAGCTTCTTCCCTCAGACTGTGAGACTGTTCAATTCCTCAGCACTCTACCTTATCAATTAGTTTGTTCTATACGAAATTCAGCTTTTAAGCCCCAGCTTTTAAGTCCAATAGCACAAGTTGGACCAATTCTGTCCATTTGAATGTCCAGGTAGCAAACTAATAAACTGTGCTCGAAATAGTGTAGAAATTTTATAAAAATATAGCACCCTTCACAAGATGGCAGTGCACACAGTTGTAGCAGCTCAGTGCTTTCCCGGTTGGTGCTTTGTTTGGCTTTTTGTGTACGTGTTGTTTTTCGTCCTGTGTACATCCTGTTGGGCGAACAACATCTACAGCTGGCACGATCTCCTTAAGATAGGGGTTTGTTACGGGTGGAGTGTTATAGCCGAGTCTCTCCGCTCGTACAACGTTCCAGTGGACATAGCAAGGAGCCCCAGCTCTCTCTCGTTGATTACCATCCCCGCAGGGAGGAGGCGAAGGTGGTGCTGTGAGACCTGATCACAGAGACCTGGCTTCATGCATCCATCCCGGACTCTGCTATCGAGCTTGCAGGCTACACCGCACAGTGTCATGACAGGACATCGGACTCTGGTAAGAGCAGAGGAGGGGGGGCTCTGTGTGCATGTCAATAACAACTGGTGTACCAACACAGTAACTGTAGACACTGCTTCCCAGACCTGGAGTATGTGATTGTTAAATACAGGCCCATTTATCTCCCGAGAGAGTTCACTGTGGTTATGATTACTGCTGTCTACATTCCACCGGATGCTAATGCTAACTCGGCCATTGGGCATTTACATAGCAGCATTAGCAGTCAGCAGCGCACATATCCTGATGCTGTGTACATCATAGCAGGGGACTTTAACCATGCGGATTTGAAGGCAGTGCTCCCCACATTCCACCAGCATGTTAAGTGTGCTACAAGAGGAGCTAACACACTGGACAAGGTCTACTCCAACATCAAGCTGGGCTACAGGGCTAGACCACTACCACACCTGGGCCAGTCTGACCACATGTCCCTGCTTTTAATCCTTGCATATGCCCCCCTCAGGAAAAATGCTCCTATCATCACAAAGACTGTCAAGACTTGGCCGGAAGGTGCCTCACAGCAGCTGCAGGACTGCTTCGACAGGACCAACTGGGACGTTTTTGAACATCCGGACCTGGAGGTGTGAACTGCATAGACACTGTCACAGTGGATAAACGCATCCGGGTCTACCCCTACCAGAAGCCCTGGATGACTCGGGAGGTCCAGCGGCTGTTGAAGGAGAGGAACACCGCCTTCAGGTCTGGCAACAGGGCTCTCTACATCACGGCCAGGGTTTCCGTTATCCGGTAATTACCGGACTTTGACCGGTAATATCTGCCGAAGTCTGACATTTTTTAACACCACCGGTCAAAATGTCCGGTGAAAACATTCCCTCCAAGCACAATTTGAATTTTAAAAAAAGGCAATTTCCACGTGTCATTTTATTAAAAAACAACAACAAAAAAAACCCTCATTTCCATGAGGCTATTCACTCAGGCAGTGACAGATCCCCCTATAGAGCCTAAGTGTCATAGTCGCTGTCAAGGTGCTGATCCTGTGACTGTCATTATACGGGAGCTGTCCGTGGTCCGCTATTTGACTCCTCATTACTCATTGACGGACAGTGCAGGATTTTATAATCAGTTTTTGTAAACAGTCCACTCAGATTGTTACACAACTGTACTGTGAAGATAGAACAAATGTTTCTAAGACCAAATTATTTCTATTTTAAATCGGTTTATCACGTAGAGCGACAAAGATTACATCAATTGTGATTACACGCTCACTTAGCAACAGGACTACGTTTTCTGACAGGCTTGCAGGTGAGTAGACTATATACATGTTCTGATCTTTTGGCATATCGTTGAACAAATTCCCCTACCACCCAGTGGTGTAGTCTAGTTTATTGTGGTGGGTATACCCCGATTTTTCCCCTCCCAGCCTCGTAACCACATCACAATAATACACCACACCCACAATAAAACTTCTCGGTCCATTCACTGTTCGACAGGTTTCTGAGCTGGGCCTCTCTACAAACTTACAGCAAAGTATAGGCTGTTATTTTTCTGTTTTGACAACTTATGTTACTTTTTTTTTACAGTTTTATCTGTTATATTTACCGTTCACAGCAGCTTCTCTCTCCGCTTCACATAGCGTCTGACGTTACTTTCTAATCTGCCTGCGGAGCACACATGCACCGCTGCGCTGCGCTAACACAGCAAAGGCGAATTTATGAATGGGAAAGAGAAAGTTCTCTCACAAAATCATGTTGATATGTATCATTGCGCATTTTTAAATGGTTATATGGAAACTCGGGACGTTTTCTAGTGGGTATACGGCGTATGCCTGCGTGTCACGTAGACTACACCACTGCTACCACCCTATTTAAATTCAGTCCGCACGAAATTTGACAGGCAAGGGCGGGGCCCTTTGTAAAGTATACCCCCCCACCCCACCCCACCCCCGCCTTGCGGAGGCTGCAGGGGTATACTTTACGGCCCAGATTTAAGCTCAATAAATTCAGATAATATTTGACCGGAATTTCAAACATTTGTCTGGTAAATTGAAAACCTGCCGGTCACGATGTCTGGTGCCAATTTTTTCTAGCGGAAACCCTGATCACAGCCAGAGCTCACATGAAGAGAGGCATCAGAGAGCCAAGTCAGACTACAGGAGGAGAATCGCCACCTGAACAGCAACAACAGCAGGCAGATGTGGCAAGGTGTCCAGCATCTCACCAACTACAGGACCAACCTTGGAGCTGCTGAAGGCAATGCCGCACTGGCAGGGGAGCTGAACCTCTTCTTTGCCCGCTTTGAGGTGGAGCCACCAGAGGCAGCTACATTACACCCCATGGTCCACAGCAGCTTCACCCTCACAGTAGAGGAGCCGGGTGCACGCTGCGGGCCATCAACCCAAGGAAGGCTGCTGGACCCGACGGCGTCTCAGGACACGTGTTGAAGGACTGCATGGACCAGCTGGCTGGAGTCTTCACCAGGATATTCAACCAGTCCCTGTCCCAGTCCACTGTCCCACCCTGTCTGAAGTCCTCCACCATAAACCCCCTGCCCAGGAAACCCCACATCTCCAGCCTCAACAACTACTGGCCAGTCACACTCACTCCAGTGGTGATGAAATGCTTTGAAAAACTGGTCAGGGGTCACATCACATCACTCCTGCCCCATAGTTTTGACCCTCACCAGCATGCATACAGAGGGAACAGATCTACAGGGGTCGCCGTAGCCACAGCCCTCCATGCTGCACTGTCCCACCTGGAGCAGCAGGGGAGCTATGTGCGGCTGCTCTTTGTTGACTACAGCTCAGCGTCTAACACCATCCTCCCCCACAAACTGGTGGACAAACTGGGGGACCTGGGACTTCCACACTCCACCTGCATGTGGATAAACAGCTTCCTGTCTGGTCACAGCCACAGGGTTAGAGTGGGTCACCACACATCTACAGCCCTCAGCCTCAGCACCAGCTCTTTACAAGGCTGTGTGGTGAGCTCCCTACTCTACACCCTCTACACCCACGCCTGCACCCCTGCCCACCACAGAAACACTATCCTCAAGTTTGCTGATGACACCCCAGTGGTGGGGCTCATCTCTGGTGGGGATGAGTCCACCCACCTACAAGGACAAGGTGGAGCAGCTGACAGTGTGGTGCAGGGAGAATAACCTGCTCCTCAACACCTCGAAGACCAATGAGCTAATAACAGACTTCAGGAAGAAGAAAACAGACATTCCAACATTAATTATCAGCAGGGACTGTGTGGAGAGGGTGGCTGACTTCTGTTTCCTGGGAGTCCACATTGAGGAGAACTTGACCTGGAGTGTGAACACCTCTGAGCTGCTGAAAAAGGCCCAGCAGAGACTGCACTTTCTAAGGGTGCTCAGGAAGAAGAACATCACCCAGAGACTGCTGGTGTCCTTTTATCGGTGCTCCATAGAGAGCATACTGACATATTTTATATGTGTGTGGTACACCAGCTGCACAGTGGCTCAGAGGAAAGCACTCCAGAGGGTCATCAACACGGCCCAGAAGATCGTTGGCTGCCCTCTCCTCATGCTGGAAGAACTGCACAGTTCCCGCTGTCTCAAAAAAGCCAAGAACATTATAAAGGACACTAAACACTCTGGTCCCTCCCTGTTTGAACTGTTGCCGTCAGGCAGACGGTAAAGATCAATCAGAAAGAGGACAAATAGATTCAGAGACAGCATCTACCCCACAGCAATAACCACACTCAAAAAAGCCAAAACGTAATACATGCTACTAGTGCAATAAGGGATCGTGCAATTGATTGACAGATGATAGAATGTATGGTTGTATGTCTTTGAATGATGCACTTACTGGTCTGGCATTTTAATTTCGTTGTACATGTTACAATGGCAATAAAGATTTTCTATTCTATTCAAATTAACCAGATAAGAGAAAAATGAGACCAGTAAAAACTAGTGCTGCATAGGCTTATCTATTTTTTCCTAACTTCATACCTTCCTGACATTTCAATGGGATATATGTTACATGACAGATAAGCTATATGATATGAATTTTATTTGTGTCTGCCCATTCGCCATATTTGAAAGGGCAAGATCCACTAGTTAACAATCCAAAGTGCATTGAAAGATGCAGACTTCACCAAAAAATTGTCTGTCACTGGCTTAATTCCACAAAAATTTCATGAAATCTGGTTTGTTATAAAGGTGAAAAATTGAATATTGATTACATGTGTCAAATAAAATCTGGCCCGCCATCTCATTTTATGTGGCCTGCGAGAAGTTACAAAAAATATAATTTGCATCATACAAGCCTAAACTGCATTAGAAGTATGGTGTCCAACAACTACATGTCCGAGAATGCATCCCTTTTACACACATCCTGAAGTCATTTAGTAGCTAGATGCATCATTAGGGGTGTATCCGAAGCATCTGACTTTAACGTGTAAGATACGAGGGCATCGGTTCAGACGGCCTGTATCGGTAAAAAGCTGAACATGAATTGGAAACAGATCGATGCACCACTAGCGTATCAATACATCTCATTAGGACTCGCATATGTTTCATTTTTGGCATCAAGAAGCTGCCACTTTAAGTTTCCTCTGTTTTCTGCTCCTGTCTCTGTCTGCACCGCTCTCACTGGACGCCTGCTGCCACGCTCACACAAACAAGCGCTCCCTCCTCCCTCTGTGTCTCCTCGTCATTTCATCAGAGCAGGCTGCAATGAAAATAGCGACAGAAGTGACATTGTACCGCGTCTCACCACCAAACTTTCATAACGCGCAAGTGTAGAACAAGTTTGGAGTTTTTTTAGGAAAGATGAGAAACACTGCTGCAAATCATTTATGTAAAACGTGTCTGACAGCAGAGAACAGAGACACGAGTCTGACCCACAGAGACGTCATGTGACTGTGAGAGCAGGTAACACGGAGCATCACTGTTCCTCCACACTGATCAGAACCACAGAACTCTTCATATGAAACAGAGCAGCAGATCATCTTACTGCAAAAATACTCATATTTTAAACAGTTTTAAAGTTTGTTCACAGACACAACTTTGTCTGTTTCATTTTTTAATACATAATTGTTGCATGACTGAATGTCTACTGGCCATTAATTTTCCTAGATTTTTGTTATTAGAGCTTATTATAATTGTTATAAAAATCAATATTAATCAAATGCAGAGGCAATTATGTGATACAGATACAATTGTATTGTCTTACATTAACAACTGGCCCTTTGAGGGCAAACCTAACGCTGATGTGGCCCAAGATGAAATTGAGTTTGACACCCCTGACTTGCAGGAATTAAATTTGGTTACTGGGGGCTACATAATCAGCTCTGTGCCAACACATTAACCCTCTGAATAGCCACAACTCCCACTGGGACATGAAGGCTCTGATTTTTGTTTTTAATTTAACCTGGATGTCCCCTGAGATTGATATCTCTTTTCCAAGACAGCACACCAGGTACAGTTTAAATAAAAATAAAAACCCAAAGACAGGAAATGCAAACATCAAACACAGAAAAAGGAGACTCTCCAAACAAAATAAAACACTTGCATTTCTCAGTTACATGAACATTTAACCATCAAAAAATTCCAAGGGGACTAGACTACTAAGATTAGAGTAAGATAAGAGTAGTATTGTCTGCAGATTAGTACAATTCAGGGGAGCAAAGTAGGGAAAGTTTTTTTTTTTTTTTTTGTCAGAGCAAACTATTGGAACTTGGTAAGAAAGCCACCAAGTGGGGATCTATGTATAGGCAACATCAAGTGTAAATTATGTAGAATTTGAGTTTTTGTGAGTTTCTACAAAAACTGTGTCAGTGTCTAAAGTGAATTAATGAGGATGAAAATAAAATATTTGAGGTTTACAATATTTGTGACATTATGTAATGAAAACTGTCCAGCCTGCAGAAGATATTGTGTCTATATGTGTACAGGTGACCTGCATAAAATGATGTTCTCTTAAGTGGAGTCTAGGGAACAAAAATAGTCTTGTTTATTCATTAATGAACTTATTTTAAAAATACAATAACAAGCAATCAGGCAGCTTTTAACAATATAATAGACATAGAAATCTATGTAGAAATTTTTGGAGAAATTCTGCAATTTACACTTGATGTAGGCCTCATGTCCCAGTAGAAGTTGTGCATATTCAGAAAGCTGATGATTTGGCATAGAGCTAATTAGATAACCCCGCAGTAACCAAACTTAATCCCAACAAGTGACCACTATCATGTTCAATTTATCATGTGTATAACAAACCAAATTTCACGGAAATTGGTTCAGCATTAAGCTAGTGCAGCTGCTGTAAAAACTTAATGTCTTAATACAAATTGCATTGCACAAATTGCATGCTACAGAGAGTACATCCTCATCAACGGAGCTGATCGTCATAGCACCACAATTAGGAAACAACATACACTCAGGGGCTTTGCTTTGGTCTTGAGAAGCTGCAGCCAACTCAAACCTACATTGTACATTTACTGCCAGACTGACAATGTCACTGCTCACCTTTTCCTCCACTCAGCGCACATGCACTGTCACTCTTTGACACTTGTGCTCTCTCACATTTACCAAATAAGGTTGCTCACACACTATGCTGCTACTTATACTATGATATGTGATGTAACTGTACTCTACTCTAGTCTATGAAATACATGAGAAGCAAATGAGAAAAAAAAATCTGGTGATCCATTTTTTAGTATGTGATCTAAATATTTTCTCTTCTGTGTTTCTGATTTAAGAATAGGATAATCTTTCTGAGTTATTTTTTTTTAAAATCTGTGAAATAGGTGAACAGGTGGCAGGGGGTC
Source organism: Lutjanus argentimaculatus (assembly GCA_034769285.1). Classification (NCBI taxonomy): domain Eukaryota; kingdom Metazoa; phylum Chordata; class Actinopteri; order Lutjaniformes; family Lutjanidae; genus Lutjanus; species Lutjanus argentimaculatus. The sequence goes on along the minus strand of JAWZSL010000077.1, from coordinate 328,506 downwards.
ACCTTTACACACCTGGTGGTGTCATCACTCCGCCTGTGTAAGGTCATTGTAAATGACTGACAATACAACAACACCATCAGTACTCTAATAGTATCCCCACGACCCCTGAAGGGAGAGACAGCTGTTTTATTGTCCTCTTGTCTATATTATCTACAGTACCTGTTAATGTCCTCCTGGGAGGCCATGCCCCGCCGCTGGTTGACCCACTGCTGCAGCTGGGCCATGGAGCTCTTCCTCTGGGCCACCCTTTCTGGGGCTGTCCGAGGCACAAAGCCCCTCCTCAGCACAACATGCTCCTGCTGCTCCCTGAGGTCGTGCGCTGAGCGGGCATCCCCCTCTGGATGTGCCTGAGAGACATGATGTCCACCGTGACTACTGGATGGAGGGGGTTTGCTCTTGGTACTGTGTGGCATGGTTTTGCATGGGCCGTAGTTTCCACAACCGTTAGGATGGTGATTCTGGTGAGGGGTGTAGTCAGAAGCAGATCCCCCGCCTTCATCATCGCCTTCTCCTTGCCTTCCATCATTCTTTGTTCCCTCCTGATTTAAGATTGGGGTTTGGGGTGGGGGTGTCTCGAGGCTGTCGATCCCATTGATCTTTTCATTGTGTGCTTTGCGTGTGCGGGTGCTCTTGTGGGTTGGGTGCCTTGGTCACCATGGTGTGGTTCAGATCAGCTGTGGTGTCCGAGTTTTTTCTGTGATGTTTGAAGGAAAAAGAAAGCATGAGAATAGACAGGCAGACCTCAAGTGTAACCCTGGCTTTTCAGTCCTATTACGGTGGTTCTTTTCTTACCAGGGTACATCGCCATGGTAACTTATGTTGAATGCCTAACCTGCTCCGGAGCAGTTTATATCTGAGATAGGAGATCAGCGCATACAAATGTACCGCCTACTGACCAATTAATTCTCTATAAAATCTTATTCAACATCACCATTCATTTAAGTATATCACAATGTTCAGTGGATCTTGCAGCACAGATCATGAGAAGGAGAAGGGAAAAGTGTCATTTCATTGTGTTTTTGTATACCAACACCATCCCACAAAAGAGACTGACTGAGACATTAAAGCCTTGTACTTGTTAGATATGAAAGGAAGCCTGGTGACCACTTTGAAATATGTTATTGTTCTGTCCTGTTATTAAAAGAGACTGACTGAGACATTAAAGCCTTGTACTTGTTAGATATGAAAGGAAGCCTGGTGACCACTTTGAAATATGTTATTGTTCTGTCTGTTATTATGTTATATCTATTTTTTATTTGCTCCCAAGTCTGTTTCATTTCTGCACTCTGACCAACTGGTGCATTATCTTAAATGCATGTATCCATGTAAAGAAGAGAGGGTCACGCTCTGAAATATATCATTTGATAAGTTTGATCATCTGTAAGATGACTGACAGATTATCAGGGAACATAATATTCTCTCCCAAGTCCATTTGACACCACTGGGTGCAGCTGAAAGAATGAGGCAAAAATTGTCATACACACGATAAGAATACATCTAACAACACATTATTTTATGGCCATACAAAAATGTAACTGTAGTCAGATCTACTTGTGCCCTAATGAGGTCGCAGTGGTAATATAAGCCCATTAATTTGTGTCTTGAAAAGCTTTTAATTTGTGATTAATGCTATGTGTTATAGTATACTGTATATTTGTGTGTGTGTGTGTGTATATGTGTTGTTTTCTATGATCATTTTAACTAATGTGAAGTGTCTTTGAGTATCCTGAAAACTCCAAAGCAATCATTCCCAAAGACTGGGTCGGGACCCACAGGTGGGTCACTAAAGATTTTCTGAGTCCCAAAACAAAGAAAAGACTATGGAGGAATATCTGCAAATTTAAAATTTATATAGTATACCTTTTTATCAAGCATTTAAAATGTGACTATTGTTTAACTGATGAGAGTAAATAAAACAATGAGATGGTCTGTTAACTCAGCCTAAATGAATTTATTTCTTCTTTCTAAAGTTTTATCATATGAAAACATTTTCAATAAAGTGTCAAGATAATATAAGGTGATGCAGAAATGGCAGTAAAAATGATCAGGAATGTTCATTTACGCATGAATGAACTCTTCCCAGAATTATAAGGCCTACTGTGTCTTGGGTTACGATTTGTCATTTTTAAAAAGTGGGTACGCTGAAAGAAAGTTTGGGAAACACTGCTCAAATGAATAAATGAACTATCATTATTATTATTATTATTATTATTATTATCATATTATTATTATTTTTATTATATTATTTTTATGTCTAATATTCTACTTTGCTTTTCATTTGTAAAATATGTCATTCTGTAGCCAGTAGATGTATCCGTGTTCTGATTGGTCAGATGCTGCAAATGCTGCCCCTTTTATGTGCACTCATGCATTGATTGGGAAACTGGGAAACCCTGGGTTGACTTACTGAGTTGACGACCACTGTTGTGTGTGTTACTGCTTAGCCTGATTGCTCTTGTTAGGTTTAGTAAGGCCAGATAATGAAGAGATACCCTGGGTATAGCCCCGAGGTCAGTAACATCAACACATGAATAATTCACTGCATGGTCATTTTGTGTTTTGGGAATGAAGAGTTTTGTACATTTCTCCTTTTAAAAATTGTTTTCAAGTCAATACCCAGCTGTTCTGGACCAGAAAACAAAATTGATTCGTTCTCTTAACTTTTGTCAAATACCAACTCATGCTCCTTTGCGTCTCATACAGCTGCACAATGTAAGTGAATGAAAAATATTTTCTATTAAACTTTTTATTTATTCATCACTTTCCTGTGTAAAATTTTTCTTTTTTGTGAGTAGCATTATGGAGACTACAACCGGACACAAACAGCTTTGCACTGAAATTACCTGAAAGCTCAGTACACCAAGGGGCATGACAAAAGACTGGTATGTAACAACCAGGGGATGTAAACACATTTGCTGGTGTTCTTCTTTGTGACTGGGAATAAATCAGTGGTTGTTAGATACTGTAAGACATTTTCAGATGAATGGAAGGCAATATGCATTATTTTATTTATATAGTGCCAAATCAAAACAGAATTATCTCAGGACACTTTTCAAATAGAAGAGACATTACTTTTTATAAACCCAATACTTCCCACCAAGAGCAAGCACTGAGGCAACTGTGGCAAAGAAAAACTTTGTTTTATCCAATATGCAAGTGTACATACCATTAAAACCAATTATCTCACAAGCACATAAAATGCTGCCATGATTTGTCATCTGCCCAGTCAAATGGAAAATATGATTACCTATAGTGTGTGTGTGTGTGTGTAGCTTATATCCGGTTTGGCTATGTGCATGTGTGTGAACAGCACCTGTCTGTTGGTTGAATGTTGACCTCTGAAGCCTCACTCATGGCTCTAATCCACTCTTCCTGCTCCTCATGGTTGTCTGTGCTGAAGTAGTATGTCCTGGTCCCAGCGTGCTCCGCCTGCATGCAAAACACAACAGGACCCTTCAACTCGCCGTCCTCACCCTCCTCCTCCAGCCACACCTGCAGAGGGAGACAAAATACAGAGAGCCAGCGCATAAGTCACACACTGTTAGAGCAGTCAGTGTTATTATCATCCTCAACACCCCCACCATCACCATTCATCAGCAGTCATGCCATCGCCTCATGCAATGAGGAAGGATGATATTAAAGATGTCCAGGTTCTGGTTTAGGGTTTATCTTCACATCAGAGAGGTTGGAAACAATCAATTTATTGAGATTTCAAAGACTGAGATTAAGATTTTCATTTTGCCTTTATTTAGAGACTGAGGCAGAAAACAATGTGGTACAATGGTGGTAATTTTTATTTTTGTTTTTGTGCTGCTTTAGAGACATTTAAGTTGACACCATGATTGAGGGGTCTAATACATTAATACATACATTCATACATACACCACTCCAGCTGGAGTGTCTAAGGAAACCGTGGGGACAATTGTTCCCAATGTGTGATATACAATGTATGAAGTAAAATGTTCAAAAAAGAAGGCAAATGTGGTGGAATGTTGAAACCAGATATACACACTTTTGCAGAATTTTAATTAGCATGGGAATCAACAGTGGTCTTGAAAATATATTTTCTTAGTGATGTCAATGGATTTGTAGTTTTGGATCCAGGTCTTGGTTCCCATCCCTATTGATGTTTGTTCAAGTGTAAATTTTTCTGAGTAAATTATTAGTTATTAGTTAATTATTAGTTATTTGATGCTATAAAAAAGGGGATTTCATGTCATGATTGACAACAGAATTTCGTCACCAGAACAAGATGGCAGTGCTCGTATCTGGAATATGTGGCTTCGGTTTTATACAGTGGAAGGAAATAGAGATATGGCTTTCCTTTTTTTAAACAGTCAATGGGAAATGTTAAAGTTACACTAACTGATTCTGTTACACTTCCAAATTGCACCGCTAAACCCTTAAGTGTCCTCTCAGCTCACTCATGATATTTTGAAACTCAAACCAGTTCACAGCTGAGTTAACAACATTAAATCATTTGTAGTGGTGGCACTGGTTGTAACAACAAAGTCACAGGGTGTACCTTTAAACAGCAGAGTTGGCATGCAGTCAATAACTGAACAACCCAAACAGAACAAGACAAGACTGTTATTGTGTAGCATCTAACTGACATGCAGACATATGATACAAAAGGCATAAAGACATAATCATGCATCCTTTAAAGGCATAACATTTCATAAACAGAAGGGTAGTAAAATATTAAACTGTACCTACTGTACTTTACAGCAGGGGCCCGAGAGACCTCACAGGGGTGGCGAGGGTGGGAGGGAGAGGAGACGGTTAGGGATGAGAAGTTAAGGATTGTTCTGCGAGGAAGAGATGCAGGGATGGAGGAGACCAAACGGTCAAATAAGAAATCCTTGATTCCACAGCGTCAGTCTGAAGTGATGTCAGTTACTTATGAGGTGCTGCACAGCTGTGACACCTGTTGAACAGACTGGTTCAAATGTCCACATAACCCCTTATTTAATAACAATTTCATCACCTTACAGTATTAATTGAGATAAGCAACTGTTTAACAGTATTTTTACAGATTTTTAAAAAAAATCATCAATTAATATTCCTTTTAAATCTTCTAATTCATGACATTTATTTGTAATGTTCACTTAGGCTATCTATTTACTTGCATTATTGTTATCTGTACAATAATACACCACAGCTGTGGAAGTGTGTGTCTATGTTGGATTTTTATTGTAAAAAAAAACAAAAAAAAACTACTTTGTGTGCTTCCACAATTCTTTGCAATTAAATGATCCTATATATTCTAAAGTGTTAGATGTGTGTGCTGCACAAACTTCTGTCAGTCAGAATTTGTGTCCTGATGACGCAGGATGACAATTACCAAAACTGTCCAATCAACATCACGCCCTAAAAATAATAATAAAAGACTTCTGCATATACATATATACAATGGTGTTTCCTCACTCTGAGTTCCTCCAGAAGCCTCCTTGCATCTCCTCCAGGCACACAATCTAAGGAATTGGAAGATCCTTTGTGATGGCAGAGGGGGACGACTTCCGGGTCGAGGGAGGTTAGAGGATGTGGGGAAGCATAAATTTGCAAAATGAAAAGCACCCATATTCTTCGAGACTGTAGCTGACTCTTATTAGAGGAGGAAAATGGTTGAGATCTGAAACCTTGAAAAATCTTGCATTGCAAACAAAATATGCACAACCTATTTAAAGAGGCTTTTGAACTCTTAGAAGACAACAAAACACCTCATTTGAGTATTCACTTAGGGAACATTATTTAGGTTCTTGATGTTTTCAATGCCATATTCACTCTGAGGGGACACGCAGTTTCTAAAGAAGCAATATGTAACAACTGCACGCAATTGAGTACTGCAGTCCAAATAGTGTGTTGGAGCCATAAACTATTTTATAAACATCTATGATTGAAGTGAGTTGTTCCTGCTGCCCCCTCCTCCTCAAACTTGTGGAAGCTCAGGCAGGCTGCAGGAGCAGTGCAGGAGCAAGGAGTCCTACACTGTAAGTATCATATGGTTATAACTGTCAGTTGTCTGTCAATGTAAAGTTAAGCCCGTTATGCTAAAAACAAAAGCCCAAATTAAATTTAATTAAGCAAATCCATTGCTCAGGTAACTGTTATAAACATCTACTTCCCCTACAAAATTATTTATGATTGCTTATGAGTCATAAACAGACACTCATTCATTTGGTGAACATTCAGTGTTAAAACTCTAATTAACATGAAATGGGCAAACAGTAACAAGTTAGGAGCCAGAATGGAAATTTCAAAGCCAGCTGTAGGGTAATTTTGCAGAGAAGTATTCTAAGTATTTCAACTTGATGTGTTTCCTTAATCTCTGCTGACATATCATGGACATTTTGTGATTTATTACAGTAAATATATTACAGCTTACAAATCTGTGTTATCATCACCTCCACATTAACAGCAGGCGGTTCAAAAAGGAAAAAAGCAAACATCTCCCTATGGATACTAATTATACACAAATGAAGGAGGAAGAAGGAAAATCTGGGACAATGCTAATGTCAAGAATAAAATAAATGAGATAATAATAATCATTATCATGATGGTTGAACAGAAATAAATGCATTCACTCTGCCATCAATTCTATCTAATGTAAGCCAAAACTATTTGAGAAATATACCACAAGAGGGCAGCACAAGCAAAGAAGTCGGACAAAGATACCATTCGCTGACACTTGGGAGGCATGAGCTGTTTTTTTTTAAGACAGATTCATCCATCACCAAGTGTTAAAAAGCCTTTACAGGAACACCTTACTGTAGATCAAAAAGCGATGCTCTAGAGTACTGAGTGCACATGAGCTTAAAACTGCTGTAAGACAGAGCAGGTTTCTTCATAGACTAGCTTGATGTAAATCTTCTGCAACTCTACACATCAGATAAACATAGTGGAGGAAAACTAGGGAGTTTTATTTACACATGTGAACTCTGTAAACGAACTCTGTAGAAGGTCCATGTTGAGAATGGCATCAATCATAACCAGTCAGATCCATTATACAGCATAGGAATCAGCTTCAGAAGTACTGCAAATTACACTCTTGATACAACACTGACTTTTCGATGTTTTACATTGTCCCAATTACCAGATTTCCACAAGTGGATCATTCATGATTCATCTCTTCTGGTCATAAAACCAGGAAGCTCTTTAAAGTTCCATGGCCTTTGCTTCAAAGGAAGTTCAATTGCAGAAAATAATGACAAAATTTTTCATTGTTAGTGTGGGAAGTCCTTTCTGCTAATGAGCTATTTGCCATTTTGCAATATTATTTCTAATTGTTCCTATTTCAAAAATCCACTGCGGAACTTCCATAGGCTCACTGAGAAAAGCAGGCTAAATAATCAAAAAACAGCACTCACATCCAAAAGCCATATGTACTGGGTGCTGGGCAAAATGATACACAAGTATAAAATTATAAAATTAAGTCCGCACACCAGAAACTGTTCCTTATAGCCATTTTAATAGTATCATTATGTGTAACACTGCAGGCCCCAGCCCTTCATCAGACGTAAACAAAATGAGGAGACACACCTCTGTATGTACATCCAATGGTGGTCATGTGATCATACATCATACATCATGGAAATTCATAATATAATGCACTACAGATATAGAACAGATATAATACAAAAACACTTATTTTTATACCATTGAATGTACATATAGAGGTGTGTCTCCTCATTTTGTTCATGTCTGATGAAGTTCTGGGGCCTGAAACGTTACACATGGTGACTATTAAAAATGCTATAAGGAGCAGTTTCTGGTGTGCTTTTATACTTCTATCCCTGAGAAAACCAAACATCCCTGCTGGTCAACACACACATAATCACTTACTGCTTTCTATAAATTCAGTTTCATCTCATCTCATTTTAATCTCATGTAAATGATTCTGACCTGGACACACATCAAGTTACTCACCAATAACACACTCTGCTCTCCTGATACAATGCATACAATTACTGCATGTGCAATATGTAGAGACATCATATATACACATATAATACATGTAGATGCCAGAGTTCAGTTTAAAGCCTATATTCTATCAAAACTAGACAGTGATAATTCAATAAAATATAAAAAATTAAATATATAATATATGAATTAAAAGAATGATGTATGTGTATGTGTCTGTGTCTGTGTGTATGTGGTGAAGTGAAAAATGCTGTCAATGCAGTGTGTCGATGGATTGGTATATCCGACCTTGGCTGCTGCAGCAGTAGTGACTGAAGACATCGCCTGTTTGTGTGTGTGTGAGTGTGTGAGTGTGTGAGTGAGTGTGTGAGTGTGTGAGTGTGTGTGTGTGTGTGTGTGTGTGTGTGTGGTGTGTGTGTGTGTGTGTGTGTGTGTGTGTGTGTGTGTAGGAGAAAGAGCAGTCCTGCCATAAGACAGCAAGAGGATATGATGTCACTGATAAACAAAAGTCACTTCCTTCCACGGTGGAGCACTGTGAGGCTCCGCCTTCAGCCGTGATGCAAGTTGATGCAATTGGTTGAAATGGCTGTATAGTAAGAAGCAGCAGTAACCTAGCAACAGAGGCGGGGCTGTAGGAAAGGTAAGTGTGTGTGTGTGTGTGTGTGTGTGGTGGTGTGTGTGTGTGTGTGTGTGTAGCCTCCTCCTTCTTTGTCCTTCCTTTGTTCATTCAATCAGGTAGTCAGAGAAAGAAGGACAGACAAAGGAAAAAGGAAAGGTGACAGATATGAACATTAATTTTCATACTTTCCTTTCTTTAATCATAAAAATAAAAACAATAATGAACATTTATTATTATTTAATATCCTTAGGAACAAAAACCAACAAAAGATGAGAAAGAAGTAGAAAGGAGGTAGGGAGGAAGAAATAAAACACAAAAGATAAAGTAAAAGAAAGATGATCAGAGAAGAAATATATTGAGAAAAGTAATTTAATGAATCTATGTATAACAATCCTTTTAAATTTAAGGTCCACTATTTTTCTGATCAGGCATATGATAAATTTGGTCTCTTATTATTGTTCATATCATAACACAGCAGTGACGTGGAAATTAGGTGATGATTAGATAACTGAGTAAAATATTGAAATATTAATATGAATGGATGTAGTGTGTTGTGTAGTGTTGATGGTAAATGTAGTCACTTGCAGCAATAAATTCCTCAGTGCTGTTATACTGACTGAGAAAGCTGAGGTCTCCTGCTGCAAAATCTTTTGTTCTTCCTGCACTAGTGATGTTACAGTGATGTTATTGGTGTTGAGGAATTGAAGGATTTCTAGTCTCCACCTCTGGGTAGCCTGGAGCATGCTGCTTGAGTATTTCTGTTACCTAACACTATGTTTTGGCCAACAAAGTAATAGCTAGAGGCTTGGGAGGTGATAATACAGCCATATAAATGTGGGCATCAGAAGCTCACACTCAAGGCATCCTGGTACATGTAGGCATTGCCAGCACGACTTAATGAGCAGCAGAGCTCAGCTTTCTCGGTCAATAACGCAGCACTGAGGAATTTATGGCTTCAATTGACTACATTTACCATCAACTGATTGAACATCCTCATGAAAATTGCAGAATTTTCCCTTTGAAGTTGGGGTTAGGTTAGTGTAAGTCTCCAGGAAATGAAATGAAAGTCTGTGTAATGTAATGAATACTGACTGGTTGACAGGTGTCATTATGTCATTAAAACTGTACAATGTGTCATCTTAAACACACCTCAAGTCAGCAGTTTAGCCACTCTGCACATGGTAACCATAGCAACAATACCCATTATGATTTGTCCTACTTTAACACTTAAAGTGAATTTTCAGTGGTAAGTGAACTCCATCATATAGTTGTAATGAAAAAGTCCTGTCCTATTAGGCCTGAACGATTTTGTAAAAATATCTGCTTATGACAACTTTTTACTGATATTGCAATTGCGGTATGATTTGCAATATTAGAGAGAATAATTTTTGCATTATTATTCCCGTTTTCATTAAAAAACATATTAAAGTTCTGAGTTTTGTGGCAATCTGTATCAAACGATGTAGCACTGCATTGATTTGTTGATTAATTGATTAGCTGTCAACTATTAAATTACTTGGCAATTACCTAATAATCGATTAATCAGTTAGGATATTTTTTTAAAAGAAAATTGTCCAAATTCTCTGATTTCAGCTCCTCAAATGTGAATATTTTCTGTTCTCTTTACTCCTCTTTGACATCAACATTATATGGACCAACCAACTAATTGATTAATCATAAAAATGATTGACAGATTAATTGATAATAAAAATAAGATGTTTTCTTAACCTGCACTTTCCACCAGGCACACAGCTGCACCACGTTAGAGCCAGGCCACAGCAATCAGAGCAATTCGTGGCCATTCTAGACAATGCTTGTGATTCCACCAGAAGTGCCGTGGTGTGTTTCAGATGCATCCCAGAAGCGGTTCAGTGCTCTGTGGAGAGTACAAGTCTATTTTTGATGGATGCCGCATCAATTAGCACAGAGCAGCTTGAACGGGCAGGAAGTCAGACACAGAAAAGGCAGGGAGAATCCTGATAGTTTCAAAATAAAAGACCCTGTGCAGACTCACAATCATAATGACAGACAGAAATAAAACTATTAAACAATGTAGCTTGCTCATTCATGGTGGGAGGAAAGAGGACAAAATCAACTAAATCTGAGCAAGTAAACACAATCAGAACCAGAATCATGGCACAGACATGTTGCACCTCATGGTATTTACCGGTAAGCCTGTAGAATTACACCTGCTACAATTTGAAAATCACAGTAGACCGAATTGCAACTTAAACAAAATTTCAATTAATTATTTAGGCCTATGTCCTATCAAATCAAACTTAAATAAATTATGTCAACTGGTTTAAGATCAGTTCTGTACTGCCTTCATAGATCAGATTCCATCCTGTTACCAGCGCCTAAAGTTCAGTTCATACACGAAGTCAGCCAGCTGGATTTCCTTGAAACAAACTTGTATTTGGGTCGAGTTGTAGAGCATTTAGTCATATCCACCATTTTACATATTTCATTTTAATTGGGGAGCTTGCAGGAAGGCACTTATCATTTTCTCTCCTTGTCTTGTTAGTGCACAAGCTAAATTACCAGGTACACACAGCCTCACACATGTCAAGCCCCTCTCCTAGAAATCATGTCTAGAATATTAATTCTGTTTCACGGTTATGTTGGGGAGGGGGACTTAAGCACCTCCTGAATTATGTTCAAAGACAACATTTGTTTTTTCAAATGAAGAACTGCACAGGAGTCGTAGGAACGTGCTCAGCGTGGGTGTACAAAATGCAGGACTTCGACTTTGGTGTGTTGTTAAGTTTAGGCAACAGAGGGGCTTTGGATTAGTTTAGTCAAACATTGACATCATGTCTTGTACTTCATGTCACTGCTGACCTTTTCTCTTTAATCATGACCAGGATGTTTCCCTAACCTCAACCAAGTGCATAATATGTTTATGTGTACACATAACCATTATCACATTGTAGCTACCAGTGGGTTGCCGAGTTGGATATTTTGGTGGAAAACAAATGAAATATTTTGTCAATGACCATTGTCCTGATTTATTCATTCTCCACATATTCTGACTTGGAGACTGTGTTTATTACCAACATGCCATCAGGTTGCCATTACATTTCCTTGTTGGACTCTTTTTTTATATATATATCTGTTCAGAAGTGCCACTACCACCCTGGTGAGAGAAGAGTCAGAATAAACTGTAGAATAGCACATCACATGTATATGTAAGGATATGAAGAAAAAAAAAATCTACGCTATGTTTCTTGTTGGCAACATTAATCTTGCCAGAATGCACTGGTGCAGACATGCTGCACAGAGCTTCAAATTCAAGTCCTTGCTCTGAATATACAGTGTGTCAGTGTGTGTGTTCATCCAGTTTGCCAAGTCCAGCCTCCAGGAAATGCTGTCAATACAGCCATTCAGAATGCAGGAGCAGTCACTGTGAGCTATTGAAATTCTTCCCTGGCTGTCTTCACACACACAGTTTTCACTGTGCAGGTACAACATATGACTGCTGCCACAACAGCTAGACTGACTCATACACACATGCTGTAAACACTGTCACTTTTGGTCGGTCTGTGTTGTTCATCATTTCCTCATTAATTCAGCAGTCATCAGTGAACTTAACCTTGAGCTACTGACTATTTGTAGTTGTGTGACCTAGTCTGAACAAATTTAAGACAGAACAACCATTTTGATCATTCATCTATTCTTGTCTCAGTTGATGTGTAGTAATTAGTCCTGAGGGTGGTGGCAGTAGATAATTAGCGTAATTTCATTTCATGGTGGTCTTACCATGAGATTTTTTGTATTTTCTCGAGCTGCAACTAATTATTATTATTAGTGTTGATTAATCTGTTGATTATTTTCTTAATTAATCGATCAGTTGTTCAGTCAATAAAATGTCAGAAGATGCTGAAACATGTCAATCATTGTTTACCAAAGTCCAAGATGACATCTTCAAATTTATTGTTTTGCCCACGATCCCAAAGATATTCAGTTTACTGTCATAGTAAAGAAACCAGAAAATATTCACAATTACGAAGCCATTGACAAGATATCTTATCAACTGCTGTTTTAACTGCCATGCAATAGGGGATGCTGTGATGGATGATCTGACCAAAAGAATATGTCACTGGATAAGAAAAACAACCACTGGAATTATGCAGAAGAAGAAGATGGTGTTATCTAGCATGAAAAACTGCTTGTGTTGCAGTCCCTGAACCTCCACAGCAGCCTGGACACAGTGAAGCAGCTCACACCTCAGCCCTGGGACTCACGCCGCAACCGGGACAAGACAGCACTCCAGCCACTAGGCCTCTTGGACAGAGTGTTTCGGGTGGGGGCGGGAGACACATACAGCTGACATTAGCCACACTAATGACAGTGATGTCACACACATAATATTAAGTGATATGTGTGAAGAATGTGAAGTCGAGATTCTGCTTAAAAATGTTTCTTAAACAAAAATGCTGTTTTCTCAGTTTATTGTCTGAAAAGCAGATTTTTTGATGCACCAACATTTAAATGTTGGTTTGAATAATATACATATATATATACATATACATACATATATATATATATATACACACACACACACAATATATATGTATATATATAAGAATGAATGAAGCGAGAATAAAAGTTTTTTTCATTTCTGAAACTTGACAGTTTGTTCTTTCTTTTGATATATTCAGTGCAAACATATTCATAAAACTGAATATGCTATGGGTGTTGAAATTATCAGTGAATTTGTCAAAAATGGTGGCGCTGGCTGACAACTTTTTAAAAAAAATGCTGGCAGGGAAAGAGTTGAATTGCCTTTTCTGTATTGTTTTTAAATTAGTTTGCATATGCACCACCAAAAATGCACTTTGGCTGCCAAATATCTCACACAGAGTATCCCCAGTCCTGTGTTTGGGAGAGGATCAGCTTGCCTGGGGACACTGATAATTGTTGCCTCAGTCACAGACACAAACCCAGAGAGAAGAGAAGCACAAAGCCCCTAAGGAATGAACACTCGTCTTTTCACAGTTACCTGATAGTTCTATGGAACTGTTTGCTATCAGGAAGGGTGAGGCTAAGCATCACTGCACACACACATCACATACACACCCATAGGTGTAACCTTACTGCCCTGGCTGCTGAGTCACACACACACACAAGCCCCTGTTTAATGATTTACCCTACAGTATGAGGGGGTAATGAGAACATGTTATTTAAGGCTGTGTGTTGTGAGGAAACCTTTTGTTTAAGTTGCTTGGTTCCGCACACACACACACATTTACACAGATGGCATTTCTACTGCAGCAGACCCAGATGTACTTTTCATACTTTTCAGAACTAAAGCACCCACATGAATTATGAACTGTGATGGTAACATTCAGAACTTGGGTTGCAACTGTAGAGCAGAGTTTTGGTTTGATTTGAAGACTAAGACAAAGAAAAGCTTCAGTTAGACAGAGATTTCTCTCATTACTGAATGTCCCCTGGCTACAGCCACACCTCTATAGAGTCATGTAGTGAAGCTGCAGGTACAACAGGTTTTGGCAGCTTTCTGCCTGAGCTGCTGAATGAAAACAACAGTCCTAAAGAGCAGAGATCTCCTCCATATAGCAAAACAGCTGGATGAGATTGTTCACAGTTTGACAGAATAGGATTTTCTATTTTGTAAGACAAGATCCAAGTATAGTCCAGGTGAGAGCCACTAATCCTCCAAAGACACAGAGCCACTCGGACCGAGCTGGTTGAAAGAAAAAAGATAAAAAGGGTCTCATTGTGAACTTATTTTTAGACCTGACTGCTCCTTTCTATGACAACAGTGTGTGGTTTCATATTAAGTTCTTCTGTATGATTCTTTGCTTCTTAGCTATGCCGGTAGCATGGCTCCATGTCAGTTGAGTGGTCCACCACTTTGTCCAAACTGAAATGTCTCAAGTACAGTACAGGATGGATTGAAATTTGTTTAGATATGCACGGTTCCCAAAGGATGAATCATACAGCGGCAGCTGATGATTGCAATAGGAAAGGAATTGGGAAGGGAGGAGAGAGGGAATGGCAAGCAGCAAAGGGCCACAAGCTGGAACTAAACCAGGACTGCTGCACAGGACTCATGCCCTCAGTACACAGGGCAAACGCTCTACCAACTGAGCTACCGGGGTGCCAATCTGCTATATGGGCTGGCATTAAATTGTATTTAGACATGAAGGAAAGCCTATGATACTGATGATCCCCTGACTTTTCCTATTACACTAACATGCAATTAGATTGCCATGAAATCTGACACACATATCAATCTAAGAAAAGCACTGAAATTTCTTTATTTAAATTATCATGATTTTTTTATTTATTAACTTATTTATTCATTTCTAAAATGCTTCATAGTTCAATTAATAATATTTTAATAATATTTTAATTCTTAAATCTAGAGAGAGTTCATGGATTATGCTCTTTACGTTGTTTATGTTACGCCTTTTGCCATTTTTGTCTTGTAATGCCATTTATGTCTTGTTATGTCTTTTTTAAGTACTATTTTTTTGGGGCCTTTTGATTTATTTTGACAGTGTCAGGTGAAGAGCATACAGGAAAGGGGGTAGAGAGAGAGGAGATAACATACAGCAAAGGGCCACAGGCAGGAGTCAAACTGGTGACCACTGCAGAGGACTGACAGCCTCAGTCCACGGGGTGCACGCTCCACCAATTGTGCTACAGAAGGACTCCTTGTTATGTTTTTTCTGTTCGATTTGTCTTTTTACATCTTTAACATTGTTTTTGTCTGATGTGTGTGATAGCAATGATGGATACAAGAAGGAATAGTCTTTTCTTTTGTTATTCTCTCATGCATTTAGGTAGCAAACTATTTGTACTTGAGAAATATTAATGTCCTATCGACTCATATGTTAGCTGAAAAAAGAACAGCTTGGATTAAATATCACTTTTTTTCTATTGACTCTTATGGTCATATTTTGTTTTTCTTCATCCAGAACACTATAGCCAAAACTCAGAAATAGTGTTGTATGCCGTCCAAGCTGTAAACACAACTCCTACATTGATTTAAAGTTGTGAATGGAGTAACATTCAAATTCATTTCTGCAACATTTCGACTGAAGCGTATCTCAAAAGAATTAATGTCAGTTCATGCTGTATATTCAGATACAGATAGCAGCAGCTTCAGAGGCAATGACCTTTTGTTTCTGTTTCTGTGTCGTCTCTGGGCCATTTTGAACAGACAGTTGTCGTGAAACAGAAGTGGCTTGACAGGAATCACCAGACAGCTTTGAAAGAGGCATGCTGCGACAGGAGCACAGAGAGTCAGAGCCTCACCTCTACAACACCCTAAGGGAGCTCATCCAATGAGGAGGTGCCCACCGCAGAAAAACACACACTGTGCTTCAACTCACCAGCACACACAACACATTTCAACCACTCATGTCAGTGCCACTTATCTGTCATGTAATTCATACAGTCCTGTGTAATGTCTGTACACTCTGAGCCACATACCAGTGTAATGACCACAAGGTTTGTCTTGCTTGACAAAATACTGAGAGCTGAAAACAAGAAGCTTTTCCCCTGTGTGTTCTGTCAATGGCTCTGTCTGCTGTAGAAACTCTCAGCTGCCACCAAAACAACTCTCATAATTCACTGATGCCTGTTTCCTCCACTCTATTCAGCTGATATGGCCCACCTCTGATGGCAGCCTCATCTTATCCAACATCTTTAACATTTATAGTTGGATCTAGTGACCGATAGTTATCGTGCATCCCTACAGATTGCAGTTGCCTGTGTTTCTGTGACAGTGATTCTGTCTATGAAGAGTCAATGCAGAATCATGCAGAAAAGTCAATAATTGGAAATTTATAAGGCAACTCTCAACCAGTGTTGATTCTGTTCATCATTGTTCATCTGGCAATCATTTTTCCACTAATCAATTAGTTATTTGGTCCAAAAAATGTCCAAAAATAATGAAAATTAATTTATGAATCCTGTCACAATCTTGTCAATTGCAAAATAGGTCCACACAGGTGAAGTGCACAGATGTCGTTTTCTCCGTTTTTTGTCTGAAAAGTGGATTTTTTGATGCAACCACAAACATTCAAGTGTTCATAAAAAAAAAGAATTAATGAAGCTAGAACAAAATTAATTTTTGTGTCTAAAACTAGAAGATCTGTTTAGCTCAGTTGGTAGAGTGTCCGACCCATGTATGGAGGCTGTTAGTCCTCTGCAGCAGCCGCTGGCTCGACTCCCACCTGCGGCCCTTTGCTGCGCGTCATCCCCTCTCTCTCTGCCCCATTTCCTGTCTACTCTCTGGCTGTCCTGTCCAATAAAGGCAAAAAATGCCCCTCCAAAAAAAAGAAAAACAACAAAAAACAAAAAACAAAAAACATATTCATAGAACTGAATATGCTGTGGATGTTGAATGTGGATGAGTGAATTTTGCAAAAAATGCTGGTGCTGACAGCTTTTTTTTTATGCTGGCAGGGAAAGGGTTAAAGGTCATTATTGTGTTAGGATATTCTGAATTTAAATGCAATTTTTGATTGAGTGTTTTTGCTGTTTGTAGCTAGCTAAAAAGGTCTTTCTCAGCCACATGTAAATATACAGTGCAGTGTGTCAAGCAGCACAGGAATACTGCAACATAATTATGACCCATAGGACACAGATGTTTTGTGAAGAGGGTCCAAAATGAACTTTTTGATCTATCTGACAATGGCTGGTAAACTGAAATAATTTACCATCCAAAATATTTTTCAACTGGCCATAAAATTGCAGCTGCAATAATCCGAAAAATCGCTGCTCTTCCTTTTAAGCGTTTTAATCATTTTAAAGGGATAGTTCACCCAGAAATGAAAATCGTCATCATCTGCTTACCCTCATGCTGACTGAGGGTTGGGTTTTATTTTGTTAGTC
Source organism: Lutjanus argentimaculatus (assembly GCA_034769285.1). Lineage (NCBI taxonomy): Eukaryota > Metazoa > Chordata > Actinopteri > Lutjaniformes > Lutjanidae > Lutjanus > Lutjanus argentimaculatus. Next base: position 311,096 of record JAWZSL010000077.1, on the reverse strand, counting down.
CAGAAAATACTGCTGGAGTTTCACAGGAAAGCAGCATTGCAGAATCTCCCAAACAATTGAACTGAATGGTTAACATGTTAAATAAATAACATTTTTTTAGTCAGCACTGGCATGTTTGGGAGATTCTGTGACGCTGTTTCCTGTGAAACACCAGCAGTGTTTTGTGGACTAAAAAACTAAACCTCACCTTCAATCGGCACAAGGATGAGTAGATAACAACGGAATTTTCATTTTTGGGTGAACAATCCCTTTTAAATATTTGTAATAATGTTGTTTTTTCAGACAATATTTTATTGAGTTCTGCATACATATCACACATAAAAATAGACAATAAAGCATGCAGTCATAATAAATATAATAATTATATTAAAAAACAGCTACACTTTAAAAAAGACAAAATAGAACACATTAAAGTGATATTCCACCCCAGAATGATAGTCCACTCAATATGTACTCACCCCTATGCCGATGTGAGGATGGGTGAAGATCTTCAGTTCACAAAACAATCCTGGAGTTTCAGCAGAAAACAGAGTTGCAGCCAATGGCAGTGAATGGCGACCACGGATAAAATGTAAAAAAAAAGAACACAAAACAAACACAAAATGTCTCCATCCTGCTGTGTGGTGTAATCCAAGTGTCTGTGAGCCACGACATTAAAATTTAACCACAAAAGACCCATTTACACAATGTTTCTAGCCGAAATGTCAACTGTAGCCTCCCAGGTAGCATGTAAACATGGCAGTGATGTATGCGAGACTTCGTATATCTCGTGATATTTTCACATGTGCATCCATTAAGAGATATATGAAGTCTTGCGATACATCTCGCGAGATAATACGAAGTCTCGTCTCGTTTTTACATTTTATCCATGGTCACCATTCACTGCCATTGTACTGGATTTGGCTGCAACCCTGTTTTCTGCTGAAACTCCAGGATTGTTTTGTGAACTGAAGATCTTCACCCATCATCACATCGGCATAGGGGTGAGTACATACTGAGTGGATTATCATTCTGGGGTGGAATATCGCTTTAACAATGTAAATACATACTCATATACAAATTCCAATAAGATTTTTATACTTTTTCGAATTCTCCTGCCCTTCCTCTGGTTGCATAAATCAGTCCGTCCAATACACCCCAGCCTCCTTACGCACACTTTCTCGCTCACTGTACTAAGCTGTAATTTTTACAGCCACTAGGGGTCGCCAGCGAACAATGAATGCAAATATGGGTGACGTATATGGCTGTTTCGGGCGAGGATAGGCTGAAATGACGTCCATTTATGTTATGAAGATGGGAGATTACTTTCACTCTGCTGCTTTCTGCTAATACCAGGCTGTAACTGTCTCTCTCTCTGTCTGGCCTAATCACTCTTGACTTTGAAATCACTTCTTCAAACTGTGAATGCCTTTGAATCAAACTTTGATTCAAAGACATTTTCATAGTCTTTTACATTTATGTTCTATATCTCATGGCTGAAATCTATTTTTATTTTTCTCCAATACATTTCTAGCCTTCCTCTTTACAATGCATTTAGTGTTTCAACTCTGCTGTATTTGTATGAAACACCTTTGCAACATAATTGTGAAAGTGAGCCCAATGTATTTGATCATTGGTAATATTATGAATGTTAATATTACACTCTGTAGTTTGTTAATATTGACTCACAGGGTCATGGCAGGATGAATGGACAGTAAACAGCATTCAGTACCCAGTCACAACATTAATTATAGCTGCTGCGCAGCAATGGTCGGGGCCGGGCAATTTTAGGCAAAATTAGGCAATTCTGAGCAACAAGCAGAGTGTAGGAAGATGAAAAAAAGGTGGCATCTAATGTGCATTTTACATCAGTTGAGGCTTGAACTCACAATTTCTGGCACAAGAGACTCTGCATATTGACTGATAGCTAAGCCAAATAAACAGGGAAAAGAGACAAGGGATAACAGGGAAACGTGTTGATAAAGAGTATTTGTCTCTTCACAAAACTCCCTGAATCATAATTATTTTAACCTTAGTAGTCTCTAATCCACATAGCATAATACCTGAACATAAGGCTTTCACATTTGAAAGTCCATCCTGCCTTAGCTGAGGCTCGAACTCACAACTTCTGACACTGAATCCGTCTTTTATCTCACTGAGCTAATTGGCAAGTGACAGTTCATGTGTGGCTTCACAAATTGACTAAACCAAGGATCAGGGTGCCAGGCAGCAGCCATCCATGCCATGGAAAAGCAAATTTCAAAGTGAAAGTTCCAAAGCTGTAGCACATATGGTTGATTTGTTGTGAATTTTCAAAGTTTTGAAATTTAGAGGCTTGCTGTAGCGCCACCATCAGGACTATTGTCTTGTGTTTCCAGTTGAGGACATCTGGCATGGGACTGGACCTTTGTGAAAAGTTTGGGTAGATTTCTCATATGGAAATGTTGTACAAGCTGAGGCTTGAACTCACAACCTTCAACACCAAGAACCATCCTCTATCTCACTGAGCTAATTGGCAAATGGAAACACCACTTGTAGCTTCAAAAATTGACTAAGCCAGTCACCTGTGTGCAAGACAGCAGCTGTTAGCATGTAAAGGCAGATTTCAAACGGCTGTCAAAAATTCAGTTATTGAGACAAAAATCCCAAAATACACAAATTGCATCTAGACAGCATGGAGATGTTGGTCATTAGTTTTTAACAATGATTTATTGGCTCCAAAAGTGAAAAACTGATGTTTAAAAATGCCATTTTTGCATTGACTCCAATTGTTCGCATGAGAGTGAAATTCAAAATGCTGTAAAAAATTCAGTTTTTGAGATAAAATTCTGATATTTTCCAAACATCATCTACCATGACTCCAAAATTTTGTCTTTTTTTCATGAACATTGAAAATGTATTTAGCAAGAATTTGCAAGTATATGTTTATAATACCGTTTACAGTCAAACATTTTGATGCATTGTAGGCTCAATTTTTGATAAATCAAAAATCTGTGTGGATCGTTTGTGTAGGGCAGTCTGAAGATGCTCTGTAGCAAGTTTGGTGCCAATTGAGCAAAAATTGTGGGAGGAGATAGGTTTAATAAGTTTTACAGTTTTTGAAAAAAACAGAGTGATGGACTTCATAATTTGTAATGGTTTAAATGTACAAAAGTTTCTTCAGTATTGGGGCTACATTGTGGTGAAAGTTGTAAATCTGTAGCACATATGGTTGATTTATTATGAATTTTCAAAATTTTGAACTTTAGAGGCTTGCTGTAGCGCCACCATCAGGACTATTGGCCTGTTTTTGCAGCTGAGGCAATCTGACATGGGACTGGACCTTTGTGCAAAGTTTGGTCATTTTTCGTGCATGAGAAGTAGGATTTCCTCAGAAGAAGAAAGAAAGAAAGAAAGAAAGAAAGAAAGAAGAAGAACATGCAGGATTACAATAGGGTCCTGGCAGCTTAGGCTGCCCGGCCCCTAACAAGTAGCACCATAACCCCTGCAAGCTGTCAAAGCCATACTGAGTATATTTGCACAGTCTGTCCCCACATGTGTGCGTGTGCGTGTGTTTTTTTCTGACTACCTTCGGGGACACATTACAGACTAGAGACCAGTTAACTGGGGACAGAAATCACATCCCTGGTTAGGAGAAAGCTAATTTTGTGTCATTGTTTAAGGGTTAGGGTTAGGTAAATGAATATAAGTCTATTTAATGTCCCAGAGTGTGACCTAAGTCAGTGTGTCTGTGTGTGTACACACACAGGGTACATGCACTGGACTTTGAACTAGAGCTGCACTGGACATGCAAAGAAGAGAAGCACAGAAAGGACTACATGTTCTGAAAAGTGAAGAAGTGATAGTGATAATGACAAACAGTGATTGCAGTAAGACCAGGGGCACAGACAGAGGATGAGATCAAAGAGAGAGATATAGACAGAAAGCTTGGAGACAGAGAGAGCTGTCACTGTGTGTGTGTATGTTTCATGCTGATGCTGAAGGGGAAACAAGGCTAACTTCCCAACTTATATAAAGCTTTACTCAGCAGATTCAGACTCAGCTTAACCTACATTACATCCTCATCTTTATTCAGCTCTGACAAACACCTCTGTCAGGTGGGGATGTGATGTGCTGCCGCTTCTGGGGCATGGTTTATCGCTGATTGTCAGTGCTGCTGATGTGATTCATCAGGATCTGAGGAAACACAGGCTTTGATCTGTCTGTCAGGAACAGCAATCGTAAAACTCTTATATCTTTGGTCTTTGATTGTCATTACCTCCCACCAAAACAGGTTTTATTCCTAGTACATTTATTTCCCAAAGAAGTCCAACTGTGTCTGCTGACTACAACCATGATGCTCTCTTTTAAGGGTATCAATTAATCTGCATGCATATAAGATAACATTTTATTTATGCAGAGGGTAATGGTAAACTACACTTTTATTGCCAATGGATTAGAACAAGGGTCTTCAGTGTTCTTTCAGGCCTAGGACTCCTTAGCTGATTGAGGGACAGTGCAGGGATCCTCCTAAGTCAGCAGCATGGATAGTGTTGCCTTACCTTTGCGCTTTTGCCCATGGTTTTTTAGGTGGAGGGTATGTCAGAGTGTCTTGCTCATGAGGTTAGAAAACGATCCGTTGTGGTTCACAGAGTGTCAATACACTTGGCATTATAATGCAGCTAATTGACCAATATGTTTCAATAATACATAGCTAACAAGTTCACTGTTAAGGTGCCACACAGTAGGTTAGCTAGCTCACACAATTTGCACCAGGATTCATGGGTTGTCTTTTGTCAATAAGGAGTAATAAAATGTTGTTGTTTTTTGTTTGTTTGTTTGTTTGTTTGTTTTTGTTTGTTTTTACAGATAGGAAAATGTATCCTTGCTATGTTGGATTCATGTCAATATGTATTTTCAGACATATTTAAATTTTTTGGGGAAAAAACTATCAAACAATAATAGACAAATATTGTCTTTAGACAATAAAGACAAAAGCAACAAAAGGTTGGGTGGGGAGTGGGGGTATTCCTGTATTGATAGGACAACTGGAGATAAGACAGGAAAGGGGGGAGAGAGTGGGGGAATGACATGCAGCAAAGGGCTAGAGACAGGAGTCGAACCCACGTCTGCTGTAGAGGACTCACAGCCTCAGTACATGGGGCAAACACTCTACCAAATGAGCTACCACGCCACCGTCTTAAATTTAAAACTGGCCCTTTGAGTCATGTTGCCAAGGATGAAACTGAGTTTGCCATGAAAAACTGTCAAGAGTTGTTTATGGTTGTTAAGTCAAGCAGCTCCATGTCAGCCTCTTTCAAAACAACTCGACTTCATTAGAGTTCAAAAATAACGTGCCTGAAAAACAGTTCATGTTTCAGCCGCTGTAATGTCTACATATTGGATTTCCAAATAATTGCAAGGGTGTGGTTATTGTGTGTAGTTAAGAAGACATGAACAAAATTATTACATAAATTAATATCAGCAACTTAATATAGACAGCATTAACATAAGGCAATATCTGCTCAAAAATATGATCCAGCATGAAGAACTTCACCAAACATCAAAACCCATATTAGTGGGTCCTTATTCAGGGTTGACTCCCGAACTGAAATAAACCCTCCATCAACCCTCCATTCTGATGAGACCGAGAGACTCCAGGGCCCATGGGGCTCTTTAACAGTCATAAATAACATCATGTGACTTAGCCATGAATCCAGCCAGCTTCCATCAATCAGCCAGAACCAAACCAACACCCTAGACCACAGCGATGCAACCAAGGAACAAGTTCAAACATCAGAAAATCCTGCTTTTGCAATAAGCAGTCACGTTGCACAAGGATCCTTAAGGTTTTGAGCAGTGCTTCTGTCACTCAGGAAGCCTACAGCCAACCGCCTTTCAATACTGCTTTTTAAACTCTCAAATGTTCTACATAGATTCCATTTGTGCCACATTATGTCATTATGTATGTCTTGCATATTGAAAGACATGCACTCATTTATGTTTCACAGTACCTGTGTCATTCCCTGCATGAAATGCAATTAGACACAGACCTCCCAGCATGCTCTGTCCATCCACCAGGATGTTACTGACCTTAAAGGCAAACTTGCGGGTGATGTTATCCACAGGCTCCACTCCTCCAATTTGGAAACTGAGCAGCGGCAAACTCCCTAATACCGTGTCCTCCTTCTCATCTGTGGAGAGTAAAAATGAAAGTGTGAAAGCGTCCCCGAAATAATCAGAGAAAGAGAATAATAATCCTGCACAGGTCTCCAACAACTGTGTGAGAGAAAGAACAGCCTGAGCAGTTCATTCAACCTGCCCGATAAACGGCAGCAGCACAGAGGAGGAGCGTTCACAGTCCAAACATGAGAGCGGAATCAGTGCTTCTCTCCTCCCAGCACAGTCTCTGCTCCCACAGTGACTGCTTCCTAGAATAGATATCCATTATCGTCCGAGGGTCCCTGCGATAAGCAGCGGTGATGGCTCACACACACACACACAGACATACACACACCAGGATGGAGTGGTAATAAATAGGAGCACTGTAGAAGGGGAGCACCAGTGCTGACTAAATAATGGAAGAAGGCATGAAAATTTCAGGAGTTTGAAAAGGGATACACTCCTCTCTCTCTGACCTCCTACCTCTTATTTCCTGAACATGGCCGTCTCTCCGCTGCTGGCTGAGTGTGTGTGTTTGTGTTATGTGTGGGTGTGTATGAGAGAGAGAGCGGGAGAGACAGAGCAAATGAGGGCAGGAGAGCAGGGAGAGAGAGAGAGATGTGAGGGAGGGGGAAGGGCTTGTGCAATCATACAATACGCTGATCCCTGCTCTGTGTGTGTGTGTGTGTGTGTGTGTGTGTGTGTGTGTGTGTGTGTGTGTGTGCAAGATAATAATCAGCCCATGTGACTCAGTGTTGCAGGAATCTTGGCCAAGAGCCAACTGTACCTGCTGTCGTCTGCACCAATAAGACACACACACACACACACACAAAGGGACAGCAGGTACACAGACACACTTCTGCCTCTCTCCTGCTTGTGTCTCCCACACACATTTGAATGATTTGTTGATGTCTATATTTATAGACACAAAGTCATGATGACAAACAGTGACAAGAGGAAAAAACACCTTCCAATGATGTAAAACACAGATTGAGACATTTCGCATCTTGAAGCTCAAACTAGCAAAGATGGGGTACTTTCACATCGAAAATGACCTAAATACTTAATTACTTCAAGGGTTAGTATCTATCCATCCAGATTTGTTTGGTTTTAGTTTTCTTTGTCCAGGTTTGAATGATTTATCTCTGAGATTTCTGCCTCAACCCCAATATAAGTGAGGTGATTGGATTTCTTGCTCTATTTACACCTTATTTTAACAGCTGCATTAAGCCTTCATAAGCAAAATAAAAACAATCAATTCATGGTTTATAACAGACTTTGTCTGGTCTGAGTTCCTCAAAATCAGAATTGTTACATGTCAAATAAAACTATAATTACAAGGCTCATCCACATTTTTCCAAAGTAAAATTCAAGCATCTTTCAAGCATTTCAAGGTGCATTTTAAAGCTTTTCCAGCACGTTACAGCTGTGGTAAATGACATATTTATATACAAAATCAGCTGTTATTGTGCTATTATCAACCAAAATTATGTTTTGAGATGAAGTTCTACAGACAAATTAAAGGAAAATACAACAAAGTTTCATGTTTCAAAATGTGTAATCTCTGTGCAAGTAGACTTGGCTTCCTGCTAAGGTTGCAAATTGTGTGCCTTTTTCTCATTTCCCCCCTCGTTTTCATTTTTTTCTTGTTTTTTCTCTTCTTTTTTTCTTATTTTAAGTTTACTAATCCAATGAATGGCTCTGCCACACAAAACAATGTCAAAGGAGATGCAATTCATGCCATTTCTAAACTTTAGATTAATTACCAATTAACACGTGTTATCAGTTAAATTCTTATTTGGTAATTAATTGATTAATGATTAATCATTAACTTCCTGTACAATCTGGCTCAGCAAATCTGACTGATTTTATTTCTTTATCTAAACAGTTAACTAACTAATTCTATTCTAAGAACAAGTGTGTGTCAGCTACTCTGCTTGTTTGTTAAAAGAAAACATGTTAAGCTTATACTAGAACAGAGAAATTTACCAAAGGTAAATGTTCTAAGAATGGAAATTGCTGTTTATTTTGGACAGTAACACTTTGGAATTAATCACTTATTCTTTTGGTGAATGTAGGCATGTGTTAAGGCTGGGGGCGCTCAGCTTTCCTTGACACAAGTAAGGGGGCTCCAAGGTTGGGAAAAAGGTTGGAAACCACTGATATAAACAGGAACAGCCCTGGTCTGACTTATTCTCATTGAATGGTTTCAACATATGAGGCAGATGATAGTACTACCACTACTACTACAACTATTACAACTACTAATGATAAATAATAATAATAATAATAATAATAATAATAATAATATGCTGGAATTCTTGAGGAGATAGTTGGATTCAGTGCATTACCTACAGTAGATGACAGTCGACATGCCTCCAGTTTGGAGAAGCAGCAAGAGTACTGGTGTAAGAAGCTAAGCAATGCACTGTTGTGGACAGGGACAGCAGCAAGACTTATTTTAGAGTTATTTCTAAGCAGACACTGGAATATTTTCACTGCCTTACCTTGCTGTCAGACAGCCTTTTCCATGGGAACCTACATAACATAAACCAATATTACTCTCTCCAAAGCAACCAAACTCCATGGGAAATCAGAATTTTCTTTGCAGAAAACTGGAGTTGCTGTCTACTGCTGCCTTCACTGTTTGTTTGTCTGTGCGAATGTATGACATTAGCAATACACACACACACACACACACACACACACACACATACACAATAGCACAAACTCAAACTAACAGATCAAGGCAGTGGTAGACCAGCAACTCCCATTTTCTGCAAGGTAAAATTACTGATTTCCAGTGGTGGAAAGAGTACTGAAAATCTGTACTAAAGTACAAGTACTGTTACATTGCTAAAATAATACTCAATTACAAGTAGAAGTACTGGTGTTAGAAATATACTTAAGTAGAAATACAAAGTATTCATCACAAAAACTACTCAGAGTATTATTACTTTTAACTGCTGATGTCACAAATCACATCTTAATTTTTCTTATTCAACAATGTCAAATGAGGTGCAATTACTGCCGTGACTATTGATCAAATATCCATGAATACATTTTAATCATTAACATCATTACTCCAAATGTGTGCAGCCGCAGCGTTTTGTTTTGTTTTTCGTATGTATGTCTTTGTTTTCATTGGTCTGTTTGTGATCAGATCAATTCATTGGCTACTAAAATGCAGATGAAAGGTGTGGATATTAACTCAAATTGTACTCAGTGCTCAAATATGATTTTAAAAGTTATACTACTACTACTACTTACTATTTACTTAACTTACTTACTACTTAAGTACGAGTAAAAATACAGACTTGAAAATCTACGCCAAAAAACTACTTAGTAACTGTAATTTGAGTATCTGTAATTAGTTACTTCCTTCCCTGCTGATTTCATCCACAGACTTTGGTTGGATAGGAAAGAGTGATGTTAGGCTTATATAAATGCCATTTCCCATTGAAAAAAAGGTTCTCTGACAGCAAGTTAAAGTGGTGAAAATATTTTAAATATAGTGTACACTTACACCGATATTGATTTTTTAGGTGGACTTTTTTAAGGTGGCCTAAGCTGAAGGGGTTCCATCAAAGTACTATACTGTAATGGAAAATGGACCCAAACTGCATGGAACAGAGTCAATTCGAGTCGAGTAGAGCCGTATTGAACGTTGGAAATGCGCAATAGATTTTGCTGCTCAACCTGTTCAAAAGAAAACATTGCTTAGCTGCCATGCTGATACTGTACTCCTCTCTGTGTGGTTGTACCTCATACAACCACACATTAACTAATCTGACTATCCCTTTTTAAAGAAAACATGGTAGAAAATAAATCCAAACAGACATCTTTGTTGGTTACTCTCATACTCTGCTCTTAATGTTCAATGGTTAATGTTTGTTATGTATTTAATCTGATCTATGTACTTGTTTTAGACTAACTCTTGTGTCCTGTGTTTGGTGAGCCGAAGACAAATTTCCACCTCGGTGGACAATAAATATTTATTCTATTCTGTTCTACCTCAGTTGCACTGCATCTAAAATGCAAATGTGACATGTTCAACCTTCTGATATCAGGCTCCACACAGAAAAATTCAAATGCTTCCTCTTTTCTCCTGTTCTTTGCATTATGAAATTTTGTCTTGTGACATTGAACAACATATAAACCTCAGAAGCTGCAGTGACCTGACCAATCTACAGTCTGCTTTTAAAGTGCTGACAGCAGGATCCTTTGGTTAGTAAACATGTATTTCCAGGGGCACCTACATCAGACGCACATACCATAGTGACAAGTTATCACTTGTCCTTTGGATGGGAGAACTTCTGCACATCAGTAAACTTGAAGCTCAAACTGATTTTTGAGTGATGATGATTAGGTTTGGAGGACACAGTTTGAGTTCAGTCACTAAAGCAAGGTGGCTCTAGAGATGGCAATGTCAGTCCATCAGACAGCAGTTGTGGGGATGATCTCCCGTGGTGACGAGTAGGAATAGGTACTGAATTCGGTACTTTTTTAGGTACCGACCGAATTCCGTCGGTACTACCGAGTACCGATTCACGTGAAATCAAACGGTACCATGTTTCGGTACCTAAACACATCCTTGTGACTGTAAGGAGTGGAAGAGTAGGCGATTTTCCATGCCGGACTTGAACACAACTGTTACCGGCCTGAGCATTCCCCTTTAAGGAGGTGGTGGGTAATGTAGTCCGCACGTAGCCGTGTTGTTGTAGTGTGTACGCCCGCAGGTGTGTGTCTCCCTCTCTGGTGAAGTGTGTGAGAAGTAACGCCAGCTCTAGCTACTGTAAGTTGTATAGTCAGTGTGGTGAAGCTCAACTCTACAGCCATAAAAGTACTGTGTTGTCACGTCAGAGTGAAGGAAAGAGCTGAATAAAGCCCCGGTCCGGTCCATGTGTTCAACTATCCGCCTCTCCTCCTCTGTGTGTGTGTGTGTGTGCGCGAATAGCCCGGACTGCTGGTTACCAGCGCAGAACGAGCCAAGCTAAGGTGCAACGACACTTAGCTTTATAATCAGCTGCTCCATACCACGGTTAGGAGCTACAAAGCTGAGGAGGTAACACAACACAGGCTGAAGACTGTACAACTTTCGACAGCCTCAGATCTACAGCTACAACTCCTGTATTCAGCACCGTTAACATGCCTGCATCCGTTAGCGACGCGTCGTCTGCAGCCAGCAACGTGAGAAGAAATGGCCTTAACACTTTGTCTGCTCCAAGTAAATAAGCCTGGTGACGTTAGCTTGGCATTTTAACTTGTATTAGTTATCGTTATCAGCTCGGTTCCTCGCACTTTGTAACGTTAATATTTACAAGTCAGAGGGGAAAGGAAAGGAAGAGGAGTACGTTGAGCTGGGTTTTAATTTGTGCATTATTAAGAAAAAACACTGTGTTGTTGTAGTTAAGGGTTTTCATGTTGTTCATGAAATTTGTGAAACAACTGCGATGTTACAACACAAACAGTTGGATGTTGTTTTGCTATATTTGTTAAAGTTTATATATTGAGAAATAAATATGTTACATTGAAAATTTTTGAGATTTTATTATTAAACAAATTAACATTTATTACCACACAAGCACATACAAAAGTACCGAAAATTGGTACCGTTGAGTACCGATACCGATTCGCAGGTACCGGGTATCGGTACCGTATCGGTTCAAATGTGAAAGGTACCCATCCCTAGTGACGAGAAGGCCTACAGAAAAGAGGTGACCACTCTGGAACAACCATTTCTGCCCGAACGTCTCCAAGACCAAGGAGATCATTGTGGGTTACAGGAGGGGCACCCATCCCCCGGCACCATCAATGGCACAATGGGGGAGAGTGTGGACACCTCTAAATACTTGGGTGACAACATCTGATGGCGGACTGGCCATCGGGAGTACCGGGACGTTTCCCAGTGGGCCGCTGGGTCAGTGTGGGCAGGTACGGCCGGAAAAAAAAAAAAAAAAAAAAAACTTTAGGCGCAGTTGGGCTGCCCTTTAATATGATAACCAATGTTTACAGTTTCTCTAGTAGTGTCTGGCTAATCATCTTTGGCCCAGTGGGTGTGTCACACCCCTTTCACCTCGGTCGTTGGGATGTTGGCCAATCACAGTCGAGGGCCCAGGGTCGCTACCCCGTCCCCCTTCTGCATCAGTCAATCAATCAATCAATCAATCAGGAAAGGCAGACAAAAAATCACGGAGAAGAACCGCAAGGGAGGCGCGGAGAAGTTGAGGGAAAAGAAGAGACAGGCATTACAAGCAGATGCTGCCAAATGTCAGAAACTCACGACCATATTTTCTGCTGCTGCATCAGCTCCTCCGTCACCTGCAGCATCCACAGCAGCACCTGTGGCAGCTCTGACGTCACTGTCGGTAAGCGGAGGACATTGTGACCGGGAGGGAGATGCAACTCAGGTAAGACGGCTGTAACGTGGAAATTATTTTCCTAGCTTGCTAACTTTTAACACAGCACATGTAGGTGGCTTTTTGCTGTCAAAATGTCATTACTGTGAATAGACTAGAGCCAGACAGGGCTCAGTGGCGTTAGACAACATGGCATCTGATCTATCATTATCTCTTGTGTATTCCCCTCAACGCTAGTGAGCTAAATGCGGCTTGGCTTTCTTAATTACTTTGTTAATTCATCACCATTAAAATGAATGTCAGTTTTTTCCTTTTTGTGTGGGCATATATATGGATATTGACTTGAGACAGTCTAGTCATACAATGTGAAGGGGAAAATGTGTATTAATGTAATGTTCATAGTGTATTATTTGCAGTCAGATTGTAAAACTTAAGCTGTACTTATTCAGTATATACATAAGAGCATTTGGTTGTGCTTATCTGAAGCAGCATCTATAGGTTAATGTGTAAAACATTTTTCTATGTAACTTAAATGAAATTTAAATATTCAAACAGTAATATTCCTGCATATTTAAAATATATAAATATAAAACAACATGATGTAGGAGAATGTTCTTCAATACATGTAAGTAAATTCTGACAGTTAGTAGGGCTGCAGAGTAATATGTTCATTCACAGGAAGCCTGATAAACTTAGTGGTGACTCAGATTATGTGTTCTGTTGGTGGATACTTTTTAAGATGTTCTCCTTTCACCACACTTTGAATGTTTTGGATGAATCAAAGCCTCTTTGTTTTAGAAGCATTCAGAAGAGACCATCACAGCCTTTAGTAACTTTTACTAAACCTGTTTTAGGGACCATTGTGTACTTGGGAATAATACACATATTACATAGTACACTTTTTCACCTGTGTTTACTTATCAATTAAACCACAATTTTTCCATCACCTAATACCTATATTACTGTTAACTGTAATACAGCTTTATTTCACCTTTTCATCTGGGAATCACCCAAAACTTCAACCAAATGTCTCTCTTCATATCTCCTGCCAGGTTGAGCCACCATCCCCAGAGAGGGAGTGTGTCAGGGAGGGAGAGGAGAGCAGCCTGGTCGTACTGGTCCAGGTAACGGCATATTCATACATAGTATTTTTTTAAATTCATCTAGAGTAATGACTAAAACAATCATTAAAAGTGTGCAATGCTTAACACCATAATAGTGTATATGTTATGTTATGATTATGTTTATTATTATTATTAGTGTGACTTACATATTCACCAGTCTTCACCCTATTAAACAACTATTGCAGACTAATTATTTTAACAAGCATAAAAAACATTACTCTTGTGTTATAATCAAGGCCTCGGGTTAAAGCATGTGTCATTATCCCTTCAATAATGTTTACATGCGTATTTTTTTGTCTCCCACTTATAGTGGACATGTTTGTTCCACCGCCGGCATCTCCGCCCCACCCCCTGGAGAGTGGGCCGGTCAACTACAAAATTCCCGGGCTGCTTTTTTGCCCCAGTCCACCCCTGCCCAGTGGTGCCTGAGGGTCATAAAGGACACATTACACCCCCAGAACAGCCTGTTCTCCTTCCTGCCCTCTGGTAGGAGATACAGAACTCTCAGGAACTGCACCAGCAGTCTGAGGAACAAGAGGAACAGTTTTTTTCCCCCAGGCCATACGACTATTGAACAAATAACATATAACACATATAAGTGCAATAAGTCCATGTGCAATATTTCATTAAAACTGTATACAACATTCAATACACACACACACACATGTTGTGTTTCCATCACTTCTGGGGACATTACATTAACTTACATTCATTTCCTGGAGAATTATCCTGACCCTACCCATCACAAGTCCCTGCCTAAACCTAACCCTAACCTTATCCTACACCTAACCTTACCCTAACCCTGACTCAAGTCTTCACCCTAAAATTTAATGATTTACCTCATGGGGACTTGCAATTTGTCCCCATAAAGTAGGCGAGACCCCACAATGTGAGTGTGTAAACAGATTTGTGTCCCCACAACAATAAGTAATACACATCCACACACACACACACACACACACACACACACACATATAAGTGCAATACAATCTGTTCAATAATTGTTCAATATACAACCTTTGTTGCTTCTATATCTTTTTGCTCTTCATCATGTCTTCGTACTGAGTCCTACTTATACTACTGAGTATTTTTATTTTATTATTATATATAATCTGTAAATACATGTGTGCTTTATTTTATAGTATCACTTATATTTATTTTATTATTATTGTGCTGTCTGTTATTATTTAACTTACCTTACATACTTTTTTTTAAAACTTACTCCTGAATGGAGCCTCCCAGCAAAAGTTTTTCACGCGATTGTATATATGGTGTGACAATAAAAATCTTGAATCTTTATCTGTCTGCTTATCTATCTCTGTTGATTCCCTGATTTTTCCTCTGTGTTCAGTCTTCATATTACATTGGTTACACTGGTAAATATATAGCTGATCTACCCATATAACTGAAATACAGCATTTAATTGAAGTTTAGCAATAGGTTCATTCCAAAGTGACACTGGTGTTTTAGAAGTGTCAGAGGACCAGGGGGAAGAGAGAAAATCAGAGTGAGAGAGATATACTATATTACACAAGCACCTTCTCTAATATTACTGTTTTATTAATATATTCATACTAATATTACTATATTACTAAAATTACAAAAAAAAAAAAAAAAAAAAAAAAAAAAAAGAATTCATCACTTAGAAACATGGGAAATTTCCTAGATAACTCACTTGTAATTGTATGTAAAAATGGGTATGGGAGGGTGTTTCCTCCATCAACTCTATTCCAAAATCATGTTTTTGAGGCTGACATGAGAACCCTCTTTCACAAAGGTGTGTGATCAGAGCAAGATCAGATCAGAGCAGTGAGAAAAGCAGCACACAGCACTATAAAGCAGCACTAACAGGGACAGCCAGCTTTAATCAGTCCCACCAGGATTTTGTAGGCTTTGTTTGGGATAGATGTGACTTAAAATGCCTATTTCAACTTGTTGCATGTTGCAATGTTTTTAGGCAGTGCTGCAATGAAATTGTGGGGGCATGTTAAATTGCTCATAAAAAGAAAAAAGAGAGCTAAATGTCAATAACAATGACAAAGCTTGTGTTCTTTTCAGTACCTGTAACAACGAAACATAACCTTAATTACTATCGTTGGTGAAATGTGTTTACACTACTCTCTCATGTCGAGATGACCGCTGTAAAAAGGTCTACTGGCATACTTTTAATTGTGCCAGTTTGCCAACATCTAAACAAATACAGGGTAAAACAGGGCTTAAACTACAATACCTATATTGTAGCTGACATTACATTAGATATTTTATTAAGCCTTTAGAGGATTAATTCTGATGGCTTTATTTTTTTTTCTGTCTCCATACTGGTTACCACATAGACCTAGCAACATGTTTGTGTCAGCATATCTCCATCTATCAGATTAGCTAATATATTTGACAAAAAGGTCAAATTTGACTCTGCGCTGATTCAAACAAGTGAGTAGCCTGGAAAGACAAGCAACTCCTCACAGGGATTTCCTCATCAGTCCCTCCAGGAAGTTGTGATGTTGCGATCGCAACAATTCACACACATTCACCCAACCCCTGTGAATTCTGCATGACCATGCAATTTTGTCCAAACTCAGCAACTTGTCCGCAAATTGAACCAATCACCCTCGTTCCCCATGAAATCTACCAACAATACCTGTCCTCCATGCAAACATCATACATGTACCTCTCAGTGAACCAACTCAATGCTTTATTATTCACTTTTTTTTTTTTTGCATTGATTTTTTTTTATTTTTTCACAGGAACTGAAAACACCACAAGGTTTGTCATTGTTTTTGACATTTATCAATGCTCCATCCACTTTTATTTTATAATTTTGTCCTTGTTTTAACTGAGTTTGAGCACCAAAAAGATTTTGCCTTTTGTGGAATACGCCCTAGGTGCACTTTTTCATCTACAAATAAAGCATATTTTGTTCAAGTTTTTGTAATCATGAGTCTTTTTGGGAAGGTCACTTAGAACTTATAATAACTAATAATTACACCAAAAAAAAATCTAAATTTTCTTTTGCGATTTTCCCTTGTTCCTGCAACTTAATTGGGAAAAAATCAGACATTTTAAACCGCAACAATCACAAAGACAGCCCGCTAAATCCTGGTAGGACTGAGAGATTCACTTTAAAATGCCATGAGACATCACTCAGGACAGGATTTACAGGTTGACCAGCCAGTTCACAAAAAAGCAGCAGGTAATTGAGGCTGTAATTATTCGTAGAGTGCGGGTGAAAAATTGACTACCTATCTACGCAGGTAAAATCACCCTCCTCTCGTAAAGATATAAACCCTTTTGCAACCACCTGAAGAGCTAGTAATTTGCTGTAATATGCCTTAATTGCCAGCTTTTAAAGTGTGGGCAGCTAGACAGCAAACCATCAATGACATGAACTTTAACAAATGTATTTTAAGACTAAATATAATTTAAGATCAGTTTTCTAGAACAGGGTAGGCAACAGAGATGCTGTAGTTTGTATATCAGGTCTAATTCGATTTTGCCTAAATAGCAAGTTGTAATTATAGCTGCTGTGCAGCAATGGTCAGGGCCGGGCAATTTTAGGCAAAATTAGGCAATTCTGAGCAACAAGCAGAGTGTAAGAAGATGAAAAAAAGGTGGCATTCTAATGTGCATTTTACATCAGTTGAGGCTTGAACTCACAATTTCTGGCACAAGAGACTCTGCTCTATCTCACTGAGCTAATTAGCAAGAGACAACTCTGTGGTATATATGTTTAAAACTTCTTCCAGCTCATTATAGGAATTCTACAGCTGCAATGATTAGTCAATAAATCAATAAGTCAAACATAATTAATCTACAACTATTTCATGATGGATTGATTGTTTCAGGCATCAGTGTTGGAATTACCTTCGCAGATTTGAGGATATCCTCCTCAAATCTTGCTTTATCATGGTTTTGGACCTTTAGTCAGACAAAGTGAGATGTTTGTGGATGCCAGATTGGAATTGGGGAAAGGTAATATGAATTTTACATAATTTTATAGACAAATATTTAATATAGAAAATAACTGGAATGCTAATCAATAATGAAATGATTCATAGCAGAGAGAAAAGTGTTGATAAAGAGTATTTGTCTCTCAGCAAAACTGCCTGGATCATAATTATTTTAACCTTAGTAGTCTCTCATCCACATAGCATGATGCTGGAACATAGGACTTTCACATTAGAATGTCTGTTCTGCCTTAGCTGAGGCTTGAACTCACAGTCTTCAACACCAAGAACCATCCTCTATCTCACTGAGCTAACTGGCAAATGGAAATGTCACATGTAGCTTCAAAAATTGACTAAGCCAGTCACCTGTGTGCAAGACAGCAGCTGTTAGCGTGTAAAGGCAGATTTCAAACGGCTGTCAAAAATTCAGTTATTGAGACAAAAATCCCAAAATACACAAATTACATCTAGACAGAATGGAGATGTTGGTCATTAGTTTTTAACAATAATTTATTGGCTCCAAAAGTGAAAAACTGATGTTTAAAAATGCCATTTTTGCATTGACTCCAATTGTTCGCATGAGAGCGAAATTCAGTTTTTGAGATAAAATTCTGATATTTTCCAAACATCATCTACCATGACTCCAAAATTTTGTCTTTTTTTTTCCACGAACATTGAAAATGTATTTGGCAAGAATTTGCAAGTATATGTTTACAATACCGTTTACAGTCAAACATTTTGATGCAATGTAGGCTCAATTTTCCATAAATCAAAAATCTGTGTGGATCGTTTGTGTAGGACAGTCTGAAGATGCTCTGTAGCAAGTTTGGTGTCAAAAAAATTGTGGGAGGAGATAGGTTTAATAAGTTTTACAGTTTTTGAAAAAAACAGAGTGATGGACTTCATAATTTGCAATAGGTTTAAATGTACAAAAGTTTCTTCCGTATTGGGGCTACATTGTGGTGAAAGTTGCAAATCTGCAGCACATATGGTTGATTTGTTGTGAATTTTCAAAATTTTGAACTTTAGATGCTTGCTGTAGTGCCACCATCAGGACTATTGGCCTGTTTTTGCAGCTGAGGCAATCTAGCATGGGACTGGACCTTTGTGCAAAGTTTGGTCATTTTTCGTGCATGGGAAGTAGGATTTCCTCGGAAGAAGAAGAAGAAAGAAGAACATTGAGGATAACAATAGGGTCTTGGCAGCTTAGGCTGCCCAGCCCCTAAAAAGGGACAAAATAAAATCTAAAATTCAGTTTAACTGTTTAAATTACCTAAAGTTTTATATTTTTTAAAACTGAAGAAATCTTAAGATGCTTTAAGGATGACGGATGATGAATATTAGTTTAGTCAAAGTTAAGAAATATCTGAAATATCAGATTTTTACAAAAACACCTATATTTATTTGTTTAAACCTTCATTATATATGTATGTAAACAGACACACAAGTGTGCAAGCAAGGCTTCAAGGAGTCAGAGACAGGCCTGTAAAACACAACCCATACAACAAAAGTCCTGTGCTTTTTCTCCTCCCCTTGTGCCCATTTTTTGGCCCCTGGTCCTCGCTGGCATAGCATTCGCAGTGGTAAATTGCACTGTCACACATTCCTCCCTCCTTCACTCTCTCTCTCTAAGCCTTCTTTTCCAAAAACACAGCTGGGCCAGGCAGAGATGGAGGGGAGGGTGACCAAATCGACGTGTTCAGAATAAAGAGAGAAGTCTACAGCACAGAAGAAAATAATGTGGAATAGAAAGGAAAAAAAAGAAAAGAAAAGAATGTGCATTTTACAGCCATGTTTGTAATTAGATGTTTGTACATGTAAAAAAAAACAAGTCAAGGTTGTGATCATTTAACAGAGGACGGGAGGATAAAAGGGACAAAAAATTGTAACAGTGAAAAAAAAAAAGAATTAGTGCAGCAGTTAATCCAGAAGGGACGCTTTTGTTGGCTATTTTACTTGTATCACTGCACGTAGATTTATTGATGGAAGCCCGTACCGTAGGTTAACCGTAGGTTATTAAAGGCTTCAATCAGCTCTGAGGTAGAGGACGAACAGGAGTGACGACAGATCACTGAGACTTGAGCCCCACAATAATGGACAGTTACTGCAGGACAAGAAAAAAGTTCCCTGTTGACATTATAACACAGAAATAACACTGAATTGCCAAAGGCAGGGAAATGCACAGCACATGGATTTAGATACACAGTTGATGAAAATAAATTAACTGATATATTTTCAATGAAACTGTAACAATGTTGATAAAGACAGTGATTTTAACTTAAATCAGAATCAGAATCAGAAATACTTTATTGATCCCCAGGGGGAAATTGTTAGTGTTACAGTTGCACCCATTCAAGAAAGACTAGAATATAAGCAGAAAGAAATATATAACATATAGAAATATAAAATATAGAAATTAATATTATGTAGAGGTAAAACTTTAGGGAATAAAAATAAAATATTAAAAATATGTACAGCATATTATATAAAGCAATATGTACAAATATATACAGCAGTGGTACACATACTAGTGTAAAAACAACAAAGTGTGGTTGCCATGGTGACGTGATTGAAGTCACCCGAGATGGCGATGAATGCACTCTGGTGTTGAGTCTGGAGACGGGCTATGGCGGAGTGAATGACGTCACACGCTGACATCGGGTTGGCAGAGGGAGGGATGTACACAGTCACAATAATGACATGTGAAAACTCCCATGGCAAACAACACGGCCTGAGTCCAACAGCCAACAGTTCAATGTCCGGGCAACAGATACGTTCCTTGATGGTAATGTGACCAGGATTACACCAACGGTTGTTGAGTAGAACGGCCAGCTCGCCTCCTTTGCGCTTACCGCTCTTGGTGCAATCCCAGTTGGCCCGAACAGTCTGAAAGCCGCTGATGGAGACGTTGTTGTCCGGTATGTCCTGGTGCAGCCATGTCTCCGTAAAACACATGAGATTACACTGCCGGTACTCCCTCTGACTCCTGGCGAGTGCTGTTGGCGCTTCCATCTTATTAGCCAGTGACCTCACGTTGCCCATGATGAGAGAGTGGAGACACGGCTTATATCTCCTCTTCTCAATAAGCCTCCGTAGCTTTGACCCGGTTCTCTTCCTCCGCTGCTTCATTCCTCCCCGGCATCCTCTGTGCGTCCGTATCCAGAGCTCTTCAGGTATGCTAGTTGATCTGGCCGCAATGCCGGCTAGCTTAAGAGTGATCAGCTGATCCCTCGTGTAGACAATGCGGCCATGGAGTTGCTAGGCAACAATGTCAACAAACAATGGCCCAGCTGAGTGAAAAAAGTACTTCCACAGCGAAAAAACAGACCAAAATTCTCTCTACCAGCATGTTTAGAGAGGGCACAGCTTGACAAAGTTGCTTACAAAAAGTCAGGCAATCATAAAAAGGACTAAAGTTAGGAAAATAGAGAAAAAAACGATCAGGAGTGACTGTAACAGGCTGCACGCTGCCGGTCGGCGCATGCGCCATTAATTGCCATTGCAATTAAAGACTTGCCTTTAAAAACCTCTCCTCATTAATTACAACGCTGGTGCTAATTTTTAGTTTAAATATTTGCATTGTGAGCTGATGAAGGAAATGCTTTGCATTCACTAAGTAAACTACACTAAACTAACTAAGACTCAACTCAACTCAACTCATATTTACAGGAAGAAAAGATGACATAATTATGAAAAGTATTTTGTATTTTGATAATAATATCTAATAATTACTCATCAGTACAGTCAAATGGCTGAGAGGACTAGCCTGTGTTTCTGAATGGTATGGAATGGAATGGAAGAACAGATTTACAGATTTATCAAAGTCTTTAAAATTCTCTAATGTATTTTATTTTCAGACATTAGCCAACATTGCCAGGGTGGTGTGCTCTGCTGAAAAAAGAGCTACTGTCATGAGAGCAGAACCAGGCTGCAGCCCAAAGTTAGCTAAGTGACCCATTAATCTGCCTGTGAGAAATGCCTCTGATGACTTCATGCACATTCACACGCACAAGCATACACACAGAAACACTAAACTCTTTATACAAATACTCAATATGAATATGAGATACTTTCAAAAATGTTAAGAAGAGATCGCACCATAATATAGGTAAGTTAATCTCACAAAATCATACTAGTAGTGACTAGCAGGGATCTAAACAGCTATGTGAAGCAGTGATTTCACTCATAAATGCTCACATCCACAACAGATCAAATGGCATCCTGTCATCCTGTAGGTCATCCTTTGACCTAGAGCTGTTATTTGAATGAAAATTGATTATAAACTACACTGTTCACTATAAACAACATAACCCATACTGATAAAATATAACAGTTTTACAAATTTTCAGATTTCTTGTGAATAACAACTGAACTACTTAAGGCTCAGGTGTGTGCCACAGCCAACCTGTCACTTACAGCTGGAATACACTGGGGGTACACAATTTTCAACATCAATTGTAAAACAAAAAGCCCCACCAAGCCGAAATGTTTTGTTGTGAACTGCAACTGAGCTGCCTGTGGTGGATAGTCTCAACACTGTAAAACATTTTACAGCGTTGTGAAGAATGAAAGTAACACTCATAGCAACCAACACAGCTGACAAACATTTGTTCTGTATTTTACCATTAGTTTCATGTCTAAAAGGTTGGTGCTGAAAAAAGAACTTAAGCGGAAATCTGATAAAGAACTGCAGCCTCTCAATAATCTTAAATCTTAATGCGTGCCTAACACCTGTTTAAGGTTCAAGAATAACTTTCTTTACCAATTTAGCTGCAGACCACCACAATAACCCCTGAGTGCATTAAAGCAAGGGTAGGCAACATTGTTCTGGTATCATTGAGAAATAATTTCATAATAACCTTTCAGCATATTGTAAATCAAGTGGTCTGAGACAGAACCATGACCATGTCCAGCGCATAGCTTCCTACACTGATCTGAGGGAGAAGTAACCAGTGTTTGGCCAGCTCAGAGCCAATGCAGATTGGAGACAGAGGAGATGGTGGAAGGGAAGGGAGGGTCCCTCCAGTGGAGGAAACTCCTGCAGGTCAGAAGTGAAGAAGGGGGACACAGGTGCTTTACTCCACATTTACCTTTATGGGCTAAAGTGCAGTGCTGCAGCTGACGGGGAGTTGAACTCACCAGAGTCTTCATACCACCCCCGCCAACAGTGTCAGCCAACAGTTTGGGCTTTGGTCCCATGTGAAATGAAGGATCTTAAGGCTGTGCTAAAACAGCCTCAAGCTCTGGGACTCCTGTGGTGATGGAGCTGGACCAAGGGATCATTGTTTGTAACTGAAGCAGAGCAGTCAGGGGTGTGAGTTGGACTGGTTGCATTCTGATTTCCACAGCAAGGGGAACTCAGGACACCAAGGTGTTTTGTTGGAGGCATGATGACAACGGAAAAGTCCAACATGAGCCTAACTTTCTCTCTAAGCTTTGGCCTCAGACCAGCAATGCTTTCCTCAGTTTTAAAAGAGTAAGGTGGCAAAATCCACACTTTGCTCCACACTGAAGCATCATTTTTGAAGTCTGTAAAAAGTGCTAAAAGCTTAAAATCCTCAATAGAAAGCATTAGACTGGGCTAGCCACCAGGCTAAAAACAAACCTTGCAAGCAAAAAGCAGTAGAGGCAGTCCACACCCAGCTTCTGGCAGACAAACACCATGCAGAAACTAGAAGAGGTCACTCAGAAGAGTGCATATCCCCACCAGGCAACAGATTGTGAAGCACCTACTGCAATGTCACCACAACTACCACATGCAACCAACAGACATTTGCGAAGTTCTGCCAATATTTACATGACTCCCACATACATTGTCCCTGGCTGAAAGAAAATTTACACTGAAGCAGTTGTTGATCACTTGCGGCCCATAGTGGCCAGTTAAGAAGAGTGAGAAGTCAGCTGTCAATCGTCGTATAAAACAGAGCAGTCAAAAAATAGAATTAGTGCCTCACAGTTGTGTCTCCACCAACCAGTCAATTTAATATGTAACTCAAAACTATACTGACCTGTAACTTTGAAAGAATTTCATAAAAGCTATTAAGTGTATTTTTTGGAAAACTGGAAGTTCTCACTATAAATGTGTGATTCCAGTGACTAATTTCCAGCGAGAAACATGGTTTCTTCACTTAGAGACTGTTTTTACAGCAGAGGACAAAGGACTGACAGAGACCTGATCATTATGATGTCACAGCAAACCTTTTGGATATAAAATGTCATCACACTAAACTAAATGTGTTTAGTGAGGTCACCCTGACCTTTGACCTTTGACCACCAAAATATAATCATTGCCTCCTTAAGTCAAAGTGAAAATTTGTGCAAAGTTTGAAGAAATTCCTTCAAGGTGTTCTTGAGATATCACATTGATAAGAATGGGATGATATGAAAACAATGCTACAGTTGTTGGCAGTGTGGAGGCATAAAAAAGGATTTTCAAGGTTTTTACAATATTGTGAATCACAGAGGTCCTTCAGTATACGGTCGGTCCAGTGCAGTAGTAGCTGCATACAAGCTTCAGGTCTGTTGATCACTCACACACACACTCATATACAGAAGCCATCGCATGATCCCCTGGCAGGGAAATCTATGCGAATTACAAATTTCTAATGTTTCTAACAAATTTTAAATAATGCATGAATGACTTCAAACATTCTCATTGTGCTGATGTTTTTGTTCTGGAGACACACTAATTGAAACAGATTAACAAGCCACTAACGCACTTGCTGGCAACACATTATCTATATATAAGACAGCTCCTTATTATAAATTGTATAAACTGAAAATCAAAGAAACAGATACCCATAATGAAGCACAAACCTTTGTAGTAGAAGAGACATCTGTCAGTAAGGACGAACCACCTCTTGTTCCACTGCTTCACTCCACTGCTGGCCTGTAGGAACATACGTCATACCCACACACTCATTATTCATCATCATCATCAACATTATCATCATCACATCTTCATCATCAACATCATCATTATCAACATCATGATTATTGTTATTAACTAATCCTATTAAAAAGTATAGTCCATGTCAGACAAAGGCCACAGAACTCCATCATATCATATAAGCTATATTAAACAAAGAAAAGTGCCTTACTGCTGCAGTGGGAGACCAGTGTTGCAGGATGAATTCATTGTTGGTTTTGGTCTCTTCGGGGATTTCTTATTTAACCTTTAAATAGGGCCAAAACTGCTGGCAAGAGACAGGATGCAAATTTGGGCTAATGCATTTTTACTACCCCAGCCTCCACACAGTTTTTGTCATGCAAAATGAAGGTCACTTTACTTCCTGTTTCAGAACTGAACATTGATATTGGATGTAATTGTTGCTGAAAGCCAAATGATTCGATGATCTGATGTAGGTAGACTGTTAGACACAATCCCACAGATAAGAAACATGCTATATGGCCTAAACAAACTGATGACACTGGTGATTCATGTTAGTGAAGATGGCACTCCATATTTTTGTATCTGATCCCAGTTGAATACAAGGTAACAATAACATCAAGTAATCATTATGTAATTGCTGAATTGCAAATCCAACCACATGATTATTATTATTATTATTATTATTATTATTATTATCATTATTATTATTATTATTATCATTATTATTATTATTATTATTATTATTAGAAGTAGTAATAGTAGTAGTATTACAGTAGATGGGTGTGATTTTTTAAAACTTGTTGGACATGTTAAACAGGCAATACGACTGTGATGGTAATTTGTCCTCAGGAATGCAAATAACGATTGTTGTTGGTTCAATTGTATTTATGTTTTATGGCTCTATTTGATTAAAAAGGTGCCAACTGAATTTATATTACCAAACTGGCTGTTCTTTTTTGAAATATGACACAACCTAAAACCTCTAACTCCAATGCATGTTCATTTTTGACCACTAGAAGAAGTCATCCCTCTAATGAGTTGGCAGGGTAACCTTGTTTCCTTAGAATTATTATTGCAATTGCAACTCTGGACAGTGTGCAAAATGTTTGCTAAATTATGTGATAGTGCTTCAAATCCTTTTCATTAAAAGTAAGCACAGGTTTGTCTCTATCAAACAACTTTTGTGTTTTGGCTTCTGTATTCCCATTGTTACTTAAAGTAATTTAGAATTGCACTTCTGTAAAGCCAGGCCTGGTTCTACAAGGATGCAAAAGCACGCACTGCACCTTCAGTTTAATATTTTGTGTACGTCTCCGTTTGGGAATATATTCAGGGTACACAGACTGTCTCCATGTGCATCTTCTATTTTTATTCACATATGTGCAGCAACACAACATGCAAAAGGCTGCTCGAAGGCAAATATAGATCAGGTAGGTAGGTTTGGTGATTACTAAATACTCTGTCCACCAGTCACCAGCTGTGCCAATGAACCACAGTTAAATGTTATAATGACAGCTCAGCAAAGTTTTACTTCAGGAAATGTGTGGA
This sequence comes from Lutjanus argentimaculatus, assembly GCA_034769285.1. Classification (NCBI taxonomy): domain Eukaryota; kingdom Metazoa; phylum Chordata; class Actinopteri; order Lutjaniformes; family Lutjanidae; genus Lutjanus; species Lutjanus argentimaculatus. The sequence goes on along the minus strand of JAWZSL010000077.1, from coordinate 285,109 downwards.
TGGTTCAGTGTCACAACATGAACACATCACCACAAATCTGCACCCAAAGACACATGGAGTATTGGGTAGCTGTGGTAGAAATAAAAAAAAGACAAAAACTGAAGAAAAACCGAAGTGACTTCTGGCTCCTGGATGACCTGCAGCCAGCACAATGTCACCATCTGAGGTGCATCAGGCAGAAATGCCCAGCAGGCAGACCTGCCTGCGTTTACACCTAGTGATGATTACACCAGACCATGCTTTCTTAGCAATAATTCTAATCTACTCACCTTGTACATGCTTGCTTAGTTTAGTAGCTATTGTTATTCACAGTGCTTGTGCTGTGATGTGTTCCAAGGATGAGCTACATGTGCTATTGTTGCTAAAAAAAAAAAAAAAAGTTAGAGAGGCCATGATAAGCCCTGGTAACCAGACATGAACATCATAAAAAAGCAGAATATAGAGTTATAACCGAGCAGTCTGATTTGTGTAGTGGTCTGTATGATTAAATTGTGGCAGCCTGGTGTTGTTTTCAGCTAATTTTAATGAAGATAAATATAGTGAGCAGCTGTGTGTAATGGTGCTGCACTGTTGATACTGTTCTAACTCATAAAGCTAACTGCTGCTGGAAAGGAACAGCACACTGTATTCACTCACCGCTGTTTACAACTTTTCCCAGAATTCTTTTCCCAGACCACACTGAGACCATAGCACCTACTAGTTTTCATTGCTGTTGCTGGCCCGCACTGCAGATACTAGTGCACCCCCACTAATTTCAGATGCACCCCCAGTCATTTTGTTCTGGAACCAGGCTTGCTTTGTGCAAGCCTGGTTCAGATAAAAACAGATAAAGACAGATAAAAAAGAATGGTGGAAATCAAAGCAACACAGGGCTACAGACTACAGGCTGAGCAGTCTAAACATGATTAGTGGACTGATGCAAAATCAATGTAGTTCTTCTTTAATACTGAGAGGATGGGGATTTTTTTTTACCTGCTTGTACAGCCACCCCTGTTTGGTCACTTCTGCTTTGGGATTCCTGCGCATAGAGTTGGAGCGCTTCCCAAACGTAGCTGCCTTTCTGGGAGTACGAGATGCCTGCAGGTCAGAAAATATATGAGAGAAGAAGAGGAAGAGGTATATAAGTAAGAGCTATATAACGCTGATCAAATTCGCAAATTTTTACTGTAACAGTGAGGTAAAAAAGATGGGCAGATTCAGTGAATGAGTACACAGTATGTCTTCATCCAAAGTGCGTGCGTAGATGTGTGAACAAATAAGTTATGCCATTGCTATGAAGACAATATCATCCATCAGTGAATCTCCAGGTGTCCAGGGTTCGATTCCAGTGCACTGCCCTTTGCTGCGTGTCTTCCTTACTCTATCTCTCCTTTACTGTGTGTGTATGTGTGCTCACCCGGGTGTAAGGCTGGGCTTCTGGAGACAGGTCTGACACCATACTGGCACTTATAGAGTGAGTGATCTTCTCAGCTGCAGCATTCGCCTTTCCATTCATATCCAAATCACAGTGCCTGGAAAGAAAAGCACGAGCTCCTATTAGTGCATAAGCGCAGTTGCACTCCTACCCCTTATTGTCTTTTAGCTTGCCAAGAGAAGTGTGTGATTGCCAAAAAACTGACTGTGCCAAATGACAAGATACAAATCTGCCATTGCACATCAATGGCAGTCATTCAGTCAGACAGTGAGATGGTCTGTTAACTCAGCCTTAACTGATTAATTTTTGCAGTTAAAAATGGTCAGGAACATTCGTTTGCGCACAAAGGAACTCCTCCTAGAATTTAGTGATAAGGCCTACTGTAAATTGGGTCACGCTGGTTTGTCATTTTTAAAATGTGGGTCCCCAGAAAAAAAGTCTGGGAAATACTGGCCTATAGAGACTCTCTTCACCACTGGTCTATAGAGACCCCTACACAGTTCACAGTCGTTTTCACACCCGCACTGTGTAAGTAATGTACTTGCACTTACCTGTGCACTGATGGGTGAGTTCGTTTTAAAATGAGGTGTGCTCAGGTGCAACAATGGTGCCTTGCTATCTTGAAGCAGCAGAAAGTGCTTGCACCATTGACAAACAAAACCTGATCGATAGTCAATGGCACAATATTTTCCAGTTATTTAAAGGTCACATTATTTGAACAGGAAGATGTGCCTACATAGGTGGGTTAACAAGGCACTTATACCCTTCTAGGGCATTGCAATTAATCCATGGGTCATAGAAATGAACATTCTGATTAGATATTCTGATGAGTTTGAGTTATTTGTGATTGAGTTATTTATTTATTTGACTTTGTCAAGCACTTTGAACATCAGAACTTTTTAAGTTTATTTTTAAGCAATTGATGTTATGGTGATTCCTTGTTGCATTTATCTGCTCCTTCAGTCCTGTTTACAGTCATTAACATAATGTGCTAAGAAATTACAAATGTGTATAGGGATAAGCAAAGGAAGTAATGCCTAAAATGCATCACAACCTTTTGTACACTGGTGCCCCACCTCATGCAGCTGGTGCCCTTTTTATTTTTTCACCCCTGCCCCCAGCCTGTGTACAGTCAATAATGTAAACGAGAATTACTGCCTTCCAGCCGTATGCCTCCACTGACTAGTCAAGTTGCCATTGACATCCATGTCTGACTCACATAGTGAAGACTTTGAAGGAACTGAATATACAATTCTGTTAACTTACTGCAAATAGGAGTGTATTGGTGTAGTCTCTTCCAGCTGGCTCACTGCTGGTCCAGCTGGTCCACTGGGGTCATGTTGACTGGGAAAAGACAAACAGGACAGGATAATTCAACAATATGTCACAAGATGTCAATCAAATCTCTTCATTATTTGAGTGGGATCATCAACAAGGGTGAAGTTAATTACATGTTATTACAACTTGGGTTTCAAGTTCACAGTTTCATACATCACTTCTGTAAGTTATGAATCAGTACAAAGGGCATGGGCATGTTTTTGTGTTATGTTCCTATTATTATGATAGGAATGATGAACAAAAACAAGTGCATAGTAAACTGGAATTATATCTTGGTAGTGTACAACAAAACAAAATGCATTTTGAAAATATTTTAATGCCGCAACTGCTGATTCATCCTGTACAAACTTTTAAATCTAAACCAAAAAGCAGCAAATCAGAGAAAAAAAGTAGTCTTTTGTGAGAACTTTTGTGTGCAGTCAGTGATACCATTCAAGGAGACAAAAATCTAACTAAACAACAAGATGTACGTAAGAGGGATGGGCGTGATTAGAAATACTACAGATTTCAGTAATGTTAGCTTGACAGTGGTGGAAGGATTAGACTACTCAGATCATTTGCTTAACTTCAGTAACTTACCAATACAATACCACAATCTAAAAATATGTGTTAACCTACAGTAAAAGTCCTGAATTAAAATTTTTACAAAGTTAAAGTACAGAAGTATCACCAGCTGAAGTACTGGAAATATATAAAGTAAACGTACTCATTAAAAATTGCTCCTTGTGACTAACATATACACTGCCTAGCCAAAAAAAGTCACACATTCTTAATATTTCATTGGACCACCTTTAGCTTTGATTGCAGCACACATTTGGCAGGGCCTTGTTTCGAGAAGCTTATGCAATGTCACAACATTTATTTCTGTGCAGAGTTGAAAAATTTATTCGCCAAGATGTTGTATTAATGATGGGAGAATCAGACCGCTGCGTAAAGTCTTCTCCAGCACATCCCACCATGGGGTTAAGGTCTGGTGGCCAATCTAAGTGTGAAAATTATGTCTCATGCTCCCTGAACCACTTTTACACAATTTGAGTCTGATGATTCCTGGCATTCTCACCTGAGAATATGCCTATGCCATCAGGGAAGAAAAAATCCATTGATGGAAAAACCTGGTAATTCAGTATATTCAGGTAGTGAGCTGACCTCATTTTTTGGGCACATAACGTTGCTGAACCTAGACCTGAGCAACTGAAGCAACCTCAGATTATAACACTGCCCCCACAGGCTTGTACAGTAGGCACTAGACATGATGGGTGCAACACTTCATCCGTCTCTCTTCTTACTCTGATGCACCCATCACTCTGGAACAAAGTAAATCTGGACTCATCAGACCACATGACCTTTTTCCATTGCTCCACAGTCCAATGTGCCTAGCAAACTGAAGCCTTTTTTTTCCGATTATCCTCACTGATAAGTGGTTTTCTTAAGGCTAGACAGCTGTTTAGTCCCAATCCCTTCAGTTCTCTTCACACTGTGTGGAAACTATTAAACAAAACCGTGAGATCTGCTGTGGATTTTTTACCATTTGATTTCACCAAACGTTTAAGTGATCTCTGATCATGATCATTCAAGATTTTTTTCTGACCACATTTCTTCCTGGAAGATGATGGTTCACCACTATCCTTTCAGGTTTTAAGAGAATGTGTGACAGTTAACCCAATTTTAGTAGTTTCAACGATCTCCTTAGTTATTTTCTTGGGTTAAATAACTTATTGCCAGCTGAAAAATATTAATCACTGCAGTAATTATCAGTAATATGCAGTAATATGGAAGGCTCTTACCTATTTGCCTATTTGCTTAGATAAATCTAGGTGGTGACTTTTTTGTGGCCAGGCAGTGTATACTCCGATCAGGCATAACATTATGACCACCTGCCTAATATTGTGTAGGTCCCCCTCTTGCTGCCAAAACAGCCCTGACCCATCGAGGCATGGACTCCACTAGACCTTTGAAGGTGTGCTGTGGTATCTGGCACCAAGACGTTAGCAGCAGATTCCTTTCAGTCCTATAAGTTGCGAGGTGGGGCCTCCATGGATTAGACTTGTTTGTTCAGCACATCCCACAGATGCTCGATTGGATTGAGATCTGGGGAATTTGGAGGCCAAGGCAACACCACAAACTCATTGGGCACCTCAAACCATTCCTGAACCATTTTTGCTTTGTGGCAGGGCATATTATCCTGCTGAAAGAGGCCACTGCCATCAGGGAATACCGTTTCCATGAAAGGGTGTACATGGTCTGCAACAATGCTTAGGTAGGTGGTACGTGTCAAAGTAACATCCACATGGATGGCAGGACCTAAGGTTTCCCAGCAGAACATTGCCCAAAGCATCTTACTGCCTCTGCCAGTTTGCCATCATCCCATGGTGCATCCTGGTGCCATGTGTTCCCCAGGTAAGCGACGCACACGCACCCGGCCATCCACGTGATGTAAAAGAAAATGTGATTCATCAGACCAGGCCACCTTCTTCCATTGCTCCATGGTCCAGTTCTGATGCTCACGTGCCCATTGTTGGCGCTTTTGGCGGTGGACAGGGGTCGGCATGGGCACCCTGACTGGTCTGCGGCTATGCAGCCCCATATGCAACAAACTGCAATGCACTGTGTATTCACCTTTCTATCAGAACCAGCATGAACTTCTTCAGCAATTTGAGCTATAGTAGCTCATCTGTTGGATCAAAACACACGGGCCAGCCTTCGATCCCCACATGCATCAATGAGCCTTGGCCACCCATGACCCTGTCGCCGGTTCACCACTGTTCCTTCCTTGGACCACTTTTGATAGATACTGACCACTGCAGACCGAGAACTGCAGTTTTGGAGATGCTCTGACCCAGTCATCTAGCCATCACAATTTGGCCCTTGTCAAACTCGCTCAAATCCTTCCGCTTGCCCATGTTTCCTACTTCTAACACATCAACTTTGAGGACACAATGTTCACTTGCTGCCTAATATATCCACCCACTAACAGGTGCCATGATGAGGAGATAATCAGTGTTATTTACTTCACCTGTCAGTGGTCATAATGTTATGCCTGATCGGTGTATGACATAGTTAGATTGTTAATACTGATGACTCATCATCATCACAGTCTAAGCAGCATTTTACTGTTGTAGTTTGAGGCGGAGCTAGTTTCAGCTTCTTTATAGTCAGTCAGTTTTGTCCCAGCTTAGGGGTTGGGTGCTTTCAAAGGTTAAATAATTCTGAGGCATTGTGAGAAGATGAATAAGTAAGAGCAAGTTCTGATACAGGCGGCACAGTGGCGCAGTGGTTAGCACTGCTGCCGCACAGCAAGAAGCCGGCAGGGCCTTTCTATGTGGAGTTTGCATGTTCTCCTCATGTCTGCGTGGGTTCTCTCCGGATACTCCGGCTTCCTCCCACAGTCCAAACACATGCAGCATAATAGGTTAATTGGCGACTCTAAATTGCCTGTAGGTGTGAATGTGACAGTGAGTGGTTGTCTGTCTCTGTGTGTCAGCCCTGCGATGAACTGGCGACTTGTCCAGGGTGTACCCCGCCTCTCGCCCAATGTCAGCTGGGATAGGCTCCAGCCCCCCGCGACCCTCATGGATAAGCGGTTACAGAAGATGAATACATAAATCTGTTTTCATATTTTGGACTTTTCACAAATCTTCCCTTTTTGTGAGATATTGGATAATTTGTTTTATTTTAATGAAACTAGGGATGTGCGTTATTAGTCAATTACACGATTAAACAATGCCACCATCACTAGTCACCACCACTCGGGCAAATTATTAATATTTTATTTATGTACAATGCCAGTTCACCGTTGCCTCTAAGGTGTTAGGCAGCCGCAGGTAAAAAATGTCATTTACCTGCAGACACTGTGATCCTGTTTAGTCTGAACAGATGAAGCATTTAGTGAGTTGTTATGTTTTGCAGGTTAATGTGCAATGGGCCTCATGCAAGAACTGCTCGTACAACAGGTTTTATGGAGTTAAAATCATGCCAAAACCTTGCAAACACACAAAATATGTTTTACTCACGCCCAACGATTCACAAACAAACTCAGTGTGATTTGTAAATACAAAACATCATTCACAAACTAATGCATTTTGTTTTGCAAATAAGAAACGTACCTATCAAACATATATATCATGCTTCAGAAACAAATACAGCGTGTTTTACACACACAAAGAAACATATTTCTTCAGTTACAAAAAAATATCCTTCAAGTACAAACTAAAATCTTTCAAGTACGAAAAAATATCCTTCAAGTACAAACTAAAATCTTTCAAGTACAAAAAAATATCCTTCAAGTACAAAAACACAACAATCTTCAAGTACAAAAAAATCCTTCAGGTACAAAAAACAATTCTACAACTACGAAAAACTGTCACATGACTTTTGGCACAATCTTACCACTGTCACATGACTTTTGGCACTAATGTTCTGCCTTGCTGATCCGTACACAAATGCACTCTGTTCCACGCACAAATGCCTCAGATTCACACGCAAATGCCAGTAGACTTTCTAAGAAATGTCCTGTAATTCACACTCCACAACAGCAGGTGGCGCTGTCGATTCAATTTAAGGCCGCCAGGACGATTTTTAAAAAGCTGTTTAAAAGTACGTCTTTGTCATCATGTGTAGTGTTGTATGCACATGATGTAGTGTTGGCCGCAACCTCGAGAAAACGCCGTTAATGAGCACGTTCGGGTTATTTTGCAACATAAACTAAGGGGAACCAGTTGTTTTAGGCGAACTTAAATAAAACGTTACCTGGATGTCGACGTCATTAATTAATACAGGTTTACCATGAGCAAATGTGAGAGTTTCAATGGTTTATGGTGTAGAGCGCTGCACTTGTGGTTATAAGTGTTTTTGCTCAGGTGAGATCGAGTCCAGCCCAGCGCAATCTTGAAAATATTATATTTTCTTAAATTGGTGTTTTCATTGAAAACCAGAAGGGCTACAACAGCGGCAACAGCTGGTTTTCAATTTAACTGGTTATCGTCGGGGTGTGTGTGTTGAGTTCAGCAGCTGAGTGTGCTCCTGTCACCAGATTTGTCACACATTCACAAACATACTCGGGATTTTCATGTCGCATTTCATGTACTGCAGCGAAAATTATTGTATAAGCAAGCACTACAGAAAGGACACCAATGAAAACACCAGTTTAAGAAAATATAATACTTTCAAGATTGCGCTGTGCTGGGCTCGATCTCACCTGAGCAAAAACACTTACAGCTACAACTGCAGTGCTCTACACTATGAACCACTGAAACTCTCACATTTGCTCATGGTAAACCTGTATTGATTAATGACGTCGACATCCAGGTAACGTTTTATTTAAGTTCACCTAAAACAACTGGTTCCCCTTAGTTTATGTTGCAAAATAACCCGAACGTGCTCATTAACGGCGTTTTCTCGAGGTTGCAGCCAACACTACATCATGTGCATACAACACTACACATGATGACAAAGACGTACTTTTAAACAGCTTTTTAAAAATCGTCCTGGCGGCCTTAAATTGAATCGACAGCGCCACCTGCTGTTGTAGAGTGTGAATTACAGGACATTTCTTAGAAAGTCTACTGGCATTTGCGTGTGAATCTGAAGGCATTTGTGCGTGGAACAGAGTGCATTTGTGTACGGATCAGCAAGGCAGAACATTAGTGCCAAAAGTCATGACAGTGGTAAGATTGTGCCAAAAGTCACGTGACAGTTTTTCATAGTTGTAGAATTGTTTTTTGTGCTTGAAGGATTTTTTTGTACTTGAAGATTGTTGTGTTTTTGTACTTGAAAGATTTTAGTTTGTACTTGAAGGATATTTTTTCATACTTAAAAGATTTTGGTTTGGACTTGAAGGATATTTTTTTGTAACTGAAGAAATATGTTTCTTTGTATGTGTAAAACATGCTGTATTTGTTTCTGAAGCATGATGTATTTGTTTGATAGGTATGTTTCTTATTTGCAAAACAAAATGCATTAGTTTGTGAATGATGTTTTGTATTTACAAATCACACTGAGTTTGTTTGTGAATCGTTGGGCGTGAGTAAAACATGTTTTGTGTGTTTGCGAGGTTTTGGCATGATTTTAACTCCATAAGGTTTGTTCTTAAGTGGTGCGTATGAGTGATTTAAGAGAACTTGAGGCATTCACCAATTTTCTTGTATTTTGAGTTTTCCTTCAGATACAAATACAATTTACGAGGTCCAGACCTGTCAGAGTCATGTGCAGTCAGTCTGCTGGTATACAAACCAGCACCAATGACTGTATATTTCATTAGTTTGAAGAAATTTTGAGTTTGAAAAATAAATTACACTTCATAATTATGTCGACATTATCCTGTTTGACTACATTTCAAATTATAATATAATTATAAATTAACATATAAAGCCTATCATCATTCATTCAATGATGAATTATTACCTGCTGTCAAGTGTATTGGCTGTATATCTGCGCATGCAGGGTTATGAAATCTGTCCAAGGGAACATCCTCACTTATTCTGTCCTCTTTTTCCATGAGGAAAACTTCCTCTTAACTCTCTCCTCCTGCTGCGGTCATCCATCGCTTCTTACTGTGGCAAGTCGTTTTTTTTTTTTTTTTAAGTTTTTTTTTCTTTCATATTGAGACATTCCCTCTTTATTTCAGTGACACTCCGACCCTCAGGTAACACGGAATTAACAGCACTCACTTTTCCCATTTCTTTGCTTTAGTAGTTCTTTTAATTCCACTGCTGGCGCTGTTAAAATTACAGATTTTCTTTTATGCACCTCTGAAAGCAGAACATCAAACTCCAAACTCGTAAAGTTCTTCTTTTTTCTCTTTGATGCCATTTTCATGAATGAACACTTCCTGACATATGGAACAGGAAGCGTCGTCTTATATGGTATTATTGGGGCGCTAACTATGCTAATTTACAAGTCTCATGCAAGTGCACTGAAATATGCACAGGTGGATCATTTACATGGTTTTCTGAAGTTACGTGTTTGTTGAATCTGATGTGGCGTGGTCATACAAGCCCTTTGTACGAAAAAATGTTAGAGAAATTTAAGATGAGAATATGAAAATGTTCTTGTATTAGGTCCAATGTTCGTATTGCATGGGACTAAGTGTCACACATTTCACCAGTATTTAAAATACAATTTACTGATTGTAGACTGTGATTAATGGCTTCAAATGGCTCTAATACATACAGCCTTTTTTCAGACAGTATTTAACATTATCAGTTACTAAGTTGTGCTCAATTTTAACTGCTTTCTGAGCATTTTCTTACTGTTAAACTAGTCAACAAGTCTAAATTAAATTGTGCTTTTAATCGACAGGGAAATTAATCAACAGGAACATCCCTAAATGAAATGTGAAAAGTTTAGAGGGGAAATGTATCTTTGATGGCAATGGCAACAACACAGAAATCTGAAACATGACAAGGGTTATTAATAAATCACAAGACAAAAAAAAAATTTGAAGACTACTGGCTTAATGTATTTTATTAGCTTATCAGATGTCAGATCAGATTCTTAATCTGAAAAGTAATGAAAGACTACTGCTGTTAAGATAAATGGTATAGACCCTTTTACAGCCGACGTCATTGTAGAGCTGCGCACGCATTTTGGCAACAGCAGTATCGTCTCCTCCAGTCACCCACACGAGTTATCAAGCTGCAAAGGTTGAATTAAACATTTTACCAGAACCAAAATCACCAAAACATTTGTTTATTGTGTATATGATATTTCAGAATTGATATTCCAGTGGTCAATAAAAGTGTTCAAACTTCCGAAAGATTGTGACCGTTTCAGAGCAATTGGTGGCGTCTATGGCTGCAAGCTATTAAACGTGTTGATTAGACTGAGAACACGATTAAAACTGCTCGTTTGCAGCGGCCCACTGACAAGCTGTTGTGGTTCGCCGTACTTCTGTTGCCAAGATGTGCACACAGCTTTCTCATTGTTCACAAACTGTAAAAGGGTCTATAAGAGTAGAGGAAAAAGCAAAAGTACAATATGTTTGTCTAAATTATAGGGGCATGGAAGCATAGTGTAGTAAAAGGAAAATAAACTAAGCAAAAGTGCTTCAGTGGACATACTTACCCAGCCGGCACACGACCAACCTCAGTTGTTGTTGTTGTCAGTTGTTGTTTCAACATTGACACAACATTGAAACAACGTTTAACTCTAATGGTTGTAAAAAAAGTTTAGAAAATTCTCATAATTCAACACTGAAATTTCAACAAGATCTGTTTCAACTTTGAAACAACATTGAAATAACGTTTAATGCAAATGGTTGTGAAAAGGTTAATAAAATTCTCATAAATCAACATTGAAATTGTCATACAAAAAACATTTCTGACCGACATTCTTCTGAGTTTATTGAACTCATTTTTGAGCAATATGAACTTTTTGCAGATTAAGTACCCAGTCAGCACGCATATGTCTCGCCAACGTCGGCACGATGAATAAAGTTGCATCGGCGAGACATACCATGGAGAGCGTTTGCTCATTGGGAATATGTCGCCGAGACATCAGCATTTGGTAAAAAATGCCCTCCAGGCGATGTTTGGACGATGAATCAAAAATGCACAGTGCGGCCTCTCTACAGCTACTGTGACCTTTATTTAGGTCGGATCATTCAATTAGTATAAATATCTCTCTGTCCATAGTCGAAATTAACATGTTCATACTTAAAATATGATAGGAATATGGCAATATCATAATAAAAAACAATATGCTTGACCACTAAATAGCTTCCTAATATTGTGTGTGGGTGAAATAAAGAGACAGGTACGATTCAAGTTCATGATCATAAATTTATTTCCAGCAGCATAGCCAAAAAAGCCCCAGCACAAAAAGGATAAACAGTACAGAAAACATATGGCAGGTTGGGAGACGCACACTGGCAGCAGGGTCTGGATTGCTGGAAGACGCAGTCTGCAAGGGGAGCCCGGGTTGTTCATCAACTTTAAGCTATGAAACAGAATAGGCTAATGAAAAAAAGAGAAGTTTCATAAAACCATCTTTACATCTGTACCATGACATGATTGTCTATTCTTGGAGTAGCGCACCGCTCTCGATCGCGTCTAGAAGGGAACCCTTTATTTGCAAAACTCTCGCAGGATTTGTTTCTGTTGTTTCTGATAAAATAATCAAACTCGCGCGATCTTTCACGGGTCTAGGGTTCCCTTTTAGACACGGCCTTCTTTGTGTTTCTGTCAAACTAATGACAGTAGACTGTCTGTGAACAGCATGATGTTACTCTCTGCAGTGCTTCACACACACACACTTGTGCGGACACCAGGTATAGTTTGTGACCAACTTTGGCATTTTTATATTTTTAATCAGTCCGAGAGGATGAAGGCATCCGCGATTGATTAGTGATCAATCTGCCCTCCTCCCCCTCCCTCACCTGTTCGCTCTGCTGTGAGAAGGTCTGACAGTTTCTGACAGAGAAACACAGACTCCCCTGTTTAATGTAAAATCCTCTTTATACAGTTGTTTAATCTTATAAGTGCAGCTAGTTGGTGTCATTCAGCATCACGTTAGTTTCGATTGTTTTAATTAACTCTCATGCAGCTTCTCTGCTGCTGTGAAAACTGAATCTCGGGTGAATTACATGGAAAAAACAAAACGCGAGTTGATTTTTTGGGGTGACTTTATAAAACATCCTACTGATGAAGAAAGTCAATAGATCAGACCATAGGCACCGACTTGAGTTGAACATTGGGGGGGCAAAAAATATCGGTCTATATAATGTTAAGGAGTGATGAGGTGAGGGCTAGGGATTAATATAATAATATAGAAATAATAATATAGAAATAATATGATAATAATAATAATAAATATAATAAATAATATAAACGGTGCAGGCTGCGTACAGCTCGACCTTCGCTGCGGCTGCATGTGAGGATGAAATGCCAAGTTCAGCCTCTGATCTGTCTCTGTTTGACTGAACAGCCTCATGGAAGTGATATTTTACAATTCTTCATATTTTTAACTAACGAGATTCGTCAAATCAAGTCATTTGGTGTTTTCAAAGTCATGATATTGAGCTGAAACAGATTCTACATTCCGTTCGTATTCAGAGGCTGCAGCTGAAACAGAAACAGCTGGAGTCTCTTGCGCTTTCCAGAGATGGTGCACTAAACTCAAACACACCCTGAGGTGGACATTAGCTTTACTTTCAGTACAAACACACCAACAATAACCCATAACCAGTACCGAAGAGAAACTCTTACACTGGCCGTGTTAAATAAAGGCACAAACCCAGCGCTTCCCTTCGTTAGCTGCCAGTTAGCTCTGCAGCTGTACAAACACCGAAGCCCTCCGGCTCCTAACAGCTAACGCTAACTAATGTTACCTGACCCTTTCCGAATTCAACACTAATTTGTTGTCCAGACGGGGATTGTTCATGTGCTGGAAAGACTTATAGCTACCTAGCAATGGCGTTTGCTAATGGAGTCTGTGACTTAACGTTTACTAAGCTAGCTAGCAAGCCTGTTAGGAGTCGGCATCTGGCCTCTTCACCTGTGCCAGCAGACCCGGTCGGGGCTTAGCAACTAGCAACTTTATTAAATGTCATATTCACAAAATAACTATTTTTATGTAGATTTGCTTAAAGTGGGCTTACCTGAAGACCAGTTAAGACCGATAAGAGGACGTTCTCTGCATGGTTCTCCTCCGTCTCCAACGCCGGCTCTCAGTTCCGCTGGCGCCAATTGGATGAAGTGCAATGGGCCGATCCGCAGCTGACCTATCTCCGACTTTGAAATAGAGCACATAAACCCGCCTTCTGGCAAACCATGTCCCTGCTATGGGCCGATGCTTTTCAGACGCATTTACAGATGTTAGGAGGAGAATGCTGACGCTCGATCTGAGGCCCACGTCAGTGAGACGTATGCGTGCTGACTGGGTATGTTCTACTTAAAATGATCAATTCAGGGTTATAACTTTACAGTTTCAACATCATTTATGTACTATTTTGACAAAATAAATTAATAGTGCACATAAATATGATACTAAATGTCATTATACTACTACAGAGATAGAATAGGCAAAATAATCACCAGTAAAAATATGTTATTATTATGATTAATAATAATAATAATAATAAATAGGAGTGTTATACATAAATAAATATAATTGCTAATCAATAGTTTTCATGTTATACTGTTGACTAATTTCGACTAATTAATTTAAATCAAACAAAATCGCAAGACCGGAAGTGTCTACCTGCTCTTATTTTGTAATTTTGACCTACGCTGACAGCACGAGAATTGCACCACCGTCCCCTCAGTGGAGCAGGCCAGGCTGACGCTCTGCTTGTGTCTTCAACTATCAGCACTATTGGGATAACTGTAAGTATTTGACATGAAACAAAGACTTATTTAAATATTTCTTCGGAAGTTCAGTGTATATACAGACTATATTAGCTACACAGCTAGCGTTAGCAAGCTAACAAGCTATGTTGGCAGCTTGGCTAAGCAATGTAGCAGACACACTGGTAATGTTACATGGATATGACACCACGTCCTCTTGTTCTGCTATTTTTTGTTTTTGTTTGTGGGCTTTGAAAAGTGAAATAAACAATATTTTCTGCAGCATTTGATTAGCTCCCGCCGCCCCGCCCCTTTAGCTGACATTACATTTTGACCTGACGTGATGATGTCACGCCAGAGCAGGGGAATTAATTAAATTCACACGTTTTGAACACCTTGTTTCCTACATTTTCTCACAGGAACCTTATTATGTGCTTTTCAAAATTTAATACACATGTTCAGCTAGCTCATGCGTTATATTGTTGTTGCCTATTTTCACACTGTGTGTGTGTGTGTCTGTGTGTCAGACGAGTCCCAATTTTCAAGGAGCAGAAGATATTTGATTGTTGAGTTCTCATTCCCAGGTCATCAAATATGGATGCTTTGGGTTGGTGGCTTGAGCTGAAACAAGAAGCCAAAGAAACCGAGGCAATAAACCTTCACACTGCAGCATCTCAAACATACAGAATCAACTCTCTGTGAAAGAGCTCATGGACCTCTGGCCTGCTCTTCATATGCAGTCTGAGGTAATGTGGTTTAGAGGCTGACATTTGTTCGGGAATCCCACAGGTCATGGGATTCCTGCGGGATTCCTGCGGGATTCCCGTGGGATTCGAGTCAGCTTTACTATTAATGACGTGATTGGGACAGTACGGGAGTAAAAAGTTAACAGGAGCAGACGGGAGCAGGAATCAACCAATAGGACATGCACACCGAAAAACATATGACAGGCGCGCCGCCATTTTTGTAGTTTTCTTTCCATAAGCCTACACGGAAACGCAAGTCAAAAGAACTACACGGCCCAGAAGCCAACAGTGCCTCTGGCCGCTGCTTGCCTGCTTCCCACTGAAAATTAAAGAACAGCGATGGAAGGAGCAAGCAGCAGCAGCGCAGAAGCCGAAAAAAATGAACTACAATGTAGGGGTGAACGGTTTTAAACGGTATAACGGTAGAAACGATATGAATTTGGCCACCGGTAGAGATTTTGACTATACCGGCCTACCACAATATAAAGAAGTAATCAGGTTAGCAGGGAGAAATTGTAATGTTTTTTACCAGGGCTGTCAAAGTTAATGCAAATTCCTTTTAAGGATAAATTTTTTAACGCGCGTAAACGCACGTTCTGTTATATTGGCCCGATCAATAGTTTGAATCAGCAGCTGGAAATGAATCAGCTGACAGCTGCGAAGACGCGAGCTTCTGTCACCCGACAGTGTAAACGGGCTTGTCTGTGTAAGCGCCTGGCTCAGCGCAAAGAAACAGAAGTATAAGAGGAGAGAGACGAGCGACTGCTGATCGAGCTGCAGCTCCACCTGAAACCAGGTAAAAGTTAAAATAAGTCTGAGCAGAGAGAGAGAGAAGAGAGAGAGAGAGAGAGAGAGAGACTATGGACAGATGTGTCCACTTGATATAAAAAACTTTCATGATCATGAATAATTTTATTAACGTGCACATCTGTGGTGCGTGATTTTTTTTACTCCAAGTCCGATTTATGTACTTTTAAATACTTAATTATTTCATGCCGATCAATCATAACAGACGGGAGGAGAGACGAGCTGTGTGTGGTTTGTGTGTGTGTGTGTTTAGGCCATATTGCCCAGCCCTACTACAACGTAAAGTAAGAATAACGACATTTCTGTTAAGCTAATGAACTACTGGGATAGTCGCAAACATTAGCTAACTTTGTTAGAGTTGTGTGTGATGACGTTAAAACGACGTATGCGGCTTGTAAAACCTGCTTGGTTTTAATCAAATACACCAGTGAGTCTGGGACGAGTGGACTCAAGAGGCACACTTGCAGGGCAGATTCTGGGAAAAATCAGCTCAGCATATCTTCATTTGTCAAACGGAAATTACCTAGAGACTAGAAGGAAAAAAGCGGGATGGGAGTGGGAGTCACTTTACCAGGAGTGGGATGGGACAGGAATTTTTTTTTCCCTTCTGGCCCGGGATTGGGACGGGACACAAATTTTCTCTGTGGGAGTGGGACGGGACGGGAATGAAAATCCACTCCCGTGTCACCCTCTAATGTGGTTCAGTTCAGTGTAGTTTTGCCTAATTTGATTATTCTTGAAATAATTAATTGGTTTTACTGTGAATATTTTATTTTGACTTTATAGATATATTTGCAATAAGATATTGAGTTTATGTAGTGACTTTTATGTTGTACTGCTCTACAAACAACATTTAGTCATAATTAGAAGATTCTATTCTAATCCTGTTCTGAATTTATTAGTTTTTTAAATAAAACAATAATTTAACAATACACAAACCTAGAACTTACTATACTTTTTCTTTTTTTAAATGTAGCTGTATGCAGAGTTCCAACGGCTACCAGAACCAGCTTAACACAATGTAAACTGAGCTTGATCGCCACACTCCTCAACTGATGACCTTATTCAGACAGAAGGCTTCCAAAACATGATGCATGCATGCATGATGAACAGGTGATTACTGTATGCATTTCACAAGTTAAATCTTTGTGTAATGTTTTATTTTAATGGTTCACATGAGCTTTAAGTCCACAATTGCTCCACTTCATAGTCTTTGTTTTTGCATGTCCATGTTCTATCTCTCTCTTGGACCAGACAAGTCAGCACATCACTTGTGGATTTATTTTCAGATATTGTAGTGGCTGGTTGGAACGGTTTGGCATTGGGTTTCATGAATAAACTTATCATAGAATTTACACTATTTTTATCTTCTTAGGAACTTCATGGTATCAACACAAGGTGTACCGCTGTTCTCCCTGCCCTTCTTGTGTATCTGTGTGAGGAAGTCTATAGTGTGTGGTAAGAAAAATCAGGCCCATTCTTTATTAATAAATTCATATTTTCATTTATTTCTAAGGATAAGCTAATCAACATTTCTGTAAATGTGCCAATGTTAGCATGTCTTTTTGTGACCACTGGGGCTGTGCAGTTTTTTTCTTTTCTTTTCTTTTTTTTTTTTAAATAACTGACCTGAAGTTTCCATGTTTTTTTAGTGGATGTTAGATGTTTAGTGCAAGTTAGCAACCACTTCACGTGTTTTCTCCCTCCTTTTCCTTTACCCCTCGGATCCTGAGATTACAACGGTGCTTGTATCGTTCAAGCTCCAGGACTCTTTCCATTAACTCGGCGTTGTCTTTCTTGATAGCTGATACATCATGCTTAGTGATTCATAGCTGAATTTTACAGTCTTTTATCTCCGCTGCATTGAATTCAACAGCTTTGGCCATGTTAGCTAACATGACACGGTTCTGCTGTAGCTGGGTACCGAGTGCGTCCACTTTTCAGTAAGCTATTTTATTGCATGTAAGGCGGCAGCCGTACCTTAATCTGTTGTCATGACTTTCTTTTTGGTAGTCGGCTGTTTTTTTTACCGGAGAGAATGCTTCTTTTCTTTTAAACCTCTTGGTAGAAAAATCCATCTTAGCCACGTAGTCATGGCAGACCGTAGCCCAATTGCCGCGAGCTGGGGTGGGGGGTTTCTTGTTCATCATAATGCAATTTCCAGGAGTATCAGAGATGCTGAGGTCAAGAAATATCCGCAGCACGGCGTTTCCCATGTGTGTTCATTAGAACACGTGACGTGCGTCAAATGTCGTGCCACACCGCTGCGCTGGTGGTGTGTTTTAACCTTAAGGCAATAACCTACAGGGGAAACACTGAACAGCCAATCATTTACCAGGTTTGATGTTCAGTTGCCCCGCTGACAAATGAGTCAGCAACATGCAGTCACATGTGAGACACCAGAGGCAGCATGGAGTGACAAGTAATACAACACAAACAACCACAAAAAGAGTCCAGATAAGAAAGGACATGTCAGCTCTGGAGTATGGTAGTTTTTTTGGTTTGTTTGTTTGTTTGTTTTTTAAGTCTAACCATCAAAGGATATGGAGCTTGGATGTTTGGAGGGAGCTCAGGGTAGAACCACTCCTTCGTGTAGAATAGGGATGTTCCTGGCGACTAATTTCTCTGTTGATTAAATACAAAATTTAATTTAGACTAGCTGACTAGTCTAACACTATGTAAATAGTCAGAAAACAGTTAAAATTGAGCAGAATTTATTAAGTTATAATGTTAAACACTGTCTGAAAAAAATACTGTGTATATTAAGAGCCATTTGAAGCCATTAATCACAGTCAACATTCGCCAAATCATACTTTAAATGCACTGAAATGTGCCCTACTTTGCACAGTGCAATACAAACCTTACACATTAACGTACAAAACATGACAACAGCTCACTTAATGCTTCACCGTTTCAGACCGAAGAGGATCACAGTGTCTGCAGGTAAATGACCCAGAGATGACGTTAGCTGCCAGCCTGACACACAGTGTGGTTAACGTCAGCAGTGTCCGTGTCTGGCTTAATGTGGGCACGTTTCTCCAGTCGAGTGATTATATATCAGCTTATTCTGTCACAGTCTACATTCAACAATATTTCCATTTTCTAGATTAAAACACTGCCAAACTGCGCTGGTTTTAGGAGCTGTCATCTGTCCGACTTTGCTGATATAAACATCCGGGGCTGCCTAGGCGATCGGGGCGCACACGCAAGAGAGGCTGCCATCTGACAGTGCCACAGCCCCGACTAGTGGCAGGCAGCTGCATAAAATCTTAGAGGCAACAGATAACCGGCATCACACATGAATCAAATATTGATAAATAGTTTAAACGACTAGTATTTCTATTTTCTAAGGACTAGCCAACTAGGGACATTTAATCGTACAGTCGCCTAATCATGCGCATCCCTAGTGTAGAAGGGACCAACCTGAGGAGGAGGAGCTGGAGAGCACTGCTGAGGGGAGGGATGTCATGCTGTGCCTACTGACACTGTGACCGGACCCTGGACAAGCAGAAGAAAATGTAAGGATGGAAGGGCAACCGTTGTGTATAGCCTCCCAAACGAGGCTGGTAATACAATTATTTATTTTATCACCTTAGCCACTTCCACCCTCTGGAGTATAAATCATGTCATCAGTCATAAACTACATGATCAATAAATATCCATATCTCCTAAGGATGTTCCTGGTGACTAATTTCCCTGACGATTAAACGCCAAATTTAATTTAGACTAGTTGACTACACTCAGAAATCAGTTAAAATTGAGCACAATTTATTAATTGATAATGTCAAACACTATCCAAAAAACTACTGTAAGAGCTGTTGATCACAGTCTACTATCACCAAATTGCATTTTAAATACCACTGAAATATGTGCCACTTTGCACCATGCAATATGAACATTGTACATTAACCTACAAAACATGACAACAACTCACTAAATGCCTCACCTTTTCAGAAAAGGGAATACAGTGGTGGAAAAAAGTTTTCGGACACCCCATGCATTTGTGAAATATTGCATTAAGAATCACTCTTAGGTCTTCAAGTGCAATTTCTTTTAGTACAGTCACAGCCAAAATACTAAACAAATCCTAAAAAAGCCATTAAAAACTTAAATTGATTGGTTCCATAAAAATACATAAGAAATTTTGAGTATTGGGTCATTTTGGTACCAGTGATCCACTAATGAAGGTTGTGCTTTTTATTAAATGACACAATTTTTGTTGCCATGCTTCGTGTCTATATAAAGCCAGCACATTTGAAAGTTCTTCAGAGACAAAAATGGCTAAAACAAGGAACCTAATGCAGAAAACATGCCTGAAGATGCAGATTCTCAGCCAGGAAGGGTACAGCTGCTGCCAGATAGCCAGGAAGTGCAGATGCAGTCCATCAGCAGTTGAATACACTCTGCAGAAATACAGACGGAATTACCGCATCCTGATCCACATGTGCAGGGAAAACCGCCGAATGACATCACAGGAGCTTCAGCAGCAGTGGTCAAACCAAACTGGTGTCCAGTGTTCCACCCGCACTGTACATGGCCGACTTTTAGATCATGGCTTAAGGTCCTACAAGGCTGTCAAGAAGCCCTGATCAATGAGAGACAGAGGTTAGCCCGGCGTCATTGGGCCCAAGCACACAAGAACTGGACAGCCAGGAAATGGAATAAGATTCTGTGGTCAGATGAGTCCAGTTTCCAGCTTTATCTTCCTCCTGCTACTGTGAGGGTACGCAGAAGGCCAGGCGAAGCATTATCTCCAGCACGTACAGTACCCACTGTCAAGCATGGTGGAGGCAGTATCATGGTTTGGGGATGCATGAGTGCTGCTAGTGTTGGTCATCTCACTGTCTGTGATGGCACATTGAACACTGCCAAGTATTGTGCCATTCTCAAAACTGGATGTTTGAACAAGATTATGCCCCTTGCCACACATCCAGGGCCAGTAGAACTTGGCTGCAGGAGCACAGTATCCAGGTCTTAGAGTGGCCAGCTCAATCCCCGGACATGAGCCCCATTGAAAATCTGTGGTGGATTATCAAAAGGTCTGTTTCTTTCTTTTTTTTCTTTTTGAACTTCTTTATTGACTTTTCAAATGCACAACCAGTGTGTAAATATAAGCATTGCAAACAAGATTAAGTTGACATTTTAAGAAAAATAAAAAACCTGACAGTAACAAGCAAAAGGAGTAAAAGAAACTTAAAAATAAATAAAAATAAATAAAAAATAAAAAATTAAAGATAAATAATAAGGTGCACATTATTGACAGTTAAAATCATCCAGGGTTCCCACTCTTTTCTTGAAATTATTTTCCAGGACTTTTCCAGGACATTTTCAGGACTTTTTCAGCTGCTACATTACGAGTCAAGTTATCACAACATACATTAATAAATTCCACCCCCAAGCTTTGGAGAACTGTTATTTTCTACAATTGTACCTTATATTTTGTACATTTAACCAGATTGCTTCAATGTTTATTCCTCTCCCTCTTTCTCTCTTGTACTTTCTCCTCAAAATATTTTTATATGTTCAATAAATCACCAAAACAATTTCCTTTAGTTCATCTGTTTACTCTTTACTTACAGTTTACTTTGTGCATCTGACACCTGCATTCTTAAAGTAAAAATCAAAATCACTGCAAAAATAAATCAAAAATATAAATATCAAAATCAAATCCTATCCTGCAGTGTAAAAAGGTCAATATAAAACAAAGCAATGTCATTTAAATTAAAATGTTCCTCTAAAAAAATTCTCAGTTATTGTAGCTTCTTGACACTCTCCTGCAGGTCTTTCAGTGTTTTTGCTAGAGCTTGTAGCTCTTCCTTTTTCTCAGCCACACTTTTGTGATAAGCATTGGATTTGGACAGTAATGTGAAGTCCTGTTTTTTTTTCTGCATTCACTGCCATTTCATTCATTTGCCTATGCACATCTCCAGACACTTCTCCTAGCCAGTCCCTGAACTGGTGGTGTTCTTTCCACTCAATTTTGAATTTGCACTGTCTTCCTGATATCGTCACTCACTCCTGTAATTAGAGGACAACAACGCACATTTGAAAGTCTATTACTGCTCATATTGACTATTTACACACTACATTACTTTTCATACCTTAGCTTTTTCATATCTTTCATATTCTATGTATTATACATACTGTACACACCACATGGCACTTTACTGCTTATTTCACACATAGTTAGATGCTAAACTGCATTTTGTTGTTCCAGTATTGGTCATTTTAGGTTACTCTAGTCATCTAAGAAACAAGATTCAGGGTTGATGACTAATATCTCTAGCTAGCACCACAGTATCATATTGAACCTGAAATATATTTATTTCTAACTCTCAGACATAAATATTGTTTGCTAGCTATCTATTTAGTCTGGCTTTTATGTAGTGTCTTACTATTATAAATTTATGGTTATCACTTTATACTTATTCTATTTATTAATTTAGCCATGTTGAATCCCATTAATTTATGCTAACAGCATTGTTCAAATGAACATGCAAGTCTTCAGTTTTCACTGCCCTCTTTCCAGTGTTGTTTTTGGCAGCCTTTTTTGATTTAGTTTTAGTCTTAGTCTTTTGGACGAAATGCTTATTAGTTTTAGTCACATTTTAGTCATTTCTATCCTTGATAGTTTTGGTCTAGTTTTAGTCGACGAAAACTAAAAGGGTTTTAGTCCAGTTTTAGTCATTAATTTTAGTCGAAAAAATAATGACTTTAAAACATTAAATTAGGCCAATACAGAGACAGGGAATTGTAATCGAGGTTGACAGGTTGTGTTGCAATTCATAAAGCAACAGTTAACTCTCTTAACACTTTTGTATAATAACCAGATTCCTTACCAGTTTGATAGCACTAGCCTAGACTTTCCCATCCATGAAGATGCAGTTCTGTCATGCTGTACTTGCTGATCTACTACTACTACTACTAATAATAATAATTTTATTTATATAGCACCTTTCATACATAACATGCAACTCAAAGTGCTTTACAGTGTGGTATTAAAAACAACAACAAAAACAGCAGTAAGCATAAAAACAGCAGTAAAAATAAGAATAGTGCTTTAAACACAGATGAAGTGGTAACAGTGAGTGGAATCAATGCTCATACTTTATGAAGTTCTCCATGTAAAAACAAATGTGAGTTAATTTTGATATGAGAACTCACTCCCACATTAGTTAGCATTCACAAAGATCAGATTAAAATATTGATATTAGGTCCAAAACGCACTAAAGGCGTCTGACGCTCGCGTTATGCAAGTACACCCATTAATCTAAATGGCAGAACGCGCACTGAAAGCACGGGCGTCAAAGTGCCTGATGCTCCACTTCGAACTTGTTTCGATTTTGGAGCTTTTTACTTCTGCACCTGAAATGTGTTTGGAAGCTGAATAGAATAAAAACTCACGGACTTGAGAGGGTTGCGATGGAGCTGCGGCTCCACCTGAAAACGGTTAAAATAAAAAAAAAAACGATCCACAGAGGACGAACGGAGAAAAGGGAGGAAGGAGAGAGAGAGAGAGAGAGAGAGAAGGAGAGCGTGTAGAATGCGCCGTAGAAACTTTAATTGACGTGTGTCAGTTGATGCTTTTAGTGCGTCTTGGTATTTATATTCATGAAGGTGTTCGTGTATTGGAACTGTGTGTGGCTGCCCCGGTGTGCACTGTGCCCGTGTATGCCTGGTGGTGGGCGTGACCAAACAAGGACAGGATGCAGGTGCATTGCTGATATTTTCAGCATTTGGCAGACAAATTGCACACACAGTTGGAGGAAATGCGATGCATTTTGATAGTCCTTTATCCAACCCACTAACATTTTCGTCTCGTCTGGTCTCGTCAACGAAAACAACAAATACGTCTTGTCATATTTTCGACATCAAAGAGTTATGCTTAGTTCGTCACGTCTCGTTTTAGTCGTGAAAAAAAGGTGCGTTAACGAAATCATTTCGTCATCGTCATCGTTAACGAAAACAACACTGCCTCTTTCCTCATTTTGGCTAAGGGGTGTGCCTCTTCGCTGTGGTCTGTGTGCATCTCACTCATGGATATATAAGATCTCACTTGGATGTTGACATCTAAATGACTTTCATTGCAAAGTAGCTAGCTAAAAACTGCATGAAAAGTCGGAGCTCTTCTCTCTGTGCACATAACACAGTATTTTAATAGAGCTGAATTCCTAATGAAGTTTTTCTCATTCACATATTTTCTGTTTCTGCTGTCGGACAATGGAGCAAGTATTAAAACTGAGTGAAACGTGGCCCAGTAAGACTACCTGTTACCCATCGCTATCTCGAAGCTGTCGTCATGGTCGCTGCGGCTCTACTGAAACCAGAGATGTATTTCATCTCAGAGCGCACAGCCAAAAGTGATGGCACGCCCACTACAGCTCTCCGCTGCTCCTCTGTCACTCAACAGAGGAGACAGAGAGAGGGAGAAAAACCTCACACTCGATATATAGCGATACAGCAATTTCATTTTACATTTACATTTTACTTTTTTTTCTCATTTTCCGTGTGTTTTCCATGACTGGAAAATTGGTCAATCATTTTCCAGGTTTTCCAGGACCGTGGGAACCCTGTCATCACCAAGTAATATTACATGACATGTCTATTCCTTGAACCTACATAGATATAAGGTTCATGGGGGAGTGTACAGGTATTAGCCATTATGATCATCACTTTCCAATCATTTCCAAATAAGGTGCCCATACCTTCAAGAAGAGATCTAAATTATTATTCATCTTATAAATAAGTTGTTCAAAAAAAGCTATCTTGGTTAATTCATCTCTCCAGTCCTTAAAACTGATCTTTTCTTTTGACTTCCAGTGTCTCAAGACTACCCTATTTCCTGTTGCGAGAGCTAGTTTCACCCATGTGTGCATTTGTGTGGATATGCCGGATTTCCTCGGCAAAATACCCAGAATACATAAACCTGGCCCCTCCCTGAACTCTACCTTCAGTACTTTATTGATACACTGGATAACAGCCACCCAGAGGTTGTGCACCATCTCACATTCATAGAACATATATACCAGTGTGCCCCTTTCCTTCTCACATCTCCAACACTTATCATTCTCCCTAAGTCCCAACCTAGACATTTTTGCTGGAGTCCAGTAGTTCCTATTCAATATTCTGAATGAAATAAGCCGTGTCTGCATGTCTTGGGCTATAGTGTACACACACACACACCACTCACTCACTCACGCACGCACGCACGCACGCACGCATGCACTCACACCCACACACCTCAACAAGACTGCTCCCATGGGCTACTGTACATTATTTCTAAATTCACTCTGATCCAGGTGTCTCTTTGAAGCAAGGATCAAAAAAAGTCCTTGTTTACATAGAGGCCAGTGCAGATACCAACATGACCCCCCCTCCTGCTCCCATGAACTAATAACAATAATGTGACCCACAAATCACAGCAAAGCAAAATGTAAACATAGCCTGGGAACCACCACTGAGTTAAACCAGCTCAAGAGCTGTGTTCATTTCTCATCATTCAGTCATGGCACACAGACAGCGTAGGTTTGACCAGTTTGAGGCCTTGAAACTGGTCCTTGAAAATAAGGAAGAGATGGAGGATGCCACCATGCCGGAGTCCTCTCCTTACTCCACCTCTGATGATGAGAGCTCCACCCCTGACTGGGCTTCCCCCTTGCAGTCGGACAGCTCTGAGTCTGCCAGCTCAGTGGTCAGTGAGGAGCCAGAGGAGACAGCAGCTCCAGTGTGGAGGTCAAAGAGCGGGCAGGTAACATGGTCAGCCTCACATCATGAAACCCTCCGTTTCTTCCCTGGACCCTGTCTGCCTCCAGGGCCCACACGCTATGCTGTCAATAGAGTCACCCATGAAGTGAGATCAGCGTGGGATCTTTTCTTCACGGATGAGATCATGGAGGTCATCCTGAAAATGACAAATCTCCATGGACAACGAAGCATTCAGTGCTGGAGGAACATGGACAGGACCGAGCTGGAGGCATTGCTCGGCCTGCCCCTTTTGGCAGGGGTTTATAGGTCCCGGAATGAAAGCACCCGCAGCCTCTGGAGCCCTGAGTCTGGTCGGAGCATCTTCCCCTCTGTGATGGCCCGGACCAGGTTTGAAATACTGATCGCAACCCTCCGCTTTGATGATCGCCTCACCAGGCCCCAGCGGCAGCGAAGGGACAGGCTCCCATAGCTGCTCTTTGGAAGAAGTGGGAACACCAGCTTGCACTCCTATACAAGCCGGGACAAGACATCGTCGTAGATGAGCAGCTGGTTGCCTTCAGGGGAAGATGCCGCTTCAAACAGTACATCCCCAGCAAACCAGCCCGGTACGGCCTCAAGGTCTGGGTGGCCTGTGATGTGAAGACGTCCTACGCTTTCAAAATGGAGGTCTACACAGGCAAGGAGGAGGGCCGGCCCGCTGAGGTGATGCAAGGCAAGAGAGTGGTGTTTCAGTTAACAGAGGGAATGACTGGGCTCACAGTCACTTGTAACAATTTTTTTATAAGCTTTGGGCTTGGGGAGGAGTTGCTGGGAAGGAAGATGGGCCTTGTGGGAACCATCAGGAGGAACCGACCAGAGCTTCCCCCCATCCTCCTGGAGACGAAGGGGAGAGAAGTGCAGTCCTCCCTGTTCGCATTTTCCCGCATACACACCGCTGTCAGATACATCCCCCGGCGGGGGAAGAACGTGCTGCTCCTCTCCACCATCCACCGGGAGCCAGCTGTCAGCAGTGAACCCCACAAGAAGCCCGAAATGATCATGGCATACAACAAATGCAAAGGCGGAGTCGACAACCTCGACAAGGTATGTGCCCTTATGCATCATGCACACACTTAATTATTCAGTCAGTCGTATCATTTGGTATTTCTTGCATTTATGTAATGAATCATGTATTTGGTTGTGATGGGGAAGAACAGACATCAAATTCATTAAAATATTTTTCTTTTGTCTTGTTTACAGTGTGTTGGCACATACAGTGTTCGCAGGAGGACCCTCCGGTGGCCGATGTCGCTGTTTTATAATATGATGGATGTGTCTGCATATGATGCGTACATCTTGTGGATAGCGATCAATCCAGCCAGGAATGGGATTCGACGCTTTAAGCGCCGCCTCTTCTTGGAGGAGCTTGGAACAGCTATAGTCACTCCACACCGCCTGTGCCGCAGCCCACTTCCTATCCCACTCCCACCACAGGCGCCCGCAGCAGCACCCGCAGCAGCCGAAGGAGGAGAGGATGGCGCAGCCACCCCAAGACACCGTCTGTGTTGGCAGTGTGTCGGGCCGTCAGGCAGCGAAGAAAGGCCTCTGTCACCTGTGCCAAGTGTGGGAAGTGCATTTGTAAAGCTCACACTGCCTTTTGCTGCAAGTCCTGTACAGGCAACTAAATTTACGTGGTGAAATTTGCAGCGACAGCTCCACGATGGAGTAGTTCTTCAGTCAGTTCAGTCCAGTAGTTCTTATGGACGGACACACACACACACACACACACACACACACACAAATTATGTGAAAAATATGTTCAGTTTATATACTCATTGTGGTTATAAGGTTCCCTTTTCATCCGACTTTTCTGTTATTATCTGCCAATCAATATTGTTGTTGATAATGTGTGTGTGTGTGTGTGTGTGTGTGTGTGTGTGTGTGTATGCATATAGAGTATGTGCTGTTGCTTCATGTATTAAGTATTAATGTATTAAAATGGCAGTCTATGGGAGCTTTTCTTTTGATCTGCCATTACCAAAAAGTAAAAGAAATTCCCCCAAATCAATATTGTTGCTAATCAATGACATGTCCAAGCCTGAAATAATCCCCACCCAATAAATCCAGTTTGCATTCAGTATATTGAAAATATCGCCCTTTTTGTGTGCTTTTTTAGCCATTTTTTGTCATAGGACCCTATATACTGGCATTTAAAGGGTTAAAAGTCTGAAATTAATTGAATATTTGGTATGGATCATCAGAGGAGAAGTAGAATAGAAGATCTATGCAAAAAAAAACTGGAAAAAAATATTAACGTATACTATTTTTATGGCGTTTTTTCTGTGGACATTTTTGTCCTCATCGGGTAAGAGTGTGCGTAAAGTTTGGAAAATGGGATTGCAAAAAAACTAAAAATCCATCCAAATCAAGTGTGTTATTAATCAATGACATGTCCAAGACTGGTATAATCCCCACCCAACAAATCCAGTCTGCATTCAGTATATTGAAAATATCGCCCTTTTTGTGTGCTTTTTTAGCCATTTTTTGTCATAGGACCCAATATACTGGCATTTAAAGGGTTTAAAAGTCTGAAATTAATTGAATATTTGGTATGGATCATCAGAGCAGAAGTAGAATAGAAGATCTATGCAAAAAAAAACTGGAAAAAAATATTAGCATATACTATTTTTATGGCGTTTTTTTCCGTGGACATTTTTGTCCTCATCGGGTAAGAGTGTACCTAAATGAGGATCAGACACAAGGGTTAAAAGCAGTAATTCAAGAAGAATGGGACAAGATTACCCCTCAACAGTGTGAAAGGCTTGTGGGGAACACGCCAGCCAGGATTAGAGCTCTACTGCATGCTAATGGCAGGACTACTAAATATTAATTTGATGATGTGATGGTTCATTTATTTTTTGTTCAGTTTTGAACACATTCTTTGTTATTTGTTGACTTTGATACCAACAATGTTGAGAACTGACATATTGAAATGTCAAGAATTATCATTTGTATTTGTTGTCTGTCTAATGCAGCCACACCTTTTGAAACAAAAAAGATTTTTCCACAAATATTTCATGATCATATTTGAGACTGTGTAAAATTTTAAGGGTGTACGAAAACTTTTTTCCACCACTGTAGATGCCTCCCTGTCCAGCTTAAAGCATATACTATAAGAATGTTTTCCCTATAAGTGATATTATATCACACCTCTCTCATTCATTTTATTTGAAGAGTATAATTAGTCATCAAAGAGATGATTTAATAGGGTTGGACAATATGTTAAAATATTCCACCTGTCCACCGTCAGCCCAACAACATCCCCTCACCCTCCACCTCCTCCCGTCCTCCTGAGTCTCAGCTGGGAGATGTATGTGAGTGGCAGGTTCACTGCTTTACCTACACTACGTACATTCACTACAAAAAAAAAAAAAAAAAAGATTAAACTCACCATTCTCACCAATTTTCCTTATGAAACAATAAAAATAGAACTGTACACCTTCTAAATCCAAGCTACTCCCTTTCATCAAACTAAGATGAGCTTAATTGGCTTGTTAAAGGGATAGTTCACCTAAAAATGACAATTCAAACATTATCTACTCACCCTCATGCCGATTGAGGGTCAGGTTTTTGGGGTTTTTTTTTTTTCCCAAGAAACTGGAATTTCACAGAAACAACGTTGCAGAATCTCCCAAACAATGAAAGTGAACGGTGACCAATTTTCAAGTATAAAGAAAACAGACTAAAAATATAAAACACCTCCATACTGCTCGTCTGGTGTAATCCAAGTCTCTTAAAGCCCCAACATTTCAAGTTGACTAAAAAAATGTTATTTACACCATGTTTTTTAGCCTGAATCTTCACTGTAGATCTTTAGCTTGGAGCCATGTTCATGTGCACGTGCACATTTTGTGTGAACTGGGTGTGTGTGGTATGACGGTGTGCAAACAGCATGTCAGACTTTAGGAGACTTGGTGTATGCCAGATGAGCAGTGTGGAGGTAATTAGGGCCCGAGCACCGTCCGGTGCAAGGACCCTATTGAAATTGAAGGAATTTTTTTTTTTTTTCTCTTTTTTTCTTTGCTATTATTACAGTCCGGTGCAAGCACCCTATTGAAATTGAAGTAAGTATTTTTAGGGCCCAAGTGACGACAAAGTCGTCTGACGAGGACTCTCTTGAAATCGCGCTGTTTATTAGGGCCCGAGCACCGTAGGTGCAAGGCCCTATTGTTTTTGCTCAGACTGCCCAAAAAATGAATTGCATTTTTGGGGGCTTAAACATACTCAAAAACTCACCAATTTTGGCACACACGTCAGTCTTGGTGAAAATTTACCTGTCATGTGGTTTTTGTTGGTGGGCGTGGCAAAATGACTTGGCCACGCCCTTTAAATGCCGCCATTACTGGCACGTTTCACTGATTTGCACGAAAATCAGTACACACATAGATCATGCCCAGATGCACAAAAAAGTCTGGGGGACCCTATAGGCTAAACCCAACAGGAAGTCAGCCATTTTGAATTCCGTGGTTATTTTTGGCATTTTCCACGTGTTGTATTTTAACGAAACTCCTCCTACAGGATTTATCATAATGACTTCAAAATCACTGGCTACCATCTACACTACTTGGCATCGAAGTTTGACGTTTCGCCATGAAACACGAAATCGCTATAACTTTGGACTACATTGTCCATTCTTCACCAAACTTCACATGATTCATAATAGTCCCGCCCTGAAAACAGCTACATGACAAAATTCCGTGTTTGTCATATCGCCCCCTGCTGGCGACAGGAAATGTCATGTTTTACACTGTGAAGTGCTGCTCCCAGCACACTCACCATATCCAGCTCAAATCTGGTCTGAAAGGCCTTAAGACCTTGGCGATGCTATATCATGAAGATTGCGATGTATCGTCAAACGGCGTTGCCCTGACGGTATGGCGAAGGTCAATGTTTCACAAAACACAGGAAGTGACCCCAGCTTCAGTATACTTGATCGAATCTGTCTGAAATTTCACATGCTTGTTAATGGTCCGGGTCCGAACATGTGATATGAGTTTTGTCAATGGGCCCGGCCAAATGGCTTGGCCACGCCCTCTAAACGCCGCCATTACCGGCACGTCTCACCGACATGCACGAAAATCGGTACACACATAGATCATGCCCAGATGCACAACAATGTATCTAGGACTCATAGGCTAAACCCAACAGGAAGTCAGCCATTTTGAATTTCGTGGTCATTTTCGGCGTTTTCCACGTGTCGCATTTTAACGAACACCTCCTACAGGATTCATCAAATCAGCTTCAAAATTGGTGTGCACCATCTAGACTAATTTGTGATCAACATTAATAAAAAGATTGCATTTTACTTAAAAGGTGTGGCCGTTAGGTGGCGGCTAATTTTGATGATTCGCCATCAAATAGGAAATGGTTATAACTTTGGCATACACAGTCAGATCTGCACCAAACTTAATATGTTTCATAATAGTCCTGCCCTCAACACATATGCATGACAATATTCTGCGATTGTCATAGCGCCCCCTGCTGGTGACAGGACATGTCATGTTTTAGACTTTGAGGTGCTGCTGCACACACATGTCTAACTCAAATTTGATGTGGAAGCCCTTAAGACCT
The DNA here is from genome assembly GCA_034769285.1 of Lutjanus argentimaculatus. NCBI lineage: Eukaryota > Metazoa > Chordata > Actinopteri > Lutjaniformes > Lutjanidae > Lutjanus > Lutjanus argentimaculatus. The sequence goes on along the minus strand of JAWZSL010000077.1, from coordinate 254,207 downwards.
TGCTAATGCTGTGTTGTGAAAGTCGTAACGTTTCGTCGAAGGGCTTCGCCCTGACAGTGCAGAGTAGGGTGACGTTTCGTACAAACACATTAAATGCCATTAACTTTTGTGTACACGTTCGCATCGCCATGAAACTTCCCATGTATGTTAAAGGTCCTGCCCTGAATATATCAAATGGCTTTCGTTGCTAACTGTGGCCAAACGCCTTGACCACGGCCTTTAAACAGCAGCCCCTGCAGGACGTTCCACCAACATGCACAAAAATCGGTACGCACATGTATCACAACCAGACCCACAAAAAAGTCTCTTGGAGCCATAAGCCAAACCAAACAGGAAGTCGGTCCATTTTGAATTTCATGATGATGATTCGCCATGAAACAGGAAATGGTTATAACTTTGGTATGGTCTGATCTGCACCAAGCTTCACAGGTATGACAAAAGTACCACCCTGAACACATCCACATGACAATTAGGAGTCAAAGTCATAGCGCAAACTAGTAAAGACAGGAAGTGACATCTAATTCCTCCTCAATGTCTGAAATACGGTTTAATCCCAGGAAACAGGATCCATGGGACATCTAATCAAGCCCATTTCACATTTCCCGGGAAATGCAATGTCAAGAAATGGGAAACACTTTACTGTCATAAAACATGCAGCAAATATGTTTGTCTTTGTTCTGTGTGCCAGTAAAACAGATCACAGCCTATTAAGTAAGACACACTGCTGATTAAAAAGCACATGCATGCTCAGAGTCTGACCTTGTGGCATTGCGCATACAATGCACAAACGCTGAAGTGAAAAGGAAGAAATGATCTGTTAACTTTGAGTGATCATTGATTTTGCTAGCCTACTTTGTATTGCTTTGTTATTACAGGAGGCTCGCTCTCGCAGCCTCAACTCTACCAGCGGAGCAGCAGTACGATACAGATTTGCCTGGGACGAATCAGGCCACGAGGCCGCGGCTGCAAGCACCCCGAGTTGCACGGGGGTGCGAGGGCTCGTTCAACACTGCTTGCAGCTTTAATTAGGGCCCGAGCGACGACAAAGTCGTCTGACGAGGACCCTCTTGAAGTCGCGCTGTTTATTATTAGGGCCCGAGCACGTACCGTGCGAGGACCCTCTTGAAATCACGCTGTTTATTAGGGCCCAAGCACCATCCGGTGCGAGGACCCTATTGAAATTGCTCCGGTTATTATTATTCTGGCAAAAAGTAATCGCTTATTTGGGGGCTTTAACATATTCAGAAACTCACCAAATTTGGCAATCGCATCAGTCGTGGTGAAAATTTACGTGTATTAGGGTTGTTGGCAGTGGGCGGTGCAAAATGGCTAGGCCATGCCCCTTAAACAGCAGCCCCAAAAGCATGTTTCACCGATATGCACCAAAGTCGGTACACATATGTATCACAACCAGACGCACAAAAAAGCCTCTTGGACGCATAGGCCAAACCCAACAGGAAGTCGGCCATTTTGAATTTCGTGGTCATTTTTGGCGTTTCGCATGTTTCATATTTTAACGAACTCCTCCTACAGGATTAATCAGAACGGCTTCAAAATCACTGTGTACCATCTAGACTAGTTTGTGATCAAAAGTTATTAAAAGATCGCGCTATCGTTGAAGGGTGTGGCCGTGAGGTGGCGGTGAATTTTGATGTTTTACCATGAAACACGAAATAACTTTAGCATAAATGTTCTGATCTGCACCAAACTTCACATGTTTGATAATAGTCCCACCCTGAACACGTCTACATGCAGACTTTGAGGTGCTGCTCCGAGCACGTTTACCATATCCAACTCAATTCTGGTCAGACAGGTCTTCAGACCTTGGTTATGCTGTATTGTGAAGAACATGATGTATTGTCAAATGGCGTTGTCCTGAGAGCGCGGCAAAGTTGATGTTTCACCAAAACGCAGGAAGTGGCCTTAACTAAAGTGTAGCTGGTCGAATCTGCCTGAAACTTCACGTTTGTTAATGGTCCAGGCCTGAACATGTGATGAGTTTCGTTGATGGGCGTGGCCAGATGGCTTGATCACGCCCTTTAAACAGCAGTCCATGCAGCATGTTTCACCAACATGCATGAAAATTGGTACACACATGTATCACACTGTTGTGCTTCGTAGGAGCTACATTTGGCTATTAGTGATAATTAATGATCGTTGAGGATGATTATTAATTATTAAAATAGAAAATTGATTTATTAGTCAAAACTAATAGATAACGGGGCACCACCGGGAAAAACCCGGACCAATAACCAAATTGATCTCAGTCTCAAGAAAACGGTTCACCTGAAATGTCAATATCTGGGAGACACTGGCATAACAGGATGAACAGAGAAGGTGTGTGTTCGAGCACTGACTGTTCTCAACCAGCAGTTATTACGATACTTATGCACAGAAGACCAGACAACTTCTCTTTAAATGCAAGTAGAATTTATTACAAGAGAACTATGAACAAGAAATTATTTTACAGGCTAGCGAACATGTGTGTGTGTGTGTGTGTGTGTGTGTGTGTGTGTGTGTGAAGGAGAGGAGAGAGAGAGAGAGGGAAAAGGAAGGAGGAGGGGCAGGAAGTTGGTCGTACCACGTGAGGGGAGTGGTATGTTCTGGTTCCGGCCACGAGGAGTGACCGCGTGATTTAAAAGGTATGTGGCTAGTGGCCTAAGCTCACCTATGCCTTTACAGAAAGGGGAAGAGAGATAAAATAGCAGCACTACACTAGGGGGTTGGCTCACCACCTATAGGGAGCGAATGTGTAGTTAAGCGTGTATGAGTGTGTAGGTGTGTGTGGTCGGTAGGAGGACAGAGGGAAAGAGAGAAAGAAAAGCGGTGGCGGATACGGAGATCGTCTTTGATCACACAGAGACGCGGGAAACAGATTGGGGTCCGTCTGCCGTGGTCGCTGGCTTTTACAGATGAAAGACGATCCGCCGGTTTACACCCCACGACCGACTATCACCGGAGTGGTCCCGGGAAGTGGGTCAAACAAACTCTTTCACACTGGCAAGGCGACCAGACACAGAAACAAGTTACCAACACAGAGGAAAATAGAGAAACAATAACACTGAGATAACTTCCAAGCAGCACACAATAATCAAGGCACTTTAACAACACAGACAACTAAAACTAGCTCTGCCCAGACACTAAGCCTCTTACTTGGCTCGCTTCGTCAAGCGATCGGGCGTTTCCTCGTCGTTCTGAGGTTCAGCTTGGCTCCTTGCAGCTTGAACAACGATGGGCGTCTTCTCGTCGTTATGAGGTTCGGCTCGGCTCCTTGAGGCTCGAACAACGACGGGTCCGTACCAGCTGGCGTACGGTGGCTGATCCTCGGCGGGGATGCGGGGAATGCAGCGGGTAAATCGGTCGAAGGCAATTCTGTTCCTTCGCTTCTGCAGGCAGGTGAGGGCTGTGTTGCGCAGCGTCCTCGGCGTGGATCCGAAAATGAAACGTTCAGTTGCACAAAAAGATAAAAAAAGTAAATCCCTGAGCTCGTCCAGCGAGAGAGAGAACACGTGGCCTTGTTGCCAAAAGGAGAGAGGTAAAAAGGGAGAGTAACATTACTGGGGTTACCTCCTTACGGTAACCAGAGTTACCACGGGAAGCAATGGAGGTGCGGGCGTCCCTGGTAGTTATAGCAACCGTGACGTCACGGCCGAGAAGTGGGACGTCACGTGGGTTCCGGGGACTCTCATCCAATGAGAGTCCAGGATTGGACTCCACCAGATTTCACACCTGGGTGTGAAAACCGCAATGACTGTTGGGAAAGGGAGTTTTCTTAGGACTCCCTTTGTTTGAGTTCTGACCTTTCCTGTGGTGGTCAGGCTGCAATGAGGCCATGTAGGCCTCAGTCGGATGTTGAGGCCCAACACACACCCAGATGCAAAAAAAAAATCTCTTTGAACAATAGGACAAATCCAACAGGAAATTGGCCATTTTGAATTCCATGGTCAATTTTGGCGTTTTCTTGGCGTCGTATTTTGATGAACTCCTCCCACAGAAATAATCTGACTGACTTCAAAACAAGTGTGTACCATCTAGCCAAGTGTGTGATCAAAAGTTATTACAAGATTTGGTCAGCATTTAACGGAGTGGCGGCGACTTGATGTCTCGCCATAAAACACGAAATTGCTATAACATGAGATTAAACGGTCAAATCTGCTCCAAACTTCATATGTATGATAATAATCCCAGCCTGAACACATCTACATGAAACTCATGAGTCATAGTCATAGCGCCACTTAGTGGGGACAGGAAGTAACACTATTGCTTCCTACAGTGTCCGAAGGGGGTGAAAATTCAGCATCTCGTCTACCAGTCGGCCTCTGGCAACATGGTGACGGTCGCAGCAGGCCCCGAGTGGCGTGGGGGTGCGAAGGCCCATTCAACGCTGCTTGCAGCTTTAATTAGGGCCTGAGTGACGACAACGTCATCCGACAAGGACCCTCTTGAAATCGCGCTGTTTATTAGGGCCCGAGCGACGACAACGTCGTCCGACGAGGACCCTCTTGAAATCGCGCTGTTTATTAAGGCCCGAGCACGTACCGTGCGAGGACCCTCTTGAAATTGTAATGTTTATTAGGGCCCGAGCACCTCGGTGCGAGGACCCTATTGTTTTCGCTCAGACTTCCAGGAAATAATGAATTGCATTTTTGGGGGCTTAAACTTACTCAAAAACTCACCAAATTTGGCACACACGTCAGTCTTGGTGAAAATTTACCTGTCATGTGGTTTTTGTTGGTGGGCGTGGCAAAATGACTTGGCCACGCCCTTTAAACACCGCCATTACTGGCACGTTTCACCGATTTGCACGAAAATCGGTACACACATAGATCATGCCCAGACGCACAAAAACAGGATGTGTCATCCAATAGCCTAAACCCAACAGGAAAACGGCTATTTTAAATTTCGTAGTCACTTTTTGGTCTTTTCCCATGTCGAATTTCAACTAACTCCTCCAAAAGTATACATCAAATCGGCTTCAAAATTGGTGTCTACCATTTAGACTAGTTTGTGATTAAACTTATTAAAAGATTGCCTTTTGGTTAAAGGCTGTGGCCGTAAGGTGGCGGCTAATTTTGATGATTCACCATGCCACAGGAAATGGTTATAACTTTGCCATACATGGTCAGATCTGCGCCCACTTTACCATGTTTCTTAATACTCTTGCCCTGAACACATATGCATGACAATATTCCACGATTTTCATAGCGCCTCCTGCTGGTGACAGGAAATGTCATGTTTTAAACATTGAGGTACTGCTCCCAAACATGTTGACCATATCCAACTCAAATCTTGTCAGGAAGACCATAAGGCCTTGGTTATGTTATATTGTTAGGATCACGGCAAATCGTCAAATGGTGTTGCCCTGACGGTGCGGCGAAGGTCAGTGTTTCGCCAAAACACAGAAAGTGACAGTAACTTTGGTGTACTTAGCCCATTCTGACTGAAACTTCACGTTTGTTAACAGTCCTGGCCTGAATATATAGTATGAGTTTCATCAGTGAGCATGGCCGTATATCTTGTCCGCGCCCTTTAAAGTGCAGCACACCCCGATAGCAAGATTCACCAACATGCATGAAAATCACTACGCACATGTATCACACCCACATGCACAGAAAAAGCCTCTTGGACACATGGGCCAAACCAAATAGGTCATTGACCATTATGAATTTTGCTGTCATTTTTGGCTTTTCCCACGTTTCATATTTTAATGAATTCCCCCTCCAGAAATGATCCTATTGACTTCAAAACTGGGTTGTACCATCTAGACAAGTGCGTGTTCCAATCTTCACATGTATGAAAAAGTCCAGTTCTGAACACATACGCATGACACTCACGAGTCAGAGTCATTGTGCCACCTAGTGCGGACAGAGAGTGACATCACATTCCTCCTATGATATCTGAAGGCCTTAAAAATTCTGAGCTTCTTTGACTGGGACGAATCAGGCCACGAGGCAGCAACCGCAAGCACCCCGAGTGGCGCGGGGGTGCGAGGGCCCGTTCAACACTACTTGCAGCTTTAATTAGGGCCCGAGCGACGACAACGTCGTCCGACGAGGACCCTCTTGAAATCGCGCTGTTTATTAGGGCCCGAGCACGTACCATGCGAGGACCCTCTTGAAACTGTAATGTTTATTAGGACCCAAGCGACGACAACGTCGTCTGACGAGGACCCTCTTGAAATCGCGCTGTTTATTAGGGCCGAGCACCGTAGGTGCAAGGCCCTATTGTTTTCACTCAGACTGCCCAAAAAATGAATTGCATTTTTGGGGGCTTAAACATACTCAAAAACTCACCAATTTTGGCACACACGTCAGTCTTGGTGAAAATTTCCGTGTCATGTGGTTTTGTTGGTGGGCGTGGCAAAATGACTTGGCCACGCCCTTTAAACGCCGCCATTACCCGCACGTTTCACTGATTTGCACGAAAATCGGTACACACGTAGATCATGCCCAGACGCACAAAAAAGTCTGGGGGACCCTGTAGGCTAAACCCAACAGGAAGTCAGCCATTTTGAATTCCGTGGTCATTTTTGGCGCTTTCCAGGTGTTGTATTTTAACGAACTCCTCCTACAGGATTTATTATAATGACTTCAAAATCACTGACTACCATCTACACTGCTTTGTGATCAAAAGTTATTAAAAGATTGCGCTATCGTTGAAGGGCGTATTGGCTTTTTGGCGTCGAAGTTTGACGTTTCGCCATGAAACACGAAATCGCTATAACTTTGGACTACATTGTCCATTCTTCACCAAACTTCGCATGATTCGTAATAGTCCCGCCCTGAAAACAGCTACATGACAAAATTCCATGTTTGTCATAGCGCCCCCTGCTGGCGACAGGAAATGACATGTTTTACACTGTGAAGTGCTGCTCCCAGCACACTGACCATATCCAGCTCAAATCTGGTCTGAAAGGCCTTAAGACCTTGGCGATGCTATATCATGAAGATTGTGACGTATCGTCAAACGGCGTTGCCCTGACGGCATGGTGAAGGTCAACGTTTCACAGAACACAGGAAGAGACCCTGGCTTCAGTGTACTTGATCGAATCTCTCTGAAATTTCACATGCTTGTTAATGGTCCGGATCTGAACATGTGCTATGAGTTTCGTCAATGGGCCTGGCCAAATGGCTTGGCCACGCCCTCTAAACACCACCATTACCGCCACATTTCACCGACATGCACGAAAATCGGTACACACATAGATCATGCCCGGACGCACAACAATGTATCCGACAACCCATAGCCTAATCCTAACAGGAAGTCGGCTATTTTGAATTTCGTGGTCATTTTTGGCGTTTTTCACGCGTCAAATTTTAACGAACACCTTCTACGGGATTCATCAGATCGGCTTCAAAATTGGTGTGAACCATCTAGACTAGTTTGTGATTAAAATTTATTAAAAGATTGCATTTCAGTTCAAGGGTGTTGCCATGAGTTGGCAGCTAATTTTGATGATTCGCCATGAAACAGGAAATGGTTATAACTTTGGCATACATGGTCAGATCTGCACCAAACTTAATATGTTTCATAATAGTCCCACCCTGAACACGTATGCATGAGAAAATTCCGCAATTGTCATAGTGCCCCTTGCTAGTGGCAAGAAATGTTATGTTTTAGACTTTGAGGTGCTGCTGTGCACATTTTGACCGTATCTCACTCAAATTTGGTGTGGAAAACCTTCAGACCTTGCTAATGCTATGTTGTGGAAGTCGTAACGTTTTGTCGACGGGCTTCGCCCTGACAGCGCAACACAGGTTAACGTTTCGTACAAACACATTCATGGCATTAACTTCTGTGTACACGTTCGCATTGCCGCAAATTTGGTACACATATTTATCATGCCAAGACGCACAAAAAAGTCTCTTAACATCGTGGTGAAATGTCAACGGAAAGTCGGCCATTTTGATTTGAAGGGTCAAAAAAGGGGCTGATTTTGGCCTTTTTTTGCGATTTCCACTACTTGCATTTGAACGAACTCGTCCTAGGGATTTCATCAATCATCTTCAAATTTGGTACACGTCATCATGACCCCATGCTGATCAAAAGTTATTAAATGAATTTCTGTAGGTCAAAGGGCGTGGCTGCTAGGGCTCGACAAACTTTGGCGACTGTTTTGGAGTGTGCCTTTTTGCTTTGAACGGCTGTCACGACCCACATACTTCATCGTTACAGCTTCAAACTTGCTGGACATGATGAGGGTGCCGCCCTGAACGTATCCATATATTGACTTTCCACCTAACTCATAGCGCCCCCTGGTGGTAACAGGAAATGACCTGTTTTTACTTTAACATGTACTGATGCCACATAGTTGACCCCATCAACTTCATTCCACTTCTAAAACATGCAGAACAAGTTTTGAAGTCGACTATGAACGTGGAAGCTACGAGTAATGGCGTCCGTGTGGGGCGTGGCGACTATCAATCCTTTGCCATGAAATTATGTTTGCCCTTTTGATGTCTTTAATGAAGTCATACCATCATGAAAATTGATAGACAGGTCAAGAATGGCAACTTCTTACATGTGATAGGGGCGTCGCCCATGGGTGGGGCAAAATGCCTCTATAGCGCCCCCTTGAAATCTTCAAAAAAACCCTCTCCATAGGGGTTTTTTTGGAGTAGGAAGATGAAAATTGGTACACATGTGTAAGTTGTCCAGACGCACAAAAAAGTGTTTTGCACCATTGGTCTACTCCAAACAGGAAGTCGGCCATTTTGATTTTTCGTGTCATTTTGGCGTGATTTCCACACGTTGTATTTGAACGAACTCCTCCTAGGAATTTTGTCCAATCCACTTCAAATTTCTTTCACATAATCCAGAGACTATGCTGATCAAAAGTTATTAAAAGCTTTTCTCTGTGTCAATGGGCGTGGCCGCTATGGCGGCACCATATTTGATGATGGAATGACCAGTGTTTACTTTAACATGTACTGATACCACATCATGCCACTTCATTCCACTTCTAAAACATGCAGAACAAGTTTATGAAGTTACACTATGAACGCTGTGAAGGTACGAGTAATGGCGTCCGTGTGGTGGCGTGGCAAATATCGATCCTTCGCCATGAAACTACATTTGCCCTTTTGATGTCTTTAATGAAGTCATATCATCGTGAAAATTGATAGACAGGGCAAGAATATCAACCTCTTACATCTGATAGGGGCGTTGCCCATGGGCGGGGCAAAATGCCTCTATAGCACCCCCTTGAAATTTTCAAAATCCCCTCCCCATAGGGGTTTTTTTTGGTGTAGGAAGATGAAAATTGGCACACTGTGTAACTTGTCCAGACAAACAAAAAAGTCTCTTACACCATTGGTCTACTCCAAACAGGAAGTCAGCCATTTTGATTTGCATGTGTCATTATGGCGTGATTACCACACGTTTTTTTTCTAACGAACTCCTCCTAGGGATTTTGTCCAATCCACTTCAAATTTCTTTCAGATCATCCTGAGACTATGCTGAACAAAAGTTATTAAAAGCTTTTTTCTATGTCGATGGGCGTGGCTGCTATGGCGCTGCCATCTTTGATCCATGGCCATGCATATTCAAGCAGCTCTCTCTCCCACATACTTCTCCAAACTGCTTCAAAATGTCTGTACATGATAAGAGCCCCACCCTCACATCGCCATATGCTCGGGGGCAATCTCGCTCATGGCGTCCCCTTGTCTAAACAGGAAGTGCCATATTTTACATTGACAAACACCAACTCCAGACTCCTAACTTCATCAACTGCATTTTGTAGCCACGTGACGATCAAGTTGATGAATCTCCACAGTGACACACGTCATGTCATGTGCAGGCTGCCCGTGGCAGCGGCGTCGACTTTCGACCCCTCGCCATGGAACATAAACTCATGATAACTCCTTCGTGCTTTGTCCAATTTGCTTGAAACTTGACATGTGTGATGAGGGTATGCCCCTGAACGCACCTGCCCATGCTGGTAATACTCGTAGCACCACCTGGTGGATGAACCTTCAACTTCAACCTTCATGCTTTGTTCAAATTGGCCCAAATTTTAAATGTGTGACAATGGTCCTCTCCTAAACACGCATGCATGCCCATACCTGTTTACACTCATAGCGCTGAAAACAGGAAGTAAATCTTTACTGACATTTTTTCATTTCATTGACATATTCCTTCTGACATCTGATGCAGACAATAATAATTCATCTGTAAATGTCATAGCGCCCCCTACTGGCGACATGAAATTACATGTTTTACAGTTTGAGGTGCTGCTCTGCGCACGTTGACCATATCTGACTCAAATTTGGTCAGCAAGGCCTTAAGACCTTGGTAATGCTATATTGTGAAGATCATGACGTATGTCAAACGGCGTTGCGCCCAGAGTGCGGCGAAGTCGATGTTTCGCCAAAATGCAGGAAAGTGGCCTTAACTTCAGTGTCCTTGGTCATATCTGCCTGAAACTTCACATGTGTGTTAACGGTCCAGGCCTGAACATGTGATATGAGTTTCGATGATGGCCATGAATTTTGTGGTCATTTTTGGCCTACAGGATTTAGGATTACAGGATTTTCTCCTACAGGATTCATTAAATTGGCTTCAAAATTGGTGTGTACCATCTAGACTAGTTTGTGATTAAAAGTTATTAAAAGATTGCATTTCAGTTAAAGGGTGTGGCTGTGAGGTGGCAGCTAATTTTGATGATTTGCCATGAAACAGGAAATGGTTATAACTTTGCCATATATGGTCAGATCTGCACCAAACTTAATATGTTTCATAATAGTCCCGCCCTGAACACATATGCATCACAATATTCTGCGATTGTCATAGCGCCCCCTGCTGATGACAGGAAATGTCATGTTTTAGACTTTGAGGTGCTGCTGCACACACGTTGACCATATCTCACTCAAATTTGGTGTGGAAGACCTTAAGACCTTGTTAATGCTATGTTGTGAAAGTTGTAACGTTTCGTCGAAGGGCTTCGCCCTGAGAGTGCAACGTAGGTTGACGTATCGTACAAACACATTAAATGGCATTAACTTTTGTGTACATGTTCGCATCGCCATGACACTTCACATGTATGTTAAAGGTCCTGCCCTGAATATATCACATGACTTTTGTCGATGGACGTGGCCAAACGCCTTGACCATGCCCTTTAAACAGCAGCCCCTGCGGGACGTTCCACCGACATGCACGAAAATCGGTACGCACATGTATCATACCCAGACGCACAAAAAAGTCAGCTGGAGCCATAGGCCAAACCAAACAGGAACTCATCAATTTTGAATTTCATGGTCAATTATGGCGTTTCGCACGTGTCGTATTTGAACAAACTCCTCCTACAGGATTCATCACAACGGCTTCAAAATTACTGTGTACCATCTAGACTAGTTTGTGATCAAAAGTTATTAAAAGTTTTGGTCTGTGTTGAATGGCGTGGCCATGCTGTGGCGGCGAATTTTGATGTCGCCAAAACAAAGGAAGTTGCTTTAACTACATGGTCATATCTGCCTGAAACTTCACATGTTTATTGACAGTCCATGCCTGAACATACGATATCAATTTCGTTAATGGGCGTGGCTAAATGGCTTGGCCACCTCTTAACAATAACCCCCATAGCATGTTTCACCGATATGCATGAAAATCAATAGGCAAATGTATGCCACTCAGATGCACAAAAAAGTCTCTTAACCCAACAGATAGTCGGCCATTTTGAATTTTGTGGTCAATTTTGACGTTTACCATGCGTCCTATTTTAACAAACTCCTTGTACATAAATTATCCACTTCAGTTCAAAACTGGTGTGTACCTTCTACACAATGTGTGATCAAACTTTATTCAAAGATTTGGTGTGCGTTGAACAGTGTGCCTATGATGTGGCGTCGAGTTTTGAGGTCTCGCTATGAAACTGGAAATTGCTTTAACTTTGGTATAAATGGTCTGATCTGCACCAAACTTCACAGGTATGATAAAAGTACCACCCTGAACACATCTACATGACAATCAGGAGTCAAAGTCATAGCGCAAACTAGTAAAGACAGGAAGTGACATCTAATTCCTCCAACAATGTCTGAAATATGGTTTAATCCCAGGAAACGGGATCCATGGGAAATCTAATCAAGACCATTTTGCATTTCCCGGGAAATGCAATGACAAGAAATGGAAAACGTTTTTTTTTATTTATTTATCTTTTTTAAGCAGAGAACATATTAGATATGTTCAGAAAAATGTAGGCTGACACTTTACTGTCATAAAACATGCAGCAGATATGTTTGTGTGTGTGCTGTGTGCCAGTAAAACAGAACACAGCCTATTAAGTAAGACACAGTGCTGATTAAAAAGCACATGCATGCTCAGAGTCTGACCTTGTGGCATTGTGCATATACTAATGAACAAACGCTGAAGTGAAAATAAAGAAATGATCTGTTTGAGTGATCATTGATTTTACTAGCCTACTTTGTATTGCTTTGTTATTACAGGAGGCTCGCTCTTGCAGCCTCAGCTCTTACCAGCGGAGCAGCAGTACGATACAGATTTACCTGGGACGAATCAGGCCACAAGGCCGCGGCCGCAAGCACCCTGAGTTGCATGGGGGTGCGAGGGCCCGTGCAACGCTGCTTGCAGCTTTAATTCAAATTCCAAGTAGGCCTCAGTGTTCCTGTGTAGTACACACTGAATGTAGAAGGGAGCAAATAAATTGGCCACACTGCAGCCATTTATTTTTAATGTCTGATGTAATATATGTTTGTAATATTTGTTTTGTTGTTTGTTTAATGTTGCGTTTTGTTATTTATGTGAAATAGTGTACATGTTGGGATAAAATATTCTGATGGTGAAGTGAAGTCATATTGAAAACATTATCATTCATGATGTCATCATCAAATGATGAGACTCCAAAAGTAATTGTACAGAATTGTTGTGAAGATCCTTTTCTGTTTTGATTGTTGAGATGATTGTGAATTGTAAAATAGTGTATGCTAAGGTAACAGCAGCAGAAATGAGCACTGGAGTTGACAGCTGATCATTCAGCCCAATCACTAATGAGATCAGGCACTCAGCTGATGCATCAGCTGATCAGACCACAGCAGCACTGCAGCTGGCTGCCTGCTTTAGCTCACAGTCCTCGCTTCATTTCATTTACAGTGTTAAGAATCCTCAGCTCCTTCAGGACCTAAAACATACACATGCTGGTGTTCTGGATCCTGGGGCTCTCTGATGTTGTGTGTGAGCATATGTGTTGTGTGTGTGTGTGTGTGTAGAGAGAGAGAGAGAGAGAGAGAGAGAGAGAGAGAGAGAGAGAGGCTGTGTGTCTATCATTTGGCGTCTGGCCCAGTTTCTGCTTGGGAGATCTGTGTGGGCTTCTCACACACATACTGCACAGTTTTAATCTCTGTTTTTCCTTCTCACACACGCATACAGGCCTATATACAGATGCCTAACAACATTTTGGATTTGTGTGTGTGTGTGTGTGTGTGTGTGTGTTGAGTGTACAACAAAAAACAGAATGACTGAGTGACCAAAAAATTCTAGAACTGGGTTTGTTTTGAATGCCTGAGTGTGGGTGAAGTCGTCGTTAGTAGGGATGCACCAATTGACCGGCCAGAGACCGGAACCGGCCGGTTGTCAGTATGACCGGCCCTGACCGGTGACCGGCCGGTCAGTAAACCACTTCAGCTTCCACACTCACTGCTCCTCCTGGTGGATAGACAGACCATTGCAACTGGTTAACCTATAGGGCCATTACAAGCTGACCCTGTGTTCTCTTCGGCATCACAGGGGATCTCATTAAAGCCATGAGCTCAGCCAGGTCACGACAGGGACCTGCCATGGATCGGCCAGGGCTCTGCATCTATAGAACTAATGCTGTAAATTGTACAAGAAACTGTCAAACCTAGAGCCTTATTGAAAATATTGCATTTATATTAAGAGTTGAACCCAAAGTAGGTACATTAATCATGTACTTTAATGTACTTCACGTAACATGACCTGACCAACAAACTAAAATTAGTGAAATCTCGCGCCACAAGATATTGGGCTACGAGATCTTGTGCTAGAAAAACAAGGTGAAAACTGCAAGCTATACCAGATATCTGCAGGAGAAGAAACATATATTAAAAGATTGATTTGGGAATTTTATCACCTGATATCAGACCAGGCAAAGGAAAATTGATTTGATTTCGGTCAACCAAATTTTTTAACCCAGCCAAAGGGGATTCGACTTTGATTCAGCTGACAAGTTGAGCTACGTGTTACTTGCTTGAAAAATCGCTCGCCCTAGCTCTATTTCAGCAAAGTTTCACACACTCCCAACCTGTTTTATCTGGTTAAAATTGATGTGACGTCCTTGATGTTTCTGTTTCCCCTCATCAAAGCAGTCAAAAGGGAGGACATGAGTCTGCAGAGTGACAGCCCCTGCTCTGCACTGTGCTCTCATCCAGCGGTGCAGTAAACGCCCACTCAGCCACCATGAGTGTGCGAAGCTAAGTGAGGAGTGAGAGGAAAACAGCCTGGAGACTCAGACTCTTTACACTCTTTTCATGCGGTGAATTAAGGATTTAATTTGACCAAACTAGAGTTGGTGATTGTTGGAAGAGTGGACAGACCAACAAAGAAGTTTTGGTGAGTATTACATGTTTTTCTGTCGAGTTTAAATGAAGTGTGTTTTCTGAGGAGTTAATGAGCCAGTCAAGGTCGTCTTACGTAGTTCGGTAAAAGAGAGAAACTTCAATTCAGAAGGTGAACGCTTGTATGTCTCTGTTTAAAACAGAAAATAAGTGCGAGAACATGTCATTTCTAGACACTTTGTGAGTTTATTTTGTCTATTGGACGTAGTGAACGTACGCAGCATGCGCAACATGGTGAATTCGCTGCTTGCTCACATCTCCCAGCTGAGACCCAAGAGGACGGGAGAGGGTGGGAGGGGAGATGATGGTATCGCCAATTGCTGATGGATGGGCTGATGATGATTGTTTGGAAAATTTTAGCGTATCGCCTAATTCTAAACCACAGCACCCTGTCTATAGGAATATCCTCAAAAAAGATCAAGTTTGAAAGAGAAAATTGGAACTTTTGAAAGTTACAAGTAAACTTTCCTCCAGCTATATAGAAACCAGGCTGATTTAAGACAATAACGTTAGTTATGAATAAATAACTGACACCTCATTTACTCATCTACAGAGGGAGGAATTTCAGGTTTGCTGCTTTGACATTGCTTGTATATGCGGACAGCTGTTCACTCGCATTGTCTGTAGTTAGGAAGCGGTTACTCATTATCAACTGTGGCAACCCAGCTTAGTTTGGTTTTAAAAGGGAACAGAATTGTTCCTTGTCAAGACGGCAGTAAGCTTTACTTTTTTGAGTCCAAAACTTTCACCAAAAAAAAAATCATATTATTGGCAAATATGATAATCAACTTGTGGTTTTGATGCACACCTACTCGTTGGTTATCCCTTACTTAACAGCTGCTCAGATGTATCACTGTGTCTTTCTCCCATTTAATCAGTCTGGTTGAACCATTGTACAGTGTTTTGTTTTCCATGTTTCTTCTCTCAGCCATTTCTGGCTGGCAGTTCCCAACATTTGAATGGTAATGTATGTGACACCTTAATAGTGACTGTATTCCATAGTTCATGCACAACTGCAATTTATTTGCAAAATTGTTCAGACAAATCTCAATTAGATATTTGAATGGTTTAGTCCTGCATGTGAATGTTAAGATGGACTCATTGGTTGAATAGATTAAAAAATAACTACAGAAACTAATATTGCATCAACATAATATGAAAAGAAAGAGGGGCTATAGTTCTCCTCCACCTGGTTGATTGACAACTTCTGCATAATGAAGTCAAGAAGAAAATGCTACAGCAAGGAACATTTACCAGCAACGACACAAACCAAATCTAACCAACATGCTGTTCCTGATTTAGCACTGCACCACTGTAGAGCACACCAGCCAGACACACACCACCTCACTGTGTCACATGGTTCACAAACACGCACACACTCACGCACTCACGCACACACACACCACCACCACCACACACACACACACACACACACACACACACACGCACTAACTAACGAAGACACTGTACTCTATACCATGCACAAAGCACACACATCAGCCAGCCATACATACACAGCAAGGATTATGGTTTCCCTGTCTTTTCTGCTGGCACTGCATTGCAGTCATCTCTGACCTCCAAGCTCCTGGACATCCACTCCTCCATCGATGTCCCATTTTCCCCTCCTCCTCTCTTCTTCTTCCTCATCTTCTCCTAACTCTAGCCCCGCGTGCCACTTCCTCCTTTTTCTCTCCACCTACCTGACTCTCCTGTCTACACGAAACTTCAGCATCCTCCCCTGGATCAGTCATGTACCAACAGCACAGGAGACAAGATGGACGGACAGACAGATGGAAGAGTGAGATGAACAGAGAGGTAGGGAGCAGCTGGACAGATGGACGAGAGGAGGGAAAAGCAGACCGCTGTCCTCTTTTCTCTCCTTCAGACTGCATGCCTCTCTCTCTGCTTGTTTCCCCACCTGTCTAACCCTCCCTCTCCCCTCTCTCTTTATCCCCCTCCTCTCTCTCTCTTTCTCTCTCTCTCTCTCACACACACATACACAATTGCTGCCTTCTGGCTGAGAATTGCAACACTCAGCTTATTCAGTCCCCTCAATCTGGTTGATAAATAGTCCATCTCTATCATGGTCTCTCTGACTCTCCATTTTTTTAATCACATCTGCTGGCTACTTCTTTCATCTCTCTTCTCTCTCGCTCTCTTGTTCATTGTGTGTGTGTGTCCATATCTCTCATTCCTCTCTTGGTTTTCTCAGAAAGGAGAGCACTTAAACAAAAACCCCATGAGCTCTCAGCTACTTTGAGAGCTCAAAACGATCCTGGGTCCTGAGCAGCTCCTGCTTACATTCACTGTCAATCATTTTCAATTATCCTATTTCATCAGTGCCTCCTACCTGCCACAGTGTTGCGCTAGAACTATCTTCTTCGCAGTCTGTCTGTTATTTTGAGGCAGTGAGTATGTCGACACAGTTCCCGACACATATTCAAGAAGAATCGTGAATCTAGTATACATCTGGGCATTTCTCACAAAATCCACATACTATGAAGTTGGAATACATTACACACTCAATTTGACATCATTCTTAGAATGAATAGTTCGAGCTGTGATGACAACTGCATTACTGCAATACCGGGGGCCATGTGATGCCTGCCATGGGGTTAAGCTCATTACTGTCACCACCACAAATTTTATTTTGAAGAAATTTCAATCTCATGTTGAAATGAGTGCATCATTCTATTAATACATCTATGGATCGGTGCTGTCACAAGTCAGGAACACAGCCTTTGATTGGTTAACGGAGTCAGCCTAAGGTATCTTAGTATAAGCAGTAGGTGGCAAACAACATGCTAACAAAAACAGCAACTGTTGTTACGACAGAAAACAGAAGACATTCAGAGTTGGATTTATCATTATGGATTGATTTTACCCCATCTCCAAAAAAAGACACTGCTGCTCAAGGCTGGATTACAAGGCATAAGAAAGGGATACGATCACATCAGAGCAGACATTGTACAGGTACAAAACAACATTAGCATTAGTTTAATTAGCCTTTCCTGCTCAGCTTACTAATAGGGATGTTCCTGGCGACTAATTTCCCTGTTGATTAAATGCAAAATTTAATTTAGACTAGTCGACTAGTCTAACACTAAGAAAACCGTCAGAAAGCAGTTAAAATTGAGCAAAAATGTATTCATTTATAATGTTAAACACTGTTGCATGTTTAGAGCCATTTGAAGCCGTTAATCACAGTCAACAATCGCCAAATCATACTTTAAATGCCGCTGAAATGTGTGCTATGCACACTGAATATGCAATACAAACCAAACACATTAACTTACAAAACATTACAGCAACTCACTAAATGCTTCACCTAAATGCTTTCAGACCGAAGAGGATCACAGCGTCTGCAGGTAAACGACCCGGTGACGTTAGCCACCAGTCTGCTACACAGTGTGGCTAACGTTTGCAGTGCTAGCAGCAGCAGCAGCAGCAGCTCCACTTACAGGTTTATACCCGTGTCTGTGCTTAATGTGGTCACATGTTTCTCCAGTCGAGTGTATATCAGCTTATTATGTTACAGTCTACATTCAACATTATTTACATTGTCTAGATTAAAACACTGCCAAACCGCGATGGTTTTACTAGCTGTCATCTGTCCGACTTTGCTGATATAAACAGCCGGCGTTGCCTAGGTGATCGGGGCGTACACGCTGGGTGAGAGGCTGCCATCTGACAGTGCGGCAGCCCCGACTAGTGGCGGGCGGCTGCATAAAATCTTAGAGGCAACAGATAACTGGCATGTACATGACTAAAATACCGATACCACTGCATGTACCCAGGGGTCTGCAACTTTTATGATCAAAAGAGCAATTTTTGGAAAAAAAAAAAAAAAAAAAAAGAAAGAAAGAAAAGAAGAACGAAGAAAAAAAAAAGAAAAAAAAAATCCTTCCGAAGCCACGACTATTAAATTCTCTGTCACCATTAAAATTTAGACGAAAAGGCACCAAGCTATACAGTACATCTAGGCTGTGATGCAGATTTTAGTTATGAAAATATTTTTTGGTGTATAGGCCACATATTTTTACAGTTATAGAATGTAAGAATCAATTTACACTGTAAAAAATAGCTGTGACAACTCAACATTTCAAGGCAAGGTACTGTGATGGATTTTTGAGTCCAACTTTAACTGTTGAGCTTTGAAATAAACTATAAAAAGTGACCTATAATCTTTAGTTGGGATAATTACTATTCATCTTTAAATAAACCTGAATCTTTGAGTTTTAGACACACTAAAAAAAACGTATTTCAAAAATTGGTCACAGTGAGCTGTGTACCTGATTTGTCATTATTTTGGTGTCTGAAAATGAAATGATTTTAATTGAAAATATTAAAATTCACTTCCACTTCAATTAATGTACTCAATGATTTTTTTAATATAACTTGGGGTTTCAAAAACTCAAATATTTAAGTTTATTCAAGGAGGAAAAGTTAATTATCTCAATTAAAAAAATTATATTTAGGTAAAACTTTTATGTTGGGCTCAAAACTCAAAAGTCTTTTGCAGTACGTTGCCATGAAAGTTTGAGTTTTCTCAGCTTTTTTGTTTTCACAGTGTAGACCTAGAACAGTGATAAATGAAAATGTTAAATGTTCAAATAACAGTTATTCATTTCCATATATTTTATTGCCAAGCCACAGGGAGCCAACTAAAGAGCCACATGCAGCTCCGGAGCCACAGGTTTGTTAGTTGTTAGTTATTAGTTGCAGATACCTGGCTTAGCCCTTATCCCGGCTTGCCTGGAACGATTGTGGTCCAGTTGGTCTGGCTGGGTGAGCATCTCAAGGTTTGCTGCAGTTAATCTGATCCCTGCATTTCCTTTTCCCACATTAATGAGTGTATGTCTGTCATCTATCATAAATACATACGTGTCAAATTTAACTGTCCGACACATGTTTGTTGGGATGTAAGCCAGCTTTAGCCTCAGTCTTTTAGCATTAATGTGTAAGTGTAATACACTTTCACAGGGTTCTCTTTTTAAAATCTGTCAGATGGAAAGATTAAAAAGTCAGCTGGAGATGGACTTCTCAGCTAACTCAGAGTTTAGGCATTAGCATTAGCTCACATTAGTCAGCTTGACTTGAAACCTGCTAGCAAGAGTCATAATTTTAACTGACAAAATCCACGGTCATCAGCTTAAAATGAGAAGCTGCTTTTGTTTACGTTTTTATGGAATCGAAGATCATGTGTTTCAATGATTACTCCCAATTTCAATGTTAAATCTGCCACCAATGCATAGAGAAGAGAGGGTCACACTCAGGAGTAACATCATCTAACAAGCTTTTTGTTCAGTTATCATGTCTAGCCAAAAATCACAGTGTGAGGCCAGACAGTAGGCCCACATTTGTCCACAGTAAACTGTCTCCAGGCCTCACTTTCACTTTATCATAACAGATTTAAGATTCAAGAATTTATGGATATTTATTATCATTATACAACACAGGGTTATACATTGAGCTCCATATGGCTAAAACAGACCAGGTGTGGCCTGAAAAGGGGCAGTAAGTTACTGAAGTCAGAGCTTGTGTTCTGTTTGTGTTTGATAAATTGATCAAACTATCTCCCTTTTGTTGCACTTAGTGATAATGATTATTGGTGTTGTTGTAAAATATATCCTAAATAGGGCTGCACCTAACTATTATTTTTTAAATGATTAATCTATCGATTATTTTTTTGATGAATCAATTATTCTATCGATTAATCTAATGAACATTTTTGTTATTATTCAATTATGTAACAATTTCTTTACCTACATGTCAAAAACTTGTCTCATTACTATTTTAATATTTTATTCAATAATAATAGGCACATAAAGCACATTAGAATAATAATAATAGTGGCATATTTTAAAGTTTGTCTAATTTCCACACTATTTAACAGACTCACATGCCTGGTCAGAAAAATACTAGACCTCAAATTCAAAAGGAGCTGTGATGTATATTAATAATCACTAATCACTGTCAACCCTTCACTGAACTGGACAATCAGTATTTTGACTTCAGACTTAAACTGGTTATGACACAGAGTTATTTCATCTCTGGACTAACAGACACATTCTCCACATGTTGATGATCCTCATATAACATGTTTAGGTGCTGACAGAAAGTAAACAGGACGATGGTGCTGCTGCAGCTGCAGGAGGACAGGTCCCTCAGTGCTTCACTTCCAGCATTCGTTCGGAGCAGCTATCCTGCTGTAATAACTCATGTCCAGTTATGGAGCTAAAGAAAGCCAAACTGTTGAGCCTCTGTCTAAAATACGACCACACTTTATATGATTGCGGTGAGTCTTTCTCTCTGCAGCTTGTACTCTGGGTGAATCCATGCTCTGACCAGGCATAGCAGTTATAGCGATGCATCAACACACAATATGCAAAGCAACATATTTTCATAACCAATGACTTCGATTATGTCGATGAATCGCCCTAGTACTAATCCTAAAGTCTGTTTCATTCTCTCTGCTTCTTTTTATCTGCTCTAAAATTGCCCTGATGTCCACTGTGTGTGGAGGAGCTCAGCAGCCCTGTCCTTGTTTATTTCTGCTGCCTCCTCTATCCATATTGAGTAAAAAATGTCAGTCCCTTATTGAGATCATTTTATGTGCTAGCTATAAGCAACCTGTCAATGGATACTATCATCACTGTTTTCTGTTTTTGCTATTAAACATATTTTGTTACTATTAGTTTGCTATTAGTTGCATTATTTTTGTATTGTTCTGTATTTTTGAGTTCTTAATAGGGATTTTTGCCTCTCCCTGCACTGTATTTCATATGTCATCTTCCTTTTTTTTTGTGTTTTAATTGTGCAAAAGAAAACTATAAACTATATAAACTGATGTGGCAAGTAAGATTGACTGAGTTACACACCACTGCCAAAATCTACCTGCATTTCACTGGTGTGTCTGTAGAGCAAATTAGTTTCTAGAGAGAGGAAACAAAGCCCTCTCCTTTCCTCACTCATGTGGTCTGTTTTAGCGACAGCACAGTTGTGTTTACAGCAACCTGCACTATAGCAAATAAAGTAATATGTACATATAATATTAGATAGTAAGGCAACAGATGTATACTGGAAAGAACATAGAACAGAACATACATAGAAATCTAAATGTATTAAATAAAGGTTGCAAGAAAAGTATTCAGGAGACAATATTTTGCCCTTGCTGCCATCCACGTAACCCAAACAGATACCACTGGTCTGCACCACTGGGCTGTGACTGTGTTCTTGGCTCCAAGATATGTCAAGCTCAACACTAATCTGTGTTAGTTTCCCTGGAATGTGTCAGGAATAGTTCCCAGATTTCCAAGAAGGCATCCAGTGTATTCTTTATTCTTTATTTGGATCCCCATTAGCTTCCACAAGGTGGTCGCTAGTCTTCCTGGGGTCCACTCACAAAACAACATTAAAAATACATCAATTTAAAATCACAGAATATCAATGAGACAACATAATTCAATATTAACCCAAAATTAAGACAAAAAGAGTTAAAAAAAAAAAAAAAAAAAGCAAAATTGTCACAAACTCACTGCACCAAGGAAAAGAAAAGAAAATTCACAAAAATGTTCCAGAATTGCACACATAACACATAACAAAATTTACATGGGGTTCATCAATTTGAGTTTTAGTGACTTCTTGAAGGAATATCTATTTTTAATCTGTCTAATGCTGGTAGGGAGCATATTCCAAACTGACACCCCTCTCTAAAGAACAGTTCTCATCATAAAATTTGTTTGTGGACTTGGTGCCACCAGAAGACCAGTGCTCACTTAACGTGTCACATACACACACACCAAATAACTGAGGTGTATTTTTCAAGATGACAGTATGCATGAATAACAAAAGACTAGATTTTAGTTTAGCCTCCACAGTCATCCAAGATAGTTGATTATGCATCTCACACACATTGGCACGGAAAGAACAACGAAGAACTAATCGAGCTGCCCTGTTCTGTGCAGTTTGAAGCTTTTTAAGGTGTTTTTGAGCAGCACTTGACCAGATGACTGGGCAGTACTCCAAGTGTGACAGAACAAGTGACCGAACAACATCATTCATAACAGAGGATGGAACATAGCCAGAATATTTCCTTGGCATGGCAATGCCCTTTCCCATCATGGAGACAATATGACCATGGATAAAATGTAAAAAAAGAACACAAAACAAACACAAAATGTCTCCATCCTGCTTGTGTGGTGTAATCCAAGTGTCCGCGAGCCGCGACATTAAAATTTAACCATTTACACCATGTTTTTAGCCGAAATGTCAACTGTAGCATGTAGCAGGTAGCATGTAAACATGGCATCGATCTCGCGAGACTTTGTATATCTCTTAATGGACGCACGTGCGAAAATATCGACTACATGCTACAGTTGACATTTTGGCTAAAACATGGCGTAAATGGCGTCTTTTGTGGTTAAATTGTAATGTCGCGGCTCACGGACACTTGGATTACACCACACAAGCAGGATGGAGACATTTTGTGTTTGTTTTGTGTTCTTTTTTTAACGTTTTAAACTGGGTCACCATTCACTGCAATTGTACTGGATTTGGCTGCAACCCTGTTTTCTGCTGAAACTCCAGGATTGTTTTTTGAACTGAAGATCTTCACCCATCTTCACATCGGCATAGGGGTGAGTACATACTGAGTGGATGATTATCTAAGAGTGGAATATCGCTTTAAGGCATTAGAAGAGGCAAAAAACAAGATTCGAGCAGCTGCATCAGCTGACTATAAGTGGCTGTAGACTTTGTGTGGATGATGCTCTTCTTCATATGCTTGACAAACACCTGAGCTGTATGCAAATTGGAGTGGATCTTGGTGCGCAGAGACCTGCCTACTTAAGTACCCAAGAACAACTCTTTCAAAACATTTCATGAGCTGAGAAGTGAGAGCTATAGGCCTGATGCCTTTAAGATCCTGAGCATTAGTTTTTTTGGGGCACAGACACAATACATGAGGTTTTCAGTTTTACAGGGATCTGAGACTAGGAGAGAAAGAGAGAAAATTAATTGAGCCCATCACAAAGTTAGTCCGCACACACCTTATTAAGGGCTTGTGGTGAGACCCCGTCTGAGCCAGGAGCCTGATTTGACCCTGAAGCTCCTGAGCTGGGAGCAGACCTCTTCAAATGTGACCATTATTGGGGGGGCTGGCGTTACCAGTAGATCTCTTTAGGGAGACAGCGGAGCAGGCTAAATGAACTAAAGCAGAGAAATCATGTTCCTCAAACCTGGCAAAGAAGAGGCCAGCCTCATCAGCACTGAAAGCCCCTCCTGTAACCTGAGAGGAAGGGCCATAACCTGTGCTCAGCTTCATGCCATTCCTCAAGCCTCTGCTGTCACTCTACTGTAGTTTGGCCACAACTTTATCCTTATAGTTCCTCTTCCCCTGTCTGATGACATGTTTTAATACCTTATTTGCTGATTTGATCAGATCCTTGTCATCATTTTTAAAAGCTAGTTTCTTCTTATCAATAGTAGTTTTAATCTCTAGTTATCCACTGTTTATTTGGGAAGCTTTTAATGGTTTTGAATGGGATAATCATATCAACACAGAGGTTAATTTTGTCAGTCATACAGTCTGTAATATTGTCGTGTAGTGCAGTAAAAAAAACACAGTATTAAGCAGTATTAAGTTGAGTGATTGCGGCTTTTTTTAGACAAAAAAAAAAAAACATCTGACACATCTGACCAATCAAACTGCATGTTGTTGACTATGTCACATCCAAAACATCCAACATGGCAGAGCTCGTTTCACACATATCACCAAACTCCATTTTACATAATAAAAGGGGGTAAATAACTACAGAGATAGCAATTTCAAAGACAATATGTGGAAAGGAATAGTGATGGTGTGTATATCAAGCTTCAACAGTCTACAGAAAACCTCTTTGTTTAACCCTTACATACTGTTCGGGTCAAATTTGACCCGTTTTGATATTTGACAACAGTAAAAATACCCTAAACGTCATTCTTTTAGCCTGAAATTTGATGACTTTTCCTAAAGTGACCCAAAATACACACAAATAAAAATATTTAAAAATTGTATAATTTCGTACAGGTGCTACAAATTTTTGTACACTGAGGCTGTTTCGGGTCAAATTTGACCCGTATCTATTGAGATGGATTTTAGATCTACCAGTGTGGATCAAATCAAGGAAAATGATGGTTTTAGGGAATCTTGAAACTGTGAAACAGTACAAACCATGTATGTATGTATTTTTATGGGACAATGGTGACAGAGTTCAAGGGTGACCTCGACACTGTCACGGAGAACTGTCTGTGTTCCCACCACATTGGCCCAGGTTCCCGCAGAGACAGACACCTGCTGGTCTTTGGAGGGGCATGGGGGAATCTCGAAACAGTGATATAGTAAAACAGCATAGGAGTGATCATATATGGTGCACAAAGGGAACAGAAGTCATCCAGAGGTCAGAGGGTGCCTTGACACAGACACGAGATCTGCATCTGCAAACCCAAACACCTGCAATGTAATAAAATAATCTACAAAATAACAAATTTGAATCAATTTGGGTTGGGAGGGTGGTGGTGGTGGGTTCATTATAAGGGTATCTGAGCTGCCATTTCAGTGACTGACATCATGGCAGCAAGATTTGGTGTGCAACAGGTCCTTGATCTGATCTTCCATGATGAGGAAGTTGATAGTGATTTGAAGGACGATGTGGAAGAAAACTACCAATGCTTTGAATGTAGAGACTAGTTTATAATACGTATTTCATTATTTAATGTTTTGTGTTCTAAGTGGTAAATGTTGAATTAATATTGATAATTCTGATTTTTTATGATATAGCAGTGAGGATAGCGTTTAATGGTTGTAATGGGTAAACATGGTTATATTATAAATTCCAACAGTTCCAGAGTGTTCAAGCCATTTTCAAATTCAATAGATAATGATAAATTCAAAATAAAATTTCAATCATTGTGGCTTTTATGTCTTATATAAAACAGGACATGATACTGTGTAATAGTAGATGTTTTTCTCCAAAAACAAGTGTTGTAAAACTTAAAAAATACACTCTCCCTGCTCTCTGAAACATTTATTAAGGATTAATCATACATTTATTAATGTGACATAGGCTATTTAGACATTCTAAATAGATCTGTAGTTTAAAATTTGGTATAGACACTTACTATGAGGGAATTCTTGGACCGGGTCAAAATTGACCCGGACCATACTATGAAGGCATAAAATATGAACAGTATGTAAGGGTTAAACTTCAACCCCGCTCCTGTGGAACAGTATGAATGAACCAAATGTGCACTGCGCAAAGCTGGAACAATTTACAAATCATATAGGCTAAAACATTTAACCTATGGATAGCCTCTGCTCCGGGTCAGATGCTTCCTCTGCCCCTCTTCTTTTCTCTCTCTCTTCCACCCCTCCCACCTCCCCTCTTTCTTCCCCTTCTCCTCTTTCCCTCTCAACCCAACCGGTGCCGTCAGATCACCGCCCACCATGAGTCATGGATATATCCGAGGTTTCTGCCTGTTAAAAAGTTTTTCCTCACCGCTGTCGCCAAAGTGCTTGCTCATGGGGGAATTGTTTCAATTGTTGGATGTAAATATAATTAATTATTGAGTGTGGTCTAGACCTACTCTATATGTAAAGTGTCTTGAGACAACTTTGTTATGAATTGGCGCTATATAAATAAAATTTGACTTGACTTGACTTGACTTCAGACTTGGTACCATCCTAAAATAGATGGTGAAGCAGCTGTGTTACAGTTTCAACTCCTGAAACTCCTCAAGTTCTCCTCTCTTCCTCTGTATTGGTTGTACCAAGGTACGCTGTTTTTTCCTTCTTTTCACTGAGTACAAAGGAGCCCCAGGTCATGTTCACTTAATGTTGAATATATCTTTTTTTACAATTTGTGTTTCAAAGAGTTACAATTTATTAGCAAAGGTGAACAGACAGGCTGATCAAAATTTTGCTTCCTTCTCAATTTCATGCCATTTTTTGGGGGGTCACTGTCGGTGTGTTAAGGCCCTCAGCCCAGCTAAACTCTCCTCCCAGGGCAATTGGTCTGGTTGGATAATTGGAGGTGATCGTCTTAATCATAGAAAAGTACTGAAGGTAAGCACGAGCCATCGTTAATGTGTATCTTCCCCCAGATTCACTGTCAGGCATCATGTGCCTCCCATCTGGCTCTCTAAGACAGTCTGTTGACAACATACTAATATGACTAAGGGTAGGGTAGGGTTTAAAGTAAAGCCACATGCATAACTGACTTCAACTTAATTAGTTGTTGCTGATATGCAGTAAACACTGTTAGCATGCAGGACACTTAACTCTTTTCCAGCAAACAACTAAGACCAAGTTTTGATGGCTGGTCATTTAGGGATGCACAATGATGAAAACATTCCTTCAGTTCATTTGTGATTTACTCAAGTAGTATTAAGAATTATAGTATTAGTGTGACAAAAGTCTTGTTGTTTTTCTATTATAAAAAAAATTTAAATGTACCAAATATATATCAAAATATACTCAGACATCTGCAAAAAAGTCTATGCATGGGAAATACTGCGGAGTGTGTAACAGCATGCTTTTCACAAACAGGTCTGCTGTCATGAGTTTGTGAGAGTGACAGAGAGAGGGTTGTGTTTAGAAACACCTGTGTAAGACCTGTGCAAGATTGCACAGGTGATTTTTGGCAGGCTGCTACAAATAAATGACTGTATGCAAAACACTGTAGTGCATTTGGGGATAAATTCCCTACTTCAAAGACTAACACAATTATTTGCAGTTGAGTGCATTCTTCAGCAAGCCCCAGCCATGTGGCAGGATGTCCTGTATCTATTAATGCAGTGCTGATGAAAGTGGCAAATTTTACACATGCACCTTCAGAGGAGATGGTTATAAGAAGCATTTATTGTTTTTTTTTTTATATATATATATCTTTTGGGGGGCTTTTATGCTTTTATTATTTGATAGGACAGCTGAAGTGAAGACAGGAAAGGGGGAGAGAGCGGGAGGATGACATCCCACAAAGGGCTGCAGAAAGGAGTCGAGTCCACGGCTGCTGCAGAGGACTCACGGCCACCAGGCCACCACAAGGACTTATTGCTGTTGTTACTCATAGGCTAGCCCAGTCAAACTTTTCTGCCCAAGGCAAGCCAAAGAGCAAGCCAAAATCTCAAGGCACACCTGTACTTATATCGATGTAAATAGCCTCTATAACCAGCTTAACCAACAAATGCAACATGAACTAGACAATCAGAGGTGCACTTCCTGTGGCTGGAAAAAAATAAGGCGTTAATCAAACAGGACCTTTCACACTCTTAATAATTCTCAACCCAAAAGTAGGGTTCACTTTGAAGGTTTTTAAAGGAATTAGTAGTAGTATAGAGTGTAGCATTTGCTTCTATATTGTGAAACAAGTGTGTACAAAGTACTGATATAGTCAATTTACATTTAAATTCATGCAGAACAAATGTATAGTTGCACTGTAGTATATTGCAATAATGTATGGTTGCCAGTTATTATATTAGAGTTCCTTATCCAAGTAACTCCAAGTTACTTGGAGTTACTTTTTGACCTAGGTAGGTAGACATTCTTATGATGATGTGTACATACAGCAGGACAGAGCAGATAGTCCATGGGCCAGGGCCCAAAATTTCATTTGTCAGTACCACTCAAGGTGGCAAAACTTAGCAATAATTTATGAAAATGTCCATGTCTGTAGATGATATTTTGGTATGATAGACATTTCTGAGTGGCAGCTGTGTCATAGTAACCAACTCATAAAGTGAACCACCCCCTAAAGTAAACTGCATTTTAGACGCTGGTGCATATCCTGGTTTAGGCTCATGGCCTGGACATTTTTCCATATTTTATAATATTGAGTTTGGTATCATTTTAAAGGGACCTTCTTGGCTTTCATTTAAGCCCACCTGGGGATCATTCTGACAAATACTGAAGCAACTGTAGCCCTTCACACAGTCAGTGACACACATTTTCCACAATTTTCGCCTAAATTATATATTTTTCTTTTAGTGCTGGGTTGCTATTTCATTGTGAGATGTTATTGTGAGCCATAAATCTCTCACATATATTCTCTTGTTTCAAGTAGTTTTGAGTAGCTTGTAATTGGTATGTGACAGGGCTGAAAAAAAATCAGATGTTTGTAACAATATACTTTGGAGAAGAGTAATTTTGCATTTTCAAAATTTAAAATGTTTTCTATGTTTCATAAAACATTGGGAAAAAAATCCAAATGTACAAAATGAAGAACAACACACTTCACTCACTCACACAATGATTCTGTAAGCACACACTACTCACAATATTTCATGCTTTCAGCTTCAACCAGTGCGGTTGACTGTCCATCAAGCTAAGCATTTTATCTGAACTTAAATAGCTATAATACTATTAGTTTTTAGAATTTTAACATGTTGAACACTATAGGTTAAGGCTACAGATAAATGCAACTTCTTTCAGCGGGTAAAGAAGTGAATGAGTCAGCAAGTTAGCTAGCTAGCTAACTAGCTAGAGATGTCTGACTGACTGGCAGCAGTGGCAGCTGAGCTTTTGAAGGCTAAGTGCAGACTTTACGCTCAATATATTGTTATTGTACATGTTAAAATGATTACTAGAGACAAGGAGCAAGGTGAAACAAGGAGCTGTCAGATAACAAGACATAGCTAAATGATGAGGCAGAGTAACATAAGCATCAGCACAGTCAACAATAAATTGCTGAATGTCTGGCATACTGATTTGCATTGTTTAACAACCTGCATAGCATAAAGCATATATACCCAGCATCTACTTGAGACCAGTGTTTATTTGTCATAATGCGCAATCACACCTGGCCAGTTCTATTTTTGACTTGACTTTTAATTGACGTTTTACGGTAGTTAATTTAGTTAATATTAATTAGGATGATTTTCACCCTTTATCAGTGTTAGTTTTACTTTTAGGTGTGACTCTCTGTTGCTGTGAATGTGGAACCAATGTACTGAGAGATTAAGGTTTTGCATCAAAGTAATGATGATTTCTGATTGTATACTGCAGGTGAAAACTGGCTGAATATGGCTATCAGTGAACAAGTAACAGCCACCATTAAAGCAACCACAGATGGAGTGCATCATCCACTGTTCTGATGATAGAAATAAGCTGGTTTCAGCACAAAGTGTTGACTCCTGGAGATCTCTGCTCAGTGTCAGTGCTCAAGATGTTATAGCAAAAGCGGCCATCAAACTGAGAGCAGACATCAAAAGTCACGATGTTCCTCAAGTCTGGCCACCTGAAGTCAAACCAGAAGCAAAATGTCCTATCATTCCAGAGTCACTCATGGTCTTCCTGTATTATTTACTCACAGGCTCTAATGATCCTGACCATACATCCCAGAGAGTTCAGCGCCTTGTGCAGTCATTTGGCCATGACATAGTATATGCAGTGACATGTGGGAAGACCCAGCCTTCCAAGCACATCATTCTGCCATTCAGTGTCAAGTCATTGACAGGGAATGTAGAGCTGATAAACATCCTCAACCGACTTGGTCACAGTGTGTCCTATTCACAGATGCAAGAAATCAACACTGCCCTGTGTCGTCAGAAACGCTCATCATCAAGGAGTGACACTGTCTTACCAGCTAACATCCATCCACATACACTGCCTGGCCAAAAAAAAAGTCGCCACCAAAAAAAAAGGTCATACACTCTAATATTTCGTTGGACCGCCTTTAGCTTTGATTACGGCACGCATTCACTGTGGCATTGTTTCGATAAGCTTCTGCAATGTTACAAGACTTATTTCCATCCAGTGTTGCATTAATTTTTCACCAAGATCTTGCATTGATGATGGTAGAGTCTGACCGCTGCGCAAAGCCTTCTCCAGCACATCCCAAAGATTCTCAATGGGGTTAAGGTCTGGACTCTGTGGTGGCCAATCCATGTGTGAAAATGATGTCTCATGCTCCCTGAACCAGTCTTTCACAATTTGAGCCCGATGAATCCTGGCATTGTCATCTTGGAATATGCCGTGCCATCGGGGAAGAAAAAATCCATTGATGGAATAACCTGGTCATTCAGTATATTCAGGTAGTCAGCTGACCTCATTCTTTGAGCACATACTGTTACTGAACCTAGACCTGACCAACTGCAGCAACCCCAGATCATAGCACTGCCCCCACAGGCTTGTACAGTAGGCACTAGGCATGATGGGTGCATCACTTCATCTGCCTCTCTTCTTACCCTGATGCGCCCATCACTCTGGAACAGGGTAAATCTGGACTCATCAGACCACATGACCTTCTTCCATTGCTCCAGAGTCCAATCTTTATGCTCCCTAGCAAATTGAAGCCTTTTTTTCCGGTTAGCCTCACTGATTAGTGGTTTTCTTAAGGCTACACAGCTGTTCAGTCCCAATCCCTTGAGTTCCCTTTGCATTGTGCGCGTGGAAATGCTCTTACTTTCACTATTAAACATAGCCCTGAGTTCTACTGTTGTTTTTCTTCGATTTGATCTCACCAAATGTTTAAGTGATCGCCGATCACGATCATTCAGGATTTTTTTCCAGCCACATTTCTTCCTCGAAGACGATGGGTCCCCACTATCCTTCCAGTTTTTAATAATGCATTGGACAGTTCTTAACCCAATTTTAGTAGTTTCTGCAATCTCCTTAGATGTTTTCTCTGCTTGATGCATGCCAATGATTTGACCCTTCTCAAACAGACTAACATCTTTTCCACGACCACGGGATGTGTCTTTCGACATGGTTGTTTAGGAAATGAGAAGCAACTCATTGCACCAGTTGGGGTTAAATAACTTGTTGCCAGCTGAAAGATAATCGCCCATGCAGTAATTATCCAATAGGAGGCTCGTACCTATTTGCTTAGTTAAATCCAGGTGGCGACTTTTTTTTTGGCCGGGCAGTGTATATTCACAACTTTAGCATGGGACAATATTGATCGTCTTGAAGAAACTGTCAGTGGTGGGGGAACATCTCACAGAGTCAATGGGATTGCTGTGCAAGCAAAGACAATCAACCCAGTCCCTGTCCAGTCCATGCCCCCTGTTGCCAAAACAAAGAAGAGAAGCACAGATTCAACCCCGCCAATGTTACCAACTTACAATGCTGGCCAACGGGTGGGGCCACCATAAAGCAAAACTGCAGATGCTGATACTGCAGCCAATACTCAGCTTGCCAAAGAGAAGAACCTTGTTTGGGTCCTGGCACGTATGTTACAACAAGAAGACCAGTCAGTCAGCAGCTGGACAGGCTTCAATCAGCTGACTCGAGGTGAGATGATGGTCATCCCTGACAATGTAGGCTATCTGCCTACGATCAGTGCTCCGGCAACACAAATGTCTACTGTCAATGAGGTCCTTAACCAGTCACTGAATATCATGCAGTACTTACACCTGAAAAAGATTGCTTACGTCTTTGACTAAGCCCTGTATGAAAAGGCTGTTGAGATCACATGGAAACACTCTGACAAGTTCCATGATATCATTGTCAGGCTTGGGGTATTTCACACCATCTGCACACTGCTGGCAATAATAGGTAAGCGTTTCCAAGATGCTGGACTCCGAGACCTCTGCATTGAGTCTGGCATAATTACAGAAGGCTCTATTGCTGCTGTAATGGATGGCCGCAAGTACAACAGGGCAGTGCGACTACACAAGCTCATGGATGATGCTCTCATGAGACTGACATGGAAGGCCTTCCTGTCTTGGTTCGGAACAACTCATATGAATGACATGGTTCACATGGATAAGACATTGAGGAGAATTGACAGTCTTGGCAAAGACGTCTCACAAGTCACTTTGAAAGAAGTCCTTGAGAACAGCTCTTGTAAACACATCATGGAACTGTTTGAAATCTACCGCCAGTTCCTCAGAGATGGAAACGGCAGCCTCTCAACTTTCTGGGTGTCCTATTTGGACATGGTTGAAATCTTGTTAGGGCTCATCCGAGCATCCAGAGAGGGAGACTGGATGTTACACTTGGCAAGCATTCGAGAAATGATCCCATGGTGCTTCGCTTATGACAGGATGAATTATGCATGCTACCTCCCCTACTACTATGCCCAGATGTCTCAGCTGCCCCTTACACACCCAGATGTGTACAAGGAATTCATGAAAGGAGGCTTCTCGGTTCAGCTGGGCTCCACTAATCCCTTTGGCTGAATCCCTTTTGACCAAGCTATAGAAGAAACAGTGAACAAAGACACCCAGACAGCTGGAGGGACAAAGGGATTCAGCTTAAAGCCAGGAGCTGTGACCAAATATTACCTAACAGCTGAGTACAGAAGCATGTACCTCAGACAGATAAGAGACTTAATAGGTCTAGGCATGTCCAAACTGTCCCATCCAGATCTACAGAGTCCAAGGATCAAGAAAGATGAAGCAGATGTCCAGTCTCTCATCGACCTCATGGAGAATAACTGGCTCAATCCTATGTCCTATGGTGAGACTGATCTGGTTAGCCTTTCCACTGGCTCCATGGCTCCACCTGATGTGACCTGGGATCTCTTGAAAGCTCTTGAGATAGGAGAAGAGGCCTACCAGGTATTCAAGCAAACAAGGTTAGAGGACCCACCATCTTTGAAATTCCATGACAAGATGACCAAGCAAAGTCTAAAGACATTCTCCAACGTCAGCACAAAAACATCTCATGGAAAGAACGCACAAGAAGTTGTTCTGAAGGCAGATAGAAAACTGTTCAGCCACATGACCCTGGTGGCTCAAAGCAGGAAGGTGAATATGAGGGATGTCCTTGCCCACCCACTGGGTCCACTGTCATGGGCACTGGCAAATGCTGATGGGTCCCTACGAAAAACAAACAAGGCTGCACTTGCCAGAGAGCTTGAAAAGAATGTGTCTCCTGCAGAACACATCCCAACCCCATCTACTTCCATCATTGATGGGATGAGCCTGGTCCAAAAAATGAATGGCAACAATAAAGCATTTGCACAGATGGCAGAGTTAGCCTCGACCCAGATCCTCCATGAAGGGGCACAGAGTGAGAAGATTGATGTTTTTTATGTCTACCGCCAGACATCGATCAAAGATGCTGAGCGACTGAACAGAGGTGGAGATACCACTCTCCAGTACAAGAATCTTGCAGGGGGACATCACGTCCAGCAGTGGAGAAAATTCTTGTGCAGTCCAACCAACAAGACCAGTCTGATCAAATTTCTGGTGGAAGAGTGGAAACTTCCACGATACAGAGAAATGCTGCATGGCAAGGTGGTGTACATGACCTGTGAGGAAACCCGCTACAGGTTGACAGAAAATGAGTGTGAGGAAGTAGCTGAGTTGCACTCCACGCATGAAGAAGCTGACACCCATCTGCTACTGCATGCATTGCATGCAGCTAATGCGGGCTCAAAGGCAGTTGTCATCACAGCTGAGGACACTGATGTCATGGTGCTTTGTCTCGGCTTCCAGAAGGACATCATCTGTCCCATCTACCAAAAGTGTGGGACACAGAACCGCACACGGTTTGTTGATATCAGAAAACTGGCAAGCTCACTTTGAGAAAGTGTCTGTGACAGCCTAATTGGCTTACATGCCTTCACAAGGTGCGACACAGTCAGTGCATTTGCCGGTCGAGAGAAGCTGAATGCCCTGAAGATGGTGAGAAAGGACACTTCTTGTCAAAAGACTTTTAGGCGACTTGGGCAGTCATGGAATGTGAGTGACGAGCTGTTTCAGGAAATTGAGCAGTTCACCTGTTGCATGTACGTTCCTAATAGCAGTACTGTTGAGGTGAATGAACTGCGCTACCAGCTCTTCTGTGCCAAAAGGGGAGAGGTTGAGTCAAGCCAGCTGCCACCATGTAGAGACTGTCTCTTCATGTATGTTCAACGAGCTAACTATCAAGCAGCAATCTGGAAGTGCTGTTTGCAAGCAACCCCAGTGGTGCCAAGCCCTACTGAGTATGGATGGACAGAGGATTGTGGCAAGTTGGCCATTTATTGGATGCGCTCCCTACCCGCACCAGATGTGGTCTTGGAGCTGCTAACATGCAAGTGTGTGCGTACATGCAAAATGCCAAGCTGCACATGCATGTCAAATGGGCTCACATGCACAGACTAGGCTTGTTCAGTATACCGGTACTAAATTGGTACCGGAGTACTAACGCATTTAAAATGGTACTATACTGCGCTTGGATGAGACCGGTACTTTTTTTTTTTTTTTACGTCGCCACGTGACGTCACCACATTGTAATTTGCGCCGAGGCGAGCAAGCCGGAGCGAGCAGGCGAGCGAGTGAGCGAGCAGTGTGGAGCAGCAAACGGAGCAGGAGTCTGGCAGCAGAGAGAGATAAAGGAGAGGAAGAGAGAGAGAGACAGGAGCAGGGAGTGAATGGCAGCTGCTGCAACCTTCACCACGCCGCAACTCGTAGATAAACCAGGTGCGCGAAGTGCTATATGAAATTACTTCGGTTTTAAAACAAATGAGCACGGTGAAGCCATTAACACCGAAGCACCACTGTGCAAATGGTGTTACAAAACATGTTTGGCCAAGGGTGGAAACACTTCCAACTTGGCAAAACACTTGAAGGACAAGCACCCAGACCTGCATAAGGAGTTCAGAGAACGACAGGTAATAACTTACATACCCATGAAAAAAAGCCACATTCAGTGCTAAAAGCAAGCAACGCCAGCCCCCTTCACTCTCCACAAAAGTAGCTCTGGAAAAAAATTAAAGCTGCATTGCAATTAGCTACCACTTTCTCTGGTTTAAATATCCTATTTATATTATTTTATTTTATATTATTATATTATATTATATTTATATTCTCACAGTGATTTTTAAACTTTTTGCCATATATGCAGACATGCTGATTTACGATAAATTTGAAGTGGTCCCTTATTTTTTTTTTTTCCAGAGCTGTAAATGCACACATGCATGATCTTTATGAAGTAACAAACTTTTACATACACATTTAGCCATTTAATATGTTATAAAGACTACAGCATAGTAACATACCATTTAAAGACATTGGTCCTACTTAAGACAGGCTGTATCTAATGAAGATATTTTTTTTTAGGTTAATAATAATAATAATAATGACATTTTTTGTGTTCTGTTTTTATTTGGAAAAGTATCGAAAAGTATCGAAATACATGTTGGTACCGATATCTATACCAAAATGTTGGTATCGTGACAACACTAGCACAGACATGTGCAAGTTACAGACCTGCAGCAACCAAAAACTGCAGGATGATCTAGAACCTGACTTTGAAATCGGGGAGTCAGATGACGAGAGAGAGGAGCAGTTTGATGAGTGATACGGTGTGGTGATTCTGATGGTATGACAGACTAAGCATGCGAATGTCAAATTTGTTCATAATATTGTTATAATATTTTAATGTTTAGAATCTGGTTTATAATATTCAAGTAGCTCTTTACCTCACTGTTATTATCCATATTAACCTGTATGTTCATTGTTCATCTAAACAAATATATAAAGACCAGTTTGTGACCTGTCTGGATTTACAATAGTGTAGTTAATTTCTTAGCAACAATGCCCTTCTAATTTATGGCTCACAATAACATCTCACAATGAAATAGCATGGGTATATTGTACATTTCCTGAATCCTTGGAGTCCTGTGAGTATTCCAGTTTCTGTGTTTTGTATCCCTGATGTCCCTAGATGCCACAGCACTAAAAGAAAAATATATAATTTAGGCAAAAATTGTGGAAAAATGTGTGTCACTGACTGTTTGAAGGGCTACAGTTGCTTCAGTATTTGTCAGAATGATCCCCAGGTGGGCTTAAATGAAAGCCAAGAAGGCCTCCTTTAAAATGATACCAAACTCAATATTATAAAATATAGAAAAATGTCCAGGCCATGAGCCTTAACCAGGATATGCACCAGCATCTAAAATGCAGTTTACTTTAGGGAGTGGTTCACTTTATGAGCTGGTTACTATGACACAGCTGCCACTCAGAAATGTCTATCATACCAAAATATCATCTACAGACATGGACATTTTCATAAATTATTGCTAAATTTTGCCACCTTGAGTGGTACCAGAATCTGGTCTGGCCCATGGACTAAGAGGGGTGTACTACGAAGCGAGATTAATGGGTTTGTGAGGTATGTTGAGTCTAACGCCAGGGTTTTCAGTGTCACGAAGGTGGCTCTCTTTTAACCTGGCTAGATCGCCATTTTAACTTATGCTAAGCTCATAACCTGGTCGGGAGCAGGTTATGTTCTGTGTTTCAGATTAAATCATCTGCAAAAAGCACCACTCTTTAACTAATTATTTTCCTAACAAGGTTGTTTATGAGAAATATAGCTTGTAAACTGAGGGAAGACATTAAAAATGAAAAGTTGCTGAGCTGTACTGTATGTTCATAATATCACAGAACGAATCCATATGATGTAGAAATGTAACATAATGTAATGTAACAACAGCACAAACTGCATGCATCGCGTTTTCATGGTAACCTCCGTTTGGTCAAGCAGAGTCATTTTTCACGTGCGCTTCAGGTCATATTAACACTTTAAAATTACACTGTATATAATCCACACACTAAAATAATGAAGCAACTACAGACACTTTGAATACTTTTTACTATTGTCCATATTGCATTGTTGATACTGCAGCTCAGAACACTGATTAGAAAATTCATCATCATTTGTCACAGAAAATCTTAAATCAGTTACACTCATTTTATGTTGGTTTGGGCAAAAACTCATGTGATCTCCACGTCTCTGTCATCCTTGGACAGTGTCAGACTGACAGCGTCATGTTAAAATCTGCTGTATGAAGGTTTATTGTTTAATGTGCAGTTTTCATGTTAGAAATAGACGGCAACAAGGGACGGCCATTTAGCTCAGTTGGTAGAGCGTCCGACCCATGTATGGAGGCTGTTAGTCCTCTGCAGTGGCCGCTGGCTCGACTCCCGCCTGCGGCCCTTTGCTGCGTGTCATCCCCTCTCTCTCTGCCCCCTTTCCTGTCTGCTCCTCAGCTATCCTATCCGATAAAGGCAAAGAAGCCCAAAAACATAACTTAAACAATAAAAAAAGAAATAAAAGACCGCATTTAGTCAATCAGTAATTTTCTGACAGCATTCTTCTTCTCCTGCTTTATTTGCAGAATCAATGTTGCTTTTTGTGTAATATATTTTGTATATTTTCCATAGTTACTTATTAAAACAACTTGATCATTTTGACTGAAGTAGGAAGCTCATGATTGCTTCACTTTGTGTGGAAGAGTCAAATGACGCAACAAACGAGCACGAACAGAGGCTGAAGAAGAAAGCCTAGGTTAACAAAGCAAGTTGATAACCACCATCGTGATACCTGTTACCTCTCACTGGGGGTTTAGGTTTTGTCAAGCAGCTCATGGAAAGAAAGCCTGGCTGTATTGAGCTTCCTTCATAGTACAGACCTCAGGTCATGTCAGCCAAAAAGCTAAACCAAGGATGGAGATGAGGTAGAGGGAGGCAAACTTTCCACTGGTGGAAGTATTGTCATTAATTTGAGTTTGTTTGGCTACCTCAAAAGACAATATGCGATTATGGAATCTAACTTGAAGGCCACACTCAGAGAAGTCCATTTTGTTTCCACCACAGCCAATCTGGTCGGCTAACAACCACAGATTTCTGAGTGTTAACAGTTCACTGGATCACCAGTTCAACTTTGGAATGCAAACAGGCCACCAACAAAGTACAAAAGTAACATAGTAATATAACGTGTAACATGACAGGTTGGGCAATGTGCTAAAATTTTACAAACAACCATTGTCAGCCCATCAATTGGCGATATCTTTGTCCCCCATCCCACCTCCCCCCTTCTTGAGTCCCAGATGGGAGATGTGCGCAAGCCATGAATTCACTACATTACATACGATGTGTACATACATTACATACAGTAAACAAAATAAAGTCACAAAGTGTCAAGAAATTAGATATTCTAACACTCAAGAGCCTATAGTCATACTCACTAGAATGCGGGGTTACAGTACATAACCAACATTCACATGGTTTTACCATTACTATACTAGAGGGTCTTTAAGCATAATATGATTGCCTGTTCAACTCTGTTGCTCTCACAATGTTTTAGCATAAGAATTGTTTGGGCAGCTTGAGAGTGAGAGACTGAAAGTTAAGGATGGGTGATTGGACAAATATATCATCTATCGACCATGGGCTGAATCCATCACCAGTCGCTTTTTTGGGCCAAGGTATTTGTCATTTTATTTTGCTAATGTAATGGTCTGCAGAGTGACAGCTGCTGCTCTGCACTACACTCTCATCCAGCGGCACCATCCACACCCACTTGCCAGACCAGGAGTGCGCTGAGCTGGGTGAGGAGTGACAGATAAACAGCCTGCAGAATTAGACTCTGCACTTTTTTTTCACTCTTGCCTTCCCACTGCTCTCCATCTTCCCTCCTTCTGCAGACAGTTGACTAGCATCCAGGGTCCATGGGGCCAGAATGACAGGAATTCCAACAAGGGGGAGAGGTAAAAAAAAATTGCTTCTTTGCAGGAAGGACCTGCTCTTTTTCCTCTGGGGCAGCTCTGACTGACCACACATATGAATTACATTCCCCACACAGCAGATGCTGCATTCAAAACTCACTGCCAGTCACTCTCTTTTACATCATTTTCTTTATTTATTTATTTCTGTCTTTCTTTCTTTCTTTCTTGTCTGTCAGAAATGTCAGCTCTTTGTCCCTACCTCTTCATCTAAAGATGTGAGACTGAAGGCCTAAGCATTTCCCACATTCTTACGCATAAACAAACCAGCCAGTAGCCCCACCCACTAGGCCTGGGTGATATTGGGGTATTACAGTATACCAGGGCATTTTGAAATTCTGAGGGTATGATTTTCAATACCGTCAGTGTGAAAAAGGTTATCTAAAACATGCTATTTTTTATTGATGGAAAATAACAATACAAAAAGACAGTGAACTTGGCTAGCAAAACTATCTCAAGACAAAAGAAATAATTGTGATGTGAAATCATGAACATCAGTTAAATTGGTTCCAGCTCACAGGGCTGTAGTCAACTAAGCAGCCTGCTATTTTTAATTGAGGACAAAAAAATATATATCTTTTTAAATTGTTTTATAAACTGACTTTAGTATAAATTGCAGGGTTTGTACAGGCACTTGAAATCTTTTAAAACACTTGAATTTTAATGTAGTTGTGTTTGAAAAGTGCTTAGATTATGAATAAAGTGCTTGAAAGTGTTTTAAACTGTCATATCACATTACTTTCATGAACTGTAAACTGCAGCCTGATTGGATTAGTTAACTTTTTAGATTAAGAAATAAAATAGTAACAAATTAAGCTGGATATTTGCCTCTATATTCTTCTAGAGGGAGTTAATGATTAATCATTAATTGATTAACTGCCAAATAAGAAATTAACTGATTAAATGTATTAATTGATTATTAATTGATCATCTAGAAATGGCATTAATAGAAATAGAAAAAATGTGTGTTATATATCAAAATAATTGTTCATAATTAATGCATTGTTAGCATTTACATCTATCAGTTAGGGAAAATGCACAAAATTTGCAATCCTCACAGGAAGCCAAGTCTACTTTCTTAGTGTCACATTTTGAAAGATGAAACTTTGTTGTGGTTTCTTTTAACTTGTCACCCGTCTATAGAATTACAAAACATAATTTTGGTTGATAATAGCACAATTTCATCTGATTTAATGCAATGGAGAGGAGAAATAATCATTTTGTATAGAAATATGCCATTTACCACAGCTGTAAAGTGGTGGAAAAGCTTGAAAATGCACCTTGAAATGCTTGAAAAGTGCTTAAATTTGACATTGGAAAAGGTGTACGAACCCTGAATTTGTGATTTTGAGGCCCTCAGAGCAGACAGTCTTGAAGACCCCCTGTGATTTCTGGCGCCCCCCTAAGGGTGGCCTAGACCCCAGGTTGGGAGCCAATGGGCAAGACGATGCCAAAACATGCTGCAATGACTTCTATCACCAGGAGCTCAGTTTTTATGTTGTTTTTGGTTTGTTTTTCACACTAATACCGACATATACTGCATTCCCGGTGAAATGTCAGGAAGGTATGAAGGTATGACAAAAATCACCCAAGCCTACCACTCACCCTGAAAATTCTAATTAGAGAATGAGAATCAATTTAATGATGGATCTTTTCCTACACTTGAGACAAAAATTAAATCTGTGTTAGAAAAACATTTATTGCGATAATTATTAGTGTTAGGCAAGTTACTGAATTAACTAATTAAGTAATTAGTTACAGTCACTAGTTACCTCTCAAAAGTAATGGTAAAGAATTACTTTACCAACTGTGTTGAGCAACTTACTCAGGAAGTGTAATAAGCTACATTTTTTTTTTTAATTTAGATCTTTATAGATATTTTGTTTACAACAGTGACATGCCAGTCGCAACAGCAAACTGACAAACCACAAACACTAATGGAAACTGCTTGGGAAGTGCCTTCATATAGTTACAGCCTTGGAGGTTATTACATCTCTTAAAGCGATATTCCACAGCAGTACCTGACCCCAGTTCCTAGTGATAGCCTTCTTACTTGCTAATAGCAGAATTTTGGTTAAATACCTATCACTAGCAATGACATTTTCTTCAGTGAATTTACATAAGAAAAGCACCAAACAACTTTTAGGAACCTCATATCCAAGTATTCGCTGTAGCTCCTTACATATCATTTCCCAATATACAATTATTTTCTGACATTTCCAAAAAACATGTGAATGATCTACATCAAAGGACCCACACTCGCCAACATTTCTGACGGTTGTGCAGCTGCTTACTTTTCATTTTCGGTGTAATGAAGAAACTAATCAGATTCTTCCAAGAGAATTCTCTCCAAATTCGTTAATTGGTAGATGAATGATGTGTCCTCCACATATCAAGCCAATCTTCGTCTGAAATTCTTTCAGTTCTTTTTCCCATTTCACTTTAATATATTTAGTTGAATGTTTGTCATTAGTGATCAATCCTTGGTATAAAGCCGAAATTATTCTAATGCTACTCTCCTGATATGCTTTGGTTATGAGTTGGATGACACCATTCACCTCCTTGGAAGAACCTGCTTTGATTTCCTTTCTAAAATAGTTCCTTAGTTGAAGGTATCTATAGAATTCATGTATTCCCTATCCATATTCTCCTCTCAGATTTTCGAAACACTCCAGCTCCCCTTCTTTTACCAAAACACACCAAGCTGTCGTGTCTTTTGCTGCCCATTGCTTGAATCCTTGATCATAGTTTGCGGGTTTGAAATTTCTATCATAAGGTATCCATTTTAATATATTTGCATCATTCTGGATCTTGTATATTTTCAATACCTTAAACCACAAATCTAATGTGGTAAGCTATAAGCTACATTTTACTAATTACTAAAATTACTTTACTTTATACTTTGTGTCAAACTTGTTGATGGCCTTGTTGTGCTCCAAAGTTGAAGTACAGATTAATACCCAGAAAGCTTATGTTGTCACCTGTCAGCTGAGGTGGTAACAAAATCTTAGTGATACACTGACTGCAGTTACATGGACATTCTGGTTAATCTGTAGAGTGGGTGAGAGAGAGAAGCTTTGTGCGCATTTACACACAAGGCAGAACATTGTAACTTCACTGATTGTTTAATTCTGTTCTCTGAGAGTTTCCTCTGTCCTGTCAATTTTATAAATAGTTTTTAGTTTTGCTGCTTTAATGTCCCACATTTTTGCAGTGACATTACTGCACACATGGAAACAAACCCAGAATAGCCTCCCTAGTCATCAGTAAATTGTCACAGAAAACACTCATACAGTCAATATACACTCACTGGCCACTTCATTAGGTACACCTTGCTAGTATCGGATTGGACCCCCTTTTGCATTCAGAACTGCCTTAATTCTTTATAGCACAAATTCAACAAGGTGCTGGAAACATTCCTCAGAGATTTTGGTCTATATTGACATGACAGCATCACATAGTTGCTGCACATTTGTAAGCTGCAAATCCATGATGTAAATCTCCTGTGTCTCCCAAAGGTGCTCTATTGGATGGTGACTGTGGAGACCACTGGAGTACAGTGAACTCACTGTCATGTTTAAGAAACCAGTTGATCTGAGCTTTGTGACATGTCATGACATGTGTATCCTGCTGGAAGTATCCATCAGAAGATGGGTACACTGTGGTCATAAAGGGATGAACATGGTCAGCAACAATACTCAGGTAGGCTGTGGGGTTTAAACGATGATCAGTTGGTACTAAGGGGCCCAGTG
Source organism: Lutjanus argentimaculatus (assembly GCA_034769285.1). Lineage (NCBI taxonomy): Eukaryota > Metazoa > Chordata > Actinopteri > Lutjaniformes > Lutjanidae > Lutjanus > Lutjanus argentimaculatus. Next base: position 211,394 of record JAWZSL010000077.1, on the reverse strand, counting down.
TGGCAAGAAAATATCCCCCACACCATTACACCACCAGCAGCAGCCTGAACCGTTGATACAAGGCAGGATGGATCCATACTTTCATGTTGTTTGCACCAAATTCTGACCTGACCATCTGAATGTTGCAGCAGAAATCGAGACTCATCACACCAGGCAACGTTTTTTCCAATCTTCTATTGTCCAATTTTGGTGATCCTGTGTGAATTGTAGCCTCAGCTTCCTGTTCTCAGTTGACAGGTGTTACGAGTGTCAACAAAAGAGAGGAACCAAAAAGCAGACTTAATACAAAGGAGGCAGAGTTCAAAGGTGATTTAATCACAAACAAAAGGTAACTAAAACTCAGGCTACATGAAATGAGGTAGCAGTCCAAAAATGCAAAAACTAAGGCAGGAACCAAAACAAGGAAAAAATCCAAAACAGTGAAAATCCAAAAACACAAAGGGAACACAGAGAGGAATCCACAGACCCGAAGGAAATACTCACAGGGCACAGGAACAACACATAAAACAAAAGTTGCAGAATTCCAGAACAAGGTACAAAAATCCAAAAACACGAAGAAAACACTGAAAGGGCTCAGGAAACACGACACAAAGGATAATGCAACGAACTGACAAAGAAACAGAGAAACACAAGGACTAAATAGACAGAGAACTAATCAGACACAGGTGGGCAAACAACGACAGGTGAACAAAATCAATGATCAAAAAAGAGCGGCAAAACAGACAAAGACAGGAAGTAAAAACAACAAAGACACACAAGGGCAAACCAAATGACCAACAAAAAGTCTAACCATGACAACAGGACTGACACTTGGTGGGGTCTTCAGCTGCTGTAGCCCATCTGCTTCAAGGTTCAATGTGTTGTGTGTTCAGAGATGGTCTTCTACATACCTTGGTTGTAACGAGTAGTTATTTGGCTTACTTTTGCCTTTCTATTATCTCGAACCAGTCTGGCCATTCTCCTCTGACCTCTGGCATCAACAAGGCATTTTCGCCCAGAGAACTGTCACTCACTGGATATTTTCTCTTTTTCGGACCATTCTCTGTAAACCCCAGAGATGGTTGTGTGTGAAAATCCCAGTAGATCAGCAGTTTCTGAAATACTCAGACCAGCCTGTCTGGCACCAACAACCATGTCATGTTCAAAGTCACTTAAATCACCTTTCTTCCCCATTCTGATGCTAGGTTTGAACTTCAGCAGGTTGTCTTGACCATGTCTTCATGCCTAAATGCATTGAGTGGCTGCCATGGGATTGGTTCATTAGATAATTGCATTAACAAGCATTTGAACACCTGTTCAACTGCTTGTTAAGGCAGTTGAACATTAACAAGTAGGTGTACCTAATGAAGTGGGTGAGTGTAACTCACAATGAAGAAGTAACATGGGACACTTCTGTTACTTGATATCATTTAAATGATAATATAGCCTACAGAGATGGACAGAGGTGCAGATCTGGAGCTCTAAATTGGAGAAAATATGTTAAAGTGGGTGGATGATTTATGCAGACACGCAGACTTGGATGAATTTATGATGAGCCCATGAGTGCACCAGTACTCCTTGAGCAAAAAACAAATTGCGCAATGCAGTAACACAGCATTACTTGGATTAGTAAATGTACTATAATTACTCTTTTGAAGACTGTAATCCCTCACACTACTCATTACCAGGTAAAGTGACAATATTACAGTAAAGAATTACTAACTAATGCTTTACAAGGACAGACATTAGAGGGATCCAACTTGACCTATACTAATGGTCAGTGTTACTTGTCTGTCCTGGTACTAGCTCTTAATTGTATCCAAATGCACACAGACCTGACACACAGTCTGTCTATGAGCCAGCAGAAATCACAGTGTGGGTAATGAGCTGAGGCTGTCCAAGACCAATCATACTCAAAAGGTTCTGGAATGCATAAGTTATGTAGAGCAATGCACCAAAAGTTCAATCATGCAAGCTTTATGCATCATGTTAGACACCAAGACAACAGCAGGAGCCAGATATCCTCTCTCTCTCCCACACACACACACACACACACAGACACACAAAGCTGACAGACACAGCAATATCATTAATGAAGTGTGTGTGTAACATTAAAAATGACACTTGAACATAGACTGACACAGCGGCACCTAAACCACCAGTGGTGGAAAGAGTACTGAAAATCTGTACTCAAATACATGTACTGTTACATCACGAAAATGTTACTCAGTTATAAGTAAAAGTACTGGTGTTAGAAATATACTTGAGTAAAAGTACAAAGTATTCATCGCAAAAACGGAAACCGTGAACTCAGAGTATTAGCTACTTTTAACTGTTGATGTCACAGTCACTGCTTCAAACTAGGGTTGATGATGTTTTTCCTCATTTTCATTTTTTCTGTTTTTTTGTTTGTTTGTTTGTTTTGTTTTTTAACAAAAAAAACAAAAACAAGTTTTTTTAAGTTTAATTTTCCTTTCAACAAATGGCTCTGCAAGACAAAACAATGTCAAAATTAGGGGCAATTACTGCTATGACTACTGATAAAATATCATTAAATACATTTTTATTTGGTTAAAGTGATATGCCAACATTTTTTTGTTTTCGTGTCTTGCCTCACTCCCGAGTCCATGACAAGAAGATAGACACCATTCTTTCAACTGTGCGTGCAGTAGCGAGGGAGAGACGGACAGAGCTCGCCCACCGCTAATTAGCTTAGCTCAAACACTGGGAGTCAATAGGATGTGTTAGCCTGCCTCTGCCTACGGTCGTCTGATAAACTCTTCAGCAACTCTAAACGGTCCTGTGTGCTTGTTGTGACTCGTTTTTTACCACGTTATGTTACGTTATCTATTTTTAGACTAAGATCAGCACTTTTATGTCATTTTCGAAAGAAATACACAGGAAACTAAACCGCTGTTTGCGCGCATGCGCAAACCACCGCGGATGTGCTTGTAAGTAGGTCAACAAAACAAAGCCTCTGTTTACGAGAAGAAGAAGATTGCTACTACGGATTATGGCCGACTTTGAAAGAGAGGACGAGGATGATTTCTTCGGGACTGACAAGATTCACAACCGTACCTATTTGAACCAGAATATACGGAGGAGGAACTACATGTTGTGGAAGCTGAGCGTTGCCGAAGAGAAGCTGAGACATTGAGACTGGCGAGAGAGAGTCAAACGCATGGATGGTGGTGTAGCTGTGGGCTTGCAACCCATGCGACAGAACGAGTGCATTCTGCTGATAATGATGTGGAGTTGTTGCTGCCATCGATGGGGAGGCTGATAACTGGCGAGAGATGTGCACAAAGAGATTGTGTCACAACGAATACGCTTTCCAGTTTAGTAATCCGCAGTTGTTGAACTTTTCCATCTACCCAAATAACTGGCCCCAGGCTGCTCGACTGTCTCAGCTTCTCTTCGTGCACGCTCAGTTTCCACAACATGTAGTTCCTCCTCCGTATATTCTGGTTCAAATAGGTACGGTTGTGAATCTTCGTCAGTCCTGAAGAAATCATCCTCGTCCTCTCTTTCAAAGTCGGCCATAATCCGTAGTAGCAATCTTCTTCTTCTCGTAAACAGAGGCTTTGTTTTGTTGACCTACTTACAAGCATATCCGCGGTGGTTTGCGCATGCGCGCAAACAGCGGTTTAGTTTCCTGTGTATTTCTTTCGAAAATGGACATAAAAGTGCTGATCTTAGTCTAAAAATAGATAACGTAACATAACGAAAAAAAACGAGTCACAACAAGCACACTGGACAGTTTAGAGTTGCTGAAGAGTTTATCAGATGACCGTAGGCGAGGCAGGCTAACACATCCTATTGACTCCCAGTGTTTGAGCTAAGCTAATTAGCGGTGGGCGAGCTCTGTCCTCTCTACCTTGCTACTGCACGCACAGTTGAAAGAATGGTGTCTACCTTCTTGTCATGGACTCGGGAGTGAGGCAAGACACGAAAATTAAAAAATGTTGGCGTATCTCTTTAAATTCTTAACAGCAGTTAATGATAACTTATAAATCTACAACATCCTTACTCTTTTGTATTTTGGTTATTTTTCGTTTGTGTCTTTGTTTTCATTGGCCCGTTTGCGATCAGATCACCTCATTGGCTATTAAATGCAGATGAAAGGTTTGGATATTGATACAAATTGTACTAGTAGATAGAGGTAGATTACATTTTATAATGCATGCTTAAGTGTGAGTAGAAGTACTGACTAGACAGTTTACCAATGAAAGTACAAGTAGGCCTACTCCAAAAAATACCTAATAATTTGAGCATGTGTAATTAGTTACCTCCAACCCCTGTAAACCTCCCACATTCACATGCAGATGGCAGACACAGCAACAACAGCATAACATCCAGTTCTACATGTAACTAAAACTCTACTCAATAAATATTGGCAATAGATTACTATAGACCGACACAGTAAATGAGCTTACTTTAGCTGAGGACAGCAGGAGACGACGGGGCTTGTTGATGAAGACTGAAATTATTTCATTAATCCAACGATTTGGTCATCTCTCTTTCAAAGTCGATCAGGGACAGAGTTGAGTCTGCATGTCATCACTGATGTCCTGATGCTAGTTTGTATCCGACTTAGAGGTGAAAAGAGTCTTTCAACAATGCAGCTTATTACGCAGAGAGTGACGAGGGCAGGAGGTTCATTTGAGAAAAAAAATAATAACTGGGGCATGCACCTCAACGAGTGAAGAAATGAACGATCCTCTGTGAACTTTCTCTTCAGCTGCGGTACAAACTGTTCATGTTCTGGCGTAAAACTGTGTGCTTTCTCCATTCTTTTACATTAAAAGCAGCGAGCTGGACAAACGTAAGCTTCCGTTCTGCAGCGCGCGGGCTGGATACTGAGTGAAAGAGAGGCTGCTCGCTATCTGGCACGTTTGTAACATTCACTGGCACCCACAAAAAATCTGACCTATCATTATCAGATAGTAAACTAGAAGCAAGAAAACAGAAACTTTTATTTGTATTGGTCACACTCACACATCTACTGGCTTATAACAACGTACAGGCTGTTAAAGTTCTGATTTGACACATTATATTGTGTTTTCACTATTCTGAGTTATATTTTTACGGTTCAACAACCGCTCCTCTCCGTACTAAGTCACTAAGCCTTTGATGAGCACCGTATGCTGGCAGCCCACCCCGCGGTGCTGTAGGCCTGCGCTCTGATTGGCTAAGGTCAATGGGCGCAACCAATGTACCAACCAGAAAGGGGGGTGGGGGACTGTTGTTCTCCTTAACAAACAGAAATAAATAAATTTAAAATAAAAATATTACTCCCCAACGCTATTTACCAGTTACTTAAAGGTGTTTAATTACAGGGGAGTGTAGTTATATTGTTTTAGTATAGCTTTATTATTTAAGTGTAGCTAAATTAATTTACTGTTGTTACATTATTTTAGTGAAGCTTTATTATTTAAGTGTAGTTATATTAATTTAGTGTTGCTATATTATTTTAGTATAGCTATATTATTTTAGTGTAGCATTATTTTATTGTGGCTACATTATTGTAGAGTAGCATTATTATTTTATTTTCTATATTATTTTATTGTGGCTATATTATTTTAGTGTAGCTATTGTGTAGCTCATACATGATTTTCATCAGCAGTAACTTAATATGACTGTTGTCAAGCTGAAATGGAACATGAGACAGTAAAATAAAGTAGATATCTGAGAGTACAAACAGTATCACAGGTGAGAAAGTAAACTTCAGACCACAGAGATTCAGTAAGAAGCTACAAAAGTACTGAGAGCTGAACACAAAGTCACTTTTAAAAACCTCTTCCTCTCTGCACAGACATGAGCTGAGTCTCGGCTTTCCAGCACATCACAAAAAAAAGCAGAAAGGCACACTCGTCTACTAGCAAAGGAAACATGGTAATTCCCTATTTTTGGTGGGTTTAGCCACTAATTTTGTCAAATAGTATAATAATCAGAGTCACTAAGTGACAGCTCTTAAACAGCTCTTAACCAAGCTGTTACATCTCTGTTAACTAAAAAAGGAAATGACCCAGATAAAATATTCATCATACGTCATTGCCTCACACCTGAACATGTTGCCAAAGTTTTAGCATCCTGACTTGAAACTGTCCTACCCACTGTCATGTTGAAAGACCAAACAAGGTTTAACTCTCTCATTCAAGCTCCAAGCTTTGTCTGACGCCAACAATCTCAGACTTTGGTCTAGAGCACTAAAAGCCAACAGACAACAGATTAGATGACTTGTTACTTTATGTACCCAAACTGAGCCATAACACATACTCTCAAAACTTTTGGTAAGACCTCTCAGTATAAACTCAATAAAGTGATTTATTTCCCCTATCATTCAGCCAGCAGGTGCTATTACACAGTCTGAGTTGCCATTCACTCTTTCCCCAAACAACATTTAAATATTTAGAAATCAGCATTTCTCGAAATATATCTCTATTACTTGAAAATATTTTTTCCTGTAATTAGAACAAAAGTTTAAGATCTTTAAAGGTGGAGCATCTTGCAGATCACACTGGCTGAGTGAATACAATGTATTAAAATGAATATTGTTCCACATTATCTGTACCTATTTTAATGTTTTCCTCTTTTCCTCCTGTAGTCCTTCGTTCCTAGCATTGTCACATCCATGTTCCTCTTCTCTTTAAAAGATTTGGTATGCCATGCCAACAGACTTGCACCCAAACAGTACAGAAATAATAAAATAATAGTCATATCAACTATGAAAATCTGGCAACAAATCAAACATTTTAGCTGAAGCACACTCCCACTTAACCCCCAATGTGTAATTATGAACTATTCAAACCAAGATTGAAGCCAGATTCTGTTTTTGGAATAGATAAGGTTTTAGCACAACTGATGATTTATACAGTGAAGACAAATTCTCCAGATTAGTTCAGTTTTTGCCTTCAGCAACCTATGGCAATCTAAACTCTTCATGTACTTTCAAATTCGGCATTTCCTCAAATCAAACACACCTTCTTTTCCAGATGCCCAACCCTTCTCTGGAATTGATTACCTTTTGCTGCTGACAAAACTCACAAGGTAGCATATTTTGTATATTTGATAAGACCTCCTAGCCCCTGATATGTCTCCAGCTTTGCTGAAAATTAAAACTGATGGGAAACTGGGAACAGGGAATTATTGTGCTTATCATGACGATCGGAGGCCTAAGGCACTGGAAAAAATAAAATCTTATGCAATATTTCACCTCACCTTGTAATCAGGCAACTTGTAATCTCATTAATATGTCTTGGTCACTTCCAAGACTTGGCACGTTCTAGAAGTCTTATTTCAGGGTCATTTCAGTAATACTAGGTGGGGCTGGACTGGTTTCTCATTATTTGAACAATTCAATAATCCATGTCACTGTATTGTTCAATGATGATCAATGCCAATAAGTTTAACAAAAAAATTTAAAAAAAATTATATACAGGAAAATAAACTGCAATTTGCTGATGCTATCATGCTGACCTTTATTTCACTAAAATTCAACTTGGAACCTTTTTTTATTAGTTGCTTCCCAAATAAATAATTAATTAATGATTAATTAATGGTAAATAAAAATTGGGGGTGGCACGCCAGAACTTTTCCTGGCTTCTCTAGGTGTGCGTGATAGAAAAAGTTTGAGAGCCACTGCAAAGTAACAAATGTTTAATGGACACAGAACTGAGCAATTCATGAAGGGAAATATGGATTAGAAGACAAACTTGAAGAAGACAAAATGATGCAGCAGCTTAATACAGATTTTCATGCTTTTATCTTCTTAAAGTAAAAACATAAATACATTCTATGTCTAAATATGCCTTTTGCAGCAACAGTCACACACGCGAATAGTGATTTTGACTGGTTTATTCAAGCGAAGCACTGAAAAAGACTGTGTTCTTACTGACTTACTACAAAGAGTTGATCTTACATCAACAGACATTATTTAGCTAGAACTTGAGAAGCAGAAGAATGAGAATGGATGAATGGAAAAGTGAACAAGTACAGAGCACTCAAGGTTCTGAAAGATGGTCTATTTTTTACATGCACACCAGTCTTATCTCTATTTACAGTACTTTTTGAGAACTCTATCGATAGATTAGCACAATGGTTACCTGAAATCCCAGTAGTTTTAGTTTGTCAATTAATTAAGAAAACAGGAGCTTACTAATTGAGCCACTGAACTAAAATCTGGTCGTAAACACTTAACCTGATAAACATCAAACACTAACTGTTTTGAATATCAGAGAATATATTTGCCAGTGGAGTCCAAAAATGTTTCCTCTCTGCATAGCTCTGTGAGTGGAAACAAAAGTGTGGACAGCTTTCTGAGTGGAACACACAAACACACACATACAGTTCTCTGTCCTGTGGTCACACCCCACAGACAGATTTAGTCCGTCACATCAGCAGCAAGTCTGTCTTCAGCTGCAGGTTTCACACAGATACACACATGCACAAACAAATGCATCAGCATATTTACACTTGAGTGTGTCTCCCTCATAAGAAAGTAAACACAATGAGAGTAGAAACTTGAGATTCGTCTGCCCCCCCACCCTATTTCAGAATCTCAAATAAAGAACACATGCAGCTATGCATACCTTCTTTCGCCATCCTGTCCTTCACTTTCTCTTCTTTATTGCCTTCTTCACTACAGCGGTAGCAGCTGCCTACAACATGCTGGGGCTTGGCTGGAATGGGCCAATCTGCAGAAAGCACCACTGGTCTGGAGAAAATGAGACAGAGAGGAAAAGAAAGGAAGAGATTCAGTCTGCATGTGAGCAGAGAATCGAAAGAGAAGAGAAATTTGAAACCTCCAAAGCTCCAGAAACAATCACCCCCTCCTCCTCACTGCTGTCTGCCTCCATCTCCCTCTCTGCTTCCCTCTCTTTCCTCTTCTGTTTCATCTCCCACCCCTTCATTTAGCATGGAAGCAAAAGCACTTACCCCTTCATCCTGTCCAGTTTTACTCCTTTTTCTGTCACTTTCTTATTTTCTTTAATTGCCCTCTCTTCCCTCACCTCCATTTCTTCCTCAGACCTCCATCACTCTCTAGTTGCCTTTACTTTATTCTGCTCTATTCTGAAACAGTCAAGGATGAAGGCAGAAGGGTGGAGTAGGGAAGAGGGAATTAAGTCTTCTTTCCAATATTTTCACTGTAGTCAATTTAGAGGCATTGATTATATTATTATTATTATTTATATGTTTGTATTACAGACATTCAGAGACCAAACACAGATAAAAGGATGAGAGTGGAGTTATTTTTTACTTTTTTCATAGTGACCAAATGCCACGAAAAGACCCAAACAAACAATGTGTTAGAATCCTTAAAAGAGAAAGATGTTTGTTTATAGTCACAGGACAGCACATATATATAAAAAAAAACAGATACTAAAGCTAAAATATTCAAAATAACAAAGCAAAGAAAAACCTTTTTGCAGACAGTCCACATTGATAATAACTCCCTGCTTTATCTGCATGAGGAGAGCAGACATGTTGGTGGTGTAATACTGGACCCATAACCAGTATGAATATTGTTTACATCATTTTTACATATTCTACAACATTTGCAGTGAATATAAAAGTGTTCAATTCAGCTTTTATACTATGAGGATTTAGCCACAGGCCATAATAATTTATTCGCTTTATTGTAATTTAAACACCAAAGTAGCCTAAAGCTAAATGACTGTGAAGTATTTTTCCAGTTCATTTAGAAGCACTTTTGTCACTGGAATACCTTACAGATACTTTAAAAAAGGATCTGAGCTTTTCACAGTACATCAAAGGATCTGCTGATGAAGAACTTGGGAGAAACACTGGATGAGAGAAATAAGGTCCAAATTGACCCAAACCCATGGGGTCCCGTCAGGTTTGAGCACAGATCTCAAGCTCTTTTTCATTTTAACCAGTAGTTAATATCCCCAAATGTAAATCAGCAGAAACACATATAAAAACCTAGACTCTTACTTGCCCCCAAATAAATTTTGACAATAAACAGAGTTTGTTTGAGGGCCCAGTGTTGGCTAAAGGGCCCTGAGCAGCTGTTAATTGCACCGGCTGGAGATCAAATGCACATCTACAGTCTCCTTTGTGTCTGAGTGAGTGTGTATGAGTCACTATGATTATGGGTGTTTTTATGAATCAGCATTAGTCACAGGGGGACTTTTTAGCAAAACGCAGGTGTGTAGGGAGGGGCCCCTGGATGAAGAGACAGAGGAGATGGAGGAGGAGGTTTCTTGAAGGAGGTTTAGAGGACTGGATGAGACACCTGACTGGAGGGCTGCAACTCATCGCTCGCCTTGTTTTATTTCACTCATATGTCTACACAGAACCTCCAACACACACACACACACACACACACACACACACACACACACTCACTCAACGACACTTTGATTGTTTTTATTTTTGACCTTTTTGTAAAATTTTTGTATTTGACCTTTTTTATAAATTGAAACCATCCTAACCCTAAATAAAACTGACTGTATTTTTGTACAACTCCAACCAAAGTTCCTGACTTTCTCATCTTTGGAAATCACCCTTTAGTCAATAAGGGAAGATGTTTCAGAGGCTGACAAAAGTAACAGTCTGATCTTAGATTCTGATTGCAATTGCTGATGATACGATACACACTTTGATTTTGACAGGTTCAGTTGATTTTTTCAGATTTTACAGATGTGTTTTGCTTAAAGTTAAAATGTGTAAAGTGCGCACCCTTTCAGTGTTGTGGAAAATGAAGGCTTCACATACAATATATTGGAGTCCCATTACACCATAGCCTCCCAACAACACATCACTGACATTTCTTTGCCCAGAGGTTAAAACAAGGGTGCTGGACTCTTAGCTCAGCTGAGAGTGTCACTTTGACATGCAACACTTTGACATTGACAGCCACTGAATCATACCCAACCATTACAGCTCAGCACATAACTGATGAGTGGAAACTGGACTCCCATGTGCTGCAAACATGAGCCATGGATGACAGCCACACAGGGAAAAACATCACAGCTGAGATTAAGGGGGTTAGAGAAGAAACTCCTTTGCCTTTCCTTGGAGATCCTCTCAGTTGGCGGAGGGAATACAAACAGGAGTACCCTCAAATATCCAGAGTAACAAAATGTTTCCTCTGCATTCCTGGCACAAGTGTCTCTGCAAAGTTTTCTCCATTACAAGAGACATCGTTACTGCACAGAGAAGTGGAAAGCTGGACATGTGCACCAGCCTGTCGTCCTGCACAAAAACCTATAGCTGCTGCACAGCAATGATCGGGGCCGGGCAATTTTAGGCAAAATTAGGCAATTCTGAGCAACAAGCAGAGTGTAGGAAGATGAAAAAAAGGTGGCATTCTAATGTGCATTTTACATCAGTTGAGGCTTGAACTCACAATTTCTGGCACAAGAGGCATATTGACTGATAGCTAAGCCAAATAAACAGGGAAAAGAGACAAGGGATAACAGGTAAAATTGTTGATAGAGTATTTGTCTCTCCACGAAACTGCCTGGATCATAATTATTTTAACCTTAGTAGTCTCTAATCCACATAGCATGATGGCTGCACATAGGACTTTCACAGTAGAATGTCAGTTCTGCCTTAACTGAGACTTGAACTCACAATTTCTGAGACTGAGGTCCATCTTCTATCTCACTGACCTAATTGGAAAGTGACAGTTCATGTGTGGCTTCACAAATTGACTAAGCCAAGGATCAGGGTGCCAGATAGTAGCCATCCATGCCATGGAAAAGCAAATTTCAAAGTGAAAGTTCCAAAGCTGTAGCACATATGGTTGATTTGTTGTGAATTTTCAAAGTTTTGAAATTTAGAGGCTTGCTGTAGCGCCACTATCAGGACTACTGTCTTGTGTTTCCAGTTGAGGACATCTGGCATGGGACTGGACCTTTGTGAAAAGTTTAGGTAGATTTCTCATATGGAAATGTTGCACGAGCTGAGGCTTGAACTCACAATCTTCAACACCAAGAACCATCCTCTAATTCACTGAGCTAATTGGCAAATGGAAATGTCACATGTAGCTTCACAAACTGACTAAGTCAGTCGCCTATGTGCAAGACAGCAGCTGTTAGCATGTAAAGGCAGATTTCAAATGGCTGTCAAAAATTCAGTTATTAAGGTTAATGGAAATGCAACTGGGTGTGCTACAGTTTGGCTCAGTGCAGCGGATGGAAAAGGCCTATTTATGGTCGAGAGCCAATAATGAAAGAAATGGGCAAACATTTGCACTGTTATTTGAAAAGTTGAAACCAAAGTAAAAGGCAAAACAAACAACATTAAATGATGACCTCCTCCTTGAGGATCCTAATCACAAGGAGGAGGTCAGTGTTATGTGAGTGTCTAACAGTACAACTACTTCTAGAAATTTCTGATGATATTTATTCAGACTGAATGATTGTGCCCTCCAGTCTTCCATAGAGCCATACAGAGAGACTAAGGGAGCAGCCCATCCCACAGCAAATTATGATGGGAACACATTGATTATAGAGTGGATGTGCATGCAGGAGCTATTTCTGGGACTGCACTGCCATCACACATTCTCATGGACACGCACAAACACAAGATGATTACTATTATTTTTAAAAAAAACATGACTTGGTAACAGCAACTCTAGCAAATAAACTCATACATGGCCCACTTTATAATAACTTCATAATAATAACTTTTTGTTATGTTTCTATGATAATTGTATACATGTGTGTAGAAGTATGCAAGTCTTTGTGAGTATTTTTACATGTGGTAATCTTTAAAGATGTACAAATCAAATCAATATTTTATATTAGCAATTGATCAGTTGATGCTGTGTTGCTTGTAGTGATGAGCCCATAGAAAATGACCACCAACTCTGCAGCTTCCCTCAGCTACCCTCAGTAACCTCTCACCAGCCTTGTTTCCAGCGGCAGCGAACAGCTGTTTTCAGCAAAAATGTTCACTGTGCACCACCTGCTGAGCACCAAACAGCAGACAAAGTTAGAAACTAGCTAGTGAACATAGTAGAGTATTTAGCAGAGTCAAGTTAAAGAGTCAAGAGTCAAGTCCATTTTATTTATATAGCCCCAGATCACAAATCAAAATATGCCTCAAGGGAACTTTACAGTCTGCACAACATATGACACCCTCTTTCCTTTGACCCTTGATCCAGATAAGGAAACACTCTCCAACAAAAAGAGACCATTTTTTCAGGAGGTGGTGAAGACCAAACTGGAGCTAAGAGCAGAATAATTAGTGAACTTTTGCCTATATCAGTAAAAGAAATGTAAAAGAACTGTGTTCAGGATTCTTAGTTAAAAAACTAAATTGTCAACAGACAGTGTTGGATCCTCCTTAAAAGGTTTGTATTCTGTTGTAATATACGCAAGTGTTCAATTTTTTTTAGTTATTAATAAAAGAAAATGCTGATTCCTCACAACACTTTTTGTGCAATTTGAACAAAAGAATTAACATCAACATTAGAAGAAAATGTATAGTATACAGTCCCTGAAAAAAATAAATACAGATGATGAACATTCTCACATCCTTTGTATTTCATGTTATTAGGAGCCGGGCAGCCTAAGCTGCCAGGACCCTATTGTCATCCTCAATGTTCTTCTTTCTTCTTCTTTCTTCTTCTTCTTCTTCCGAGGAAATCCTACTTCCCATGCGCAAAAAATGACCAAACTTTGCACAAAGGTCCAGTCCCATGCCAGATTGCCTCAGCTGCAAAAACAGGCCAATAGTCCTGATGGTGGTGCTACAGCAAGCCTCTAAAGTTCAAAATTTTGAAAATTCACAACAATTCAACCATATGTGCTACAGATTTACAACTTTCACCAAAATGTAGCCCCAATACTGAAGAAACTTTTGTACCTTTAAACCTATTGCAAATTATGAAGTCCATCACTCTGTTTTTTTCAAAAACTGTAAAACTTATTAAACTTATCTCCTCCCACAGTTTTTGCTCAATTGACACCAAACTTGCTACAGAGCATCTTCAGACTGTCCTACACAAACGATCCACACAGATTTTTTGATTTATCGAAAATTGAGCCTACAGTGCATCAAAATCTTTGACTGTAAACAATATTGTAAACATATACCTGCAAATTCTTGCTAAATACATTTTCAATGTTCATAAAAAAAATGACAAAATTTTGGAGTCATGGTTGATGAAGTTTGCCAAATATCAGAATTTTATCTCAAAAACTGAATTTTTTCGCTCTCATATGAACAATTGGAGTCAATGCAAAAATGGTATTTTTACTTGTGGAGCCAATAAATCATTGTTAAAAACAAATTACCAACATCTCCATTCTGTCTAGATGTAATTTGTGTATTTTGGGATTTTTGTCTTAACCTTAACCCTAAGAATTTAAAGGTCCAGTGTGTAATATTTACAGATATTTATTGAAGGAAATGGAATATATTATTCATAAGTATGTTATTTATTATTGTCAATCAACTTAAACTCATAATCTTTATGTTTGCATTACCTTAGAAATAGCCATTTATAGTTACATAGGGAGCGGGTCCCCTTTTACAGAGGCTGCCAGTTCGCGCCACCATGTTTTCTACGGTTGGGCAGAGTGGACACGTTAGATAAACTCTGCAGCGTAAAGAATACGGATGACGAAGAAGAGGACAGACAACAGTGTTTACTGACAAGCTATCTTGTTTTCTGGAGGCTTACAACCACAGTTTTGACCAGTGGATGATCATAGTTATTATTTACCACAAGAAAAAGCAGCAGACTGTGAACTCTTGCCCTCAAAGAAGTGGAAACGGCAGTGCGAACTGGAGACGGCAGAAAACAAGGACTAACATTGGTGTGGTGTTTACCAGATGGAAATCACTGATGATAGACAAATGTTTTTCTGTTTTCTGTTGTCTCTTTTCTGCTGAACAGGTAATTCATCCTACACATGTAATTGCACTTTATTATGAGATAGCTTTAGGTAACAATATAATATGGCCATGGGTATAACGCTAATGACTCACACAAGTCACTTTTCGTCCCGTTTCTGTCAATAATTTATATTTGTTACCATGATTGTAATGTTGCACGTTGCTTCAAAAGTACAATCAGGACCTGAAATACCCGGTGGCGTTACCGAGATCAGCTCATGGCTTGAAGTTATTGTCTATAAAAGTGTAGAACAAATGTGGCTGTAGTTGACTGCTGGTTTATGAGCTATATGTGGTTACGTATGTCCAGGTGAGCCGTTCCTCTCAGCACCGTCGGACGTAACAGGATGTATTACAGGTGTGTGTTACTGTGTCACATAGCTCGTGTTTTCTTTATGTTTCTCCAGCTATGACAAACATCCTGTAACATCACCTCCTATGAAGGGAAAATCTTTTCATATCACAGCTCCGTATTATCAACCACCAATGCTACTTCTAGTGGGACAGACAGGTAAGTCATCACAATGAAATAACGGTGCTGTCCTCACAGGTTTGATTATCAGCAATATGTCGCTGATTAATAGGTTTTTCATTCATAGTTTATGTTTAATGTTAAATCTCCATATGTATCATGTATAGAACATGCTGTGATTTATTTTTATTATCATATTACTTGCTATTGTTTGCCTATACATTCATCATAATGTAGTAAGATATAAGTCAAAGTGACTGTATCTTACATCAGGGGTATTTAACCATTGTTGCACCATTGTTGGCTAAGAGTATGTAAGTTTTCATCATAGCAAAATAATAAAAAAAAATCATAAAATGTTTTGACTAATTAGCTCCTCATATCTGGATGATGGTTGCTAATCAATTGAATCATCAGGTGTAGTTTTTGTTTGGGATGAAAATCTGCATACTCTAACATCTTCATGGAATATAACTGAATACTCATGTATGACATCACTATGTATATTTTGTTTCTCTCCTAAAGGCAGCAAAGGTAAAAGGTAGTCCACTCTCCTCAACTAGCTGAAAGACACAGTAAACCATTTGGGATGCCACTAAGGAGGAGCCTTGGACCAGATGACCCCAGAAGGTTCGGTTTTGTGTCCCTCATACATGGCCCCGCCACATCAGAACCGGTGCAGACACAAATCAGGAGAGGTCTACGTGAGTGACACACATTTATTTGCCTTTATTGTGGCATATTAACCTGCCCTTTATTGTGGCATATTAACCTGCCCTGTAAATCATCATTTAGTGAAATATTATTATTTTGACCATATTGCATAAAAACAATAAAACAATATTCTAACTAAATGTATCTTGACACTGTCTTCAACAGGATTGACACTCAGTAAAACTGCTGATCTGGAATGATTTAGACAGGAGTTTGACGTGTTTCATCCAACAGCAAAGAAGTGAATCAGTGTGTTTCTCAGGGAGGACCACAGGATGAAAGAGCTGGAGCACAACAATAACCTCCATCACCTCACAGCTTTTAGTGTTCAAACAGACAAATATCTCAACAGCTTCTTCTGTCTTTATTCAAGACAACTTTGATGAGGACAGAATAAGTTGTCAAAATGTTTGTGTTTGTTCACTAAAAGCTGCAAATTGTGATTGTATACCAGCCTTTTCCTTCTATTCCCAACACAAAGCAAAGTGATCTTTTTTACATTCATCTTTTCATTCCAAATTGTGATGTACAGCTGTCCCCAGTAAGGATAATACACATCAGTGTGACCTGATGTAGAAATTTATACACACTGCTGGAAAGTATTAGATTACTGCAATAAATAAATCATGTACATTTGATGATCAGCTTTTTTCAATAGTTATTGTCCATATTTCAGTCATATCAATAATAGTCTAAGAATATCAATATATAAACTACAAATGTCATGTAATAAGTAGTTCAGTCAGGGTGATTGTCAGTCAGCACCACAGAATGATAAACTCACAGCTTTTAGTCTTCAGTTCAAACAGACAAACGTCTCATCAGCTTCTTCTGTCTTTATCAAAGTCAGCTCTGATGAAGACACAATAAGCTGCAGAAACGTTTGTTTGAAAACTAAAAGCTGCAAGTTTATGATTGTAAGACAGCAGACCAGCTCTATACCCTCCGCAGGGTGCTTGAGGGTTCATGGGAGTTTGCCCAACCAGTTCACATGTGCTTTGTGGACTTGGAGAAGGCATTCGACTGTGTCCCTCATGGCATTCTGTGGGAGGTCCTTCGGGAGTATGGAGTCCGGGGCCCTCTACTAAGGGCTGTAAGGTCTCTGTATGACCAGAGCAGGAGCTTGGTTCGCATTGCCAGCAGTAAGTCAGACCTGTTCCCAGTGCATGTTGGACTCCAGCAGGGCTGCCCTTTGTCACCGGTTCTGTTCATTATTTTTATGGACAGAATTTCTAGGCGCAGCCAGGGGCTGGAGGGAGTCCGGTTTGGGGACCACGGGATCTCATCTCTGCTTTTTGTGGATGATGTTGTGCTGTTGGCTCCTTCGAACCAGGACCTTCAGCATGTGCTGGGGCGGTTTGCAGCCGAGTGCGAAGCGGCTGGGATGAGAATCAGCACCTCCAAGTCTGAGGCCATGGTTCTCGACCGGAAAAAGGTGGCTTGTTCCCTCCGGGTTGGAGGAGAGCTCCTGCCTCAAGTGGAGGAGTTCAAGTATCTTGGGGTCTTGTTCACAAGTGAGGGAAAGATGGAGCATGAGATTGACAGGCGGATCGGTGCAGCGGCAGCAGTAATGCGGTCGTTGTACCAGTCTGTCGTGGTGAAGAAGGAGCTGAGCCTAAAGGCCAAGCTCTCGATTTACCGGTCAATCTACGTTCCTACCCTCACCTATGGTCAAGAATTTTGGGTCATGACCGAAAGAACGAGATCTCGGATACAAGTGGCCAAAATGAGTTTCCTGGGTGCTCCCTTAGAGATAGGGTGAGGATCTCTGTCACCCGGGAGGAGCTCAGAGTAGAGCCTCTGCTCCTCCACATCGAGAGGAGCCAGCTGAGGTGGCTCGGGCATCTGAGGGAGGCATGGCAGGGATTAAACATCATGATGGGCCGTGCCACCAAACCAGCTGCAACTGGCTGCACAGACCCTGCCTCTTTTGCAGAAGAACTGAACATCTTCTTCAGCAGGTTCAACCAAAACAAAGCATCACAAAGTTTTAGCTTTAGCTGCCAGACCGACAATCAAGCCATCACTGTAGATGAGCAGCTGGTGACCTCCATCTTACAGAGAGTAAACCCACACAAAGCCTCTGGCCCTGACAGGCTCCAGGGCAGGGTGACTGCGCTGCACAGCTGGGGCCAGTCATCACCAGACTGTTTCAGCATCTTTTGGACTCTGGCTGTGCTCCCAACCAGTGGAAGGAGTCCCTAATCATTCCCATCCCCAAAAAAGTATGTGCTAATGACACTAAAGACTTCAGGCCAGTGGCCCTCACATCAGTTCTGTGCAAATGCATGGAGAGAGTTGTGTGTGATTTAATGTCACATATGCTGTCCGATAAACTGGATCCTCTCCAGTTTGCTTACAGAGCAAAACGAGGCGTAGAGGACGCAAGCCTGTCTCTTTTAAACACAGTTGTGGAAAACATGGACTCTGCATGACCACATACTCAGATTTTATTTATGGACTTCTCCTCTGCTTTTAACACTGTAAACATTGACACTCTGCTGCACTGCCTCCTTAACCTTCAGATCAACTTTGATTTTATGGATAAAAGACTTTCTAATGGCAAGACCACAGCAGGTGTTTTTAAATGGTTTTAAATCCAGTAAACTGGTTTTAAACACAGGGCTCCCGCAAGGTTGTGTTTTATCCCCCATTCTGTTCTCTGCCTGCACTAACAACATCATCTGTAGCAGGGAGGGAATGAGTCTTTTTAAATATGCCGATGACATGGCCTTGGTGGCCCACATGGACAGTCTGGAGGCTCCCACCCAGTACCAACTGGCAGTCAATGAACTGGTCACAGCTTTCAGAGAGAAATCACTGGAACTGAACATCTTAAAGACAAAGGAGTTGTGTTGTGTGGGCAGGGACAGAGACAGAGCAGCAATAACACCTCAGCTTTTTAAACCTCTGTCTATTCAGGGAGAGCAGGTTGAACAGATGGAGTTTTAAGTATTTAGGGACGCAGATGGACACCCGCCTGTCCTTCCAAACACACTCCGACACCATCTACAACAAAGCACTCCAGCGTCTCCATCTTCTCAGGAAGCTGAGGCATTTTAATGTCGGTAAAAAGATCTTAACAATGGTTTACCGGTCACTCATAGAATCCATTCTCACCTTCAATATCACATCTTGGTACAACTTCCTCACCAGCAAACAGAAGACAAAACTATCACGCATCACAGATCAAGCCAGCAAAATAATCGGTTCAACACAAACTCACACTGTCCCACCTGTATGAGCGCTCTGTGATCCGGATCACAGAGGAACCGTCTCATCCTCTCCATCATTCATTCACCCTCCTCCCATCAGGCAGGAGATACAAAGTCCCACTGGCCAGGAAATCAGTCTACAAAAAATCATTCATTCCATCTGCAGTCACAGCTCTCAACAGCAGAGAAATTCCAATTTCAGGAAGCTAAAGACCTGCTGTTGGTCCTTTCTTTTCTTTTAAGTAGTAATGTTGTTGTAATGTTGTCTTTGTAGTATTAGTACTAATGTTTTTAATGCCTTCTGTGTGTGCATATGTGTGTGGGGAAAGTGATGTGAGCCCTGTCAAAGAAAAATTTCTCTTCCCTTTGGGTCAGACAAATAAAAATCCATCCATCCATCCATCCATCCATCCATCCATCCATCCATCGGATGCCTTCCTGGACGCCGGCATGCCCCACTGGGAGGAGGCCCCGGGGAAGACCCAGGACACGCTGAGGGACTGTCGCTCGGCTGGCCTGGGAACGCCTCAGGATCCCCCCGGAGGAGCTGGAGGAAGTGTCTGGGGAGAGGGAAGTCTGGGCATCCCTGCTTAGACTGCTGCCCCCGCAACCCGGTCCGGATAAGCGGAAAAAGATGGATGGATGGATGGATGGATGGATGGAAGACAGCATTTCTCCTTGTATTATCAAGATTGTCAGGGATGACCAAAGCTGTTTGTCTAAATAACAATTTATATTGCCGGTGTCATTATTGTCAGTGTTGTTTTTTTAGATTCATCTTTTCTACAAAATTGTAAGGTACAGCTGACCCCTGTAATGATTATATACATTAGTGAAACCTGAAGTGGTTATGAAAATGTACCAACACAGCAGGAAAGAACTTCATATAAAAGTACATATTTATATGTATATAATTGCAATAAATACAGCAGGTATATCTAATCATCATCTTTTATTAATTGCATGTACAATGCAATGTAACATTGAATAATAAATAATGGACTGAATAAATAAACTATATATGTAATATTAGCAGGAAAATATAAAAATATAGAACATACTTTTAAATCCAAAAATAAATTATCTATATAATATAGAACAAATAAAACTTTTGCTTGATTCCCTGATAATATATACACAGGTTTGTGAGTACTTGTGGTCCTGTATTGACTCTCCAGAGGGCCTGGAAGTAAACTCAGATGCTGAGTATGAAGCCTGTGTGAAGTTCAGTGGGATCAGAGAACTTGTCCCTGATGATCCAAATGCAGCAGCTGGAGATGACAAGTTGTTTTCCCTGCACAAGAGCCATGTTACCAAAAAATAAAATGTCTACAGGCTGTGTAATGGTACTCCCTGTTGTCATCCCCAGGCCCTCTCAGCATGTTCCTACAGTTACCACAAGTACACCATGATACCCCTGGTACTCCAGTAAAAGGTGGGGCACCATGCCTGAGCTGATGCATCATCAGGGCATCAAACAGTCCTGTCTGCCTCCTCAGGAGGTGTGTGGTGAGCTGCCTGTGCTGCTCCAGGGTCATCTCTTCAACAAGTCTCTGAGGAAATAAGACAGAAAAAATAGAGATAATGTTAATGAGATGTCTGATATTATGTTGGTAATATGCTAATATCACTGCAGTTTATGATGTACAGGCTGCTCAGAGTTGCTCAGAGTAACAGGCTGCATGATGCTGTTCCTCTGCAGTATTTATTATCTTTCAGTAACATCCCAGGTAATGATGACTCACGTTACTCTGAGATGACTCATCAAACTACACACAACAGTAACATCGCTACACGTAGAGCACAGAGCTGTAAATATAACTTTGTGTTGGATTAGAATTATTCATGTCACTCAGACCATATAACAAAGTAAGTTTCTAAATACATACCTTCATTACTCTCTCCGGCTCCTTTGGAAAGCCTCAAATCGCTCCTCTTCATCCGCCAACAAGCTTCCACTCTGGTCGCACTCCCGGCACCTCTCCCTCACCTGGTCATGACTGCACCATAACCTCGGCCTCTCTGCTCCCTCTTCATCGCCCTCTTCCTCTCAGTCTTCCTCTCCCTCCTCCTAACCCTCTAACCCCTGACCCATAACTGAGACTTTGACTCTGTAAACGGGGAATAAATATGCATCTAGTCATAATTATTATACTATCATACTAAATAACTGACAATTACTTCACCAGTGTCGGCCTGTATCACCATGCAAAGCCGCTCGCTAAAATATGACCACATTGTAGTGCAAATAACAGTTATATTCCATGAAAGTTGTGACCTATAGAGACTAACAACAAAACACATTTTCTAAAATTATCTGTAAACAAACTTCATCACTTGAAAGACTAGTCAATGCGAGTGTTACACCATTTTGTCACGTGACGCTTGAAAAGGGAGCGGCGGCGTGGGGGGAAATTCACTTGGTTGCAGTCTGCATTCTGACTGCTAGATGTCACTGAAAATTACACACTTGTCCTTTAAGGACACAGCGTGTATCCCAGAGGCATATATGAATGGTTTATCCACTGCTTTACAGACACTTGATTCAAGCCTCCTTTTGAGTTTGAGGTCCAGTATTTTGCTGATCAGGCATCTGACATCTGAGTGTATTAAACAGGGTTGTAATTAGACTAACTTTAAAATATGCCACTATTATCATTATCCTAACGTGTCTATTTTTCTGAATTATGATTGAATAAAATATTGAAATATTAATGAGACAAGAGTTTCATATGTATTTATATGTAAATTATTTTTTCTAGAATTAAATAATAAAAAAAAGTTAGATTAATTGATAAATTAATTGATAGACTAATCAATCAAGTGAAAAAATAATTGATAGAGTGATCATTTAAAAAATAATAGTTGCAGCCTAGAGGTAGCCATCATGCAGAGGTATATGCAGGTAGTGTGAAGCAACCTTTAATCTGCTAAGTCTGAGTCAATTAACAACAGGGAGCTGAAACCATTATTATATTGCTCCAGACTCCTTTGACAAAAACAGTAGCTTTACCTCATAGAAATCAGTATCAGTTTAAGTGTACTTTATATGTAGAATATTCTCACCACTTTGTTTCAGACAGCCTTTTCAATGTGGAACTGTAACTGCCATCTACAGCTCTCCTCAAAGCCACCAAGATGCCTTTGAAAAACAAATAAATCCTGTGGCCTGGCTACAGAGTACATGCTTCAAAATTTAAAATCAAATGACCTTTGACCTTGCCTTGTCGAAGGGACTATGACTGTGATATAGAGCGAATGTGAATATTCTCTGGCAGGAGTATGAGTCAGTTTGTATTGAAGTCAAATTAAGTCTTGTTTGAGGGTTATTCCCCAGCTACTACCTGGGACTCAGCTTTGTAGCCTGCCATTGTTTCTATCAGTTATGTTTCTCAGACGATGTGTGGGGCTTTTATTTTTTCCAAATGCAGAGAGACCCAGGCCCTTTTTTATTTATAGGCTTATGGAGACAATAAAACTGTATATACCTGAACTACTACTACTACGAGAATTTACAATAAAACCATGACAAAATCATGGAACAAATTCAAAACTTACAGAAATTCTAATTGTATTAATAGTTAAAGAATCAAGATTTAGGAGCATATGGTCCACCTGTGTCTGGCAGATGTCCTGGTCTACAACAGGGATGGGCCAATAGCTGCTGCAGTGGATTAGACCTCTCCCATTTGATGAGAGAGGAATTTCTGGATCACCGTTATGGAATACTGCTACCTTTACTAGTGTTAAGGCTTTTACATCATGCTGGCCTTGTTGTTGCCTCGTACTGACTGTTTTAAGGGTAGCCCAGTCCTGGCAATGACATGTTGGCAGGCTGAATACCATCCATTCAACGCAAGACACCAGACCACAGCTGAAGGTCTGGTTTAGTCTTTCAGTCCACAAAATGTTGTTGGAGTTTCACAGGAAAACAGCAGAATCTCCCAAACAATTTTAAGAGAATGGTGACTGGTTTTCAAAGGTAAAAAACAACAGAATACAACCTAAAATGCCTCCATACTGCTCGTCTGACATCATCCTAAAGCCCCAACATGCCAAATTGACTAAAAAAAATGTTATTTACACCAGTGACATGCACCAAGATGCAAAGATGTATTTATGTGGACTTTATGTATTGTCTGTACAAAAACACAACGTAATACCTTAAATCACTGATTTGGATGAAACATATTTTATGGACCATATTTATGGAGCATATTTTATGGCTTTCTGTTTTTCCCTCTGATGTACTCTGGCAGCTCAGCTTCTGCTGACTTAACTTACGGGGCTTTCACATCAGGGACTCAGGCCCAGATCTGAGTACACTTGACAGATAAATGCTTTTGATTTGATTAATGTGAACACTTATTTAATATTTTATTTACAATTTTTTTTTAATTTAACAAAACATACACAACACACACATACCAAAAAAGGACCTAACTCAAAGGGAGTAGGTTATTAAAAAAACAAAAAAAAAAAAAAAAAAAAAAAAAAACCCACTAAAAATAAAATAAATAAATACAACATTAAATAGGAGGCAATATAAGTAACACTGGCTTAATCAGAGGACTAGTGGTGTATCAATCAATCTAGTATCCTTCTTTTTATAACAAATCTGATAAGGGTGTTGGTAAAGTATCCACATAGGTCAAGTAGGGCTGCCAAATCTCCAGAAAGGTATTGTATTCATTTCTTAGAGAATATGTGATCTTTTCAAGTGGAATACAGCTGTTTATCTCCAAAAACCACCTGGCTATGGGAAGATGGGAATAAGATTTCCACGTCACTGCCATGCACTTCCTGGCAAGGCACAAAGCAATTTCCAAGAACTTCTTTTGGAAGTTCCTTAAATGTGCACTAATGATTGTAAAATTCCCCAATAGACAAAACTGTGGATCCAATGGGAAGGTAAATCCTAAAACTTTTGTCTTGATTTCACCAAAGTCATGCCAAAATGTACTAAGCTTTGTACATGACCAGGTACAATGCAGAAATGAGCCCTCCTCTATACCACATTTAAACATCTGTCTGATAACTCAGGTTTATATTTATGCAATCTCTGTGGCGTAATATAGAGTTGGTGAAGAAAGTTATAATGGATCAGACTGTATCTAGAATTAATAGTGGCAGACAGACTTCTTTGACACAATTCTGACCAAAGTTCTGCATTTATTATTATTTCCAAGTCTGACTCCCATCTCTCTCTAGATTTATGCAACCTTATGGAGCTCCTTCCATCAACAGAACATACACTTTTGAAATAAACCCAGATACATTTCCCTCATGAAGCAGCTTTTCTATATCACTGAGCCCAGGTAAAGTCATTTTAGGTCCCAGAGTTGTTCTAAGAAAAGATCGTAGCTGAAGATAACAAAAAAAATGTTTGTCATAAAAATGTTTGTCATATTTCCTCCTCAAATCCTCAAAAGACATCAGGGATCCATTGTTATAACAGTCCTCCAAATAATAAATCCCTTTCTGATTCCACACTTCCAGGATCCGATTATCCAGAGTCAAGGGCATGAGTTCATTCTGTCTCAATGGTGTTTTGGGTGAAAGACTAATTTCTAGTCCAAGACATTTGCGGACCTCATACCATATTTTAATAAAATGCATTATAACAGGATTGCCAGTTCTAGTGGTTATAGTCCTTGGGGTCCATTTGTAAAGGAAATCACCAGGCGCCTTCTTTTTAAGAGCGTACATTACAATTAAAGCCCAAGAGGGAACACTTTGCTTCTCAAAAAGAAAAGACATAAGTCGCATTTGGGCAGCCAAAAAACGCAAAACACTTTTTAAAGCTAGGTAATCGAAGGCCACCCAGTTTATAGTCCCATGTGAGCTTCTCTAAAGAAATCCTTGGAGTCTTACCATTCCATATGAACTGTCTAATGTGTTTATTAAGGGTTTCAAAAAAACTATGTGGTACTGGAGTAGGTAAGGACTGGAAAAGATACTGTAACTTTGGTAATATATTCATTTTAATACAATTTATTGTCCCAATCATGGTAATAGGTAGATTTATCCATCTCTGTAAATCCACTACTATTTCACTAACCATTGCAGGGTAATTAAGCTTTTACAAATTTTTTATTTAATTAAATTATCTACTATGATTCCAAGATATCTTACTCCATTTGGGGACCATTTAAATGGACTCCTTTGTTGATATTCAACATAATCAAAATTTGTCAGTGGGATAATTTCACTTTTCTCATAATTAACTTTATATCCTGAGACAGTCCCAAATATGTCTAGAAGTGTTTGTAGTTTAGCAAGGGAATCAAAGGGTTTCTCAAATAAAGAATTATATCATCTGCTAGAAGGTTAATTTTGTGGGTTGTTGAACCTACTTTAAAGCCCTTTATGTCTGCATCTTGCCTGATTGCCTCAGCCAGAGGCTCAATGGCTAGGACAAAGAGCCCTGGAGACAAGAGGCAACCCTGTCTACTAGACCTACTCAGAAAGAAAGGAGTGGACATTTGTCCATTGGTGATAATTCTGGCTTGAGGTTTTTTATAAAGAGTGCTAACCCAATTAATAAAATAAGAACCAAATCCAAACTTAGCCAAGACCCTGAACAGATAAGGCCACTCAAGCCTGTCAAAGGCCTTTTCAGCATCCAAGGTAACAGCTATGCTCGGTTCAGTCCTGGAATTGGCTAAATGGATGATGTTAAACAACCCGCACAAATTACTGGCAGAGGACCAGTCTGGTCTGGATTAATCAATTTTGATAAATATTTACTTAGCCTATTGGCCAGAGCTTTAGCAATCAAATTATAATCTGAATTCAACAGTGAGATAGGTCGAAAAGAAGAACATTCTAATGGGTCTTTGTTTTTTTGTGGATAACAGTAATTATAGCCATGGAGAATGAATCAGGAAGGCTTTGAGTTTTGGATGCTAAATTAATTACGTCCATAAGAAGAGGAATGAGTAAGTCCTTAAATTCTTTATAAAATTCGGGGGGGAAACCATCCTCCCCTGGTGATTTATTAGATCGTAAAGAAGTTAAGGCCTTTTCAATTTCTTTGAGTTAAATGGAAGATCAAGATTTTCCTGCTCCTCCTGGTCCAATTTGGGCAACTCAATATTGGATAAAAATACATCTATTGTAGTCAAGTCCTCTGGTAATTCTGATTTATACAAATTTACATAAAACTGTTTAAAAGTTTCATTTATTTCTTTTGGATTGTATGTCATATTACCAGCTTAATTTTGAATCTGGTTAATTGTTCTCAAATTTTCCTCTGCCTTTAATTGCCAGGACAGGATTTTATGAGCTTTCTCCCCCAATTCATAATACCTTTGTTTTGTTCTCAGAATGTCTTTTTCAGCCCTGTAAGTGTTTAATGTGTTATATTTCAATTTTTTATTAACCAACAAACAGTATTTTTTATCTGTGGATTGTTTAAACTCCTTTTCCAACTGAAAATTTCTTTTTCTAATCCTTCTATTTCTGCTGTATATTTCTTTTTTAATCCTTTTGTGTAGGAAATTATTTGCTCTCTTAAATAGGCTTTTAATGTATCCCATAATACAAAACTATTAAGAGAAGAAGCACAATTTGTTTCACAAAATAGCATTATATGATCTCTAATAAATCTACCTATAACCTATAAAAATGCTGTATTTTCTCTGGGATTAGAATGAACAGAGATATTCAGACTCTAATGCTCTATAGGTTACTTGTGTGGACAGTAAGAAGAGGTCTATTCTAGTATGAGAATCATGACGGCTAGAGTAAAAGGAGTAATCCCTGGATTGGGGGTGTATTTGCCTCCATATGTCTGTTAAATTTAAATCCTTCATAAACGCCAGAGTGGTTTGAGCTGCCTTAGTTTTAGCAGTAGTAGTTGCTGACTTATCCAAAATAGGATCTAAACAGAAATTAAAGTCACCTATGAGCAAATGTTGATGGCTTCCTGATGCCTTAAGAAAAATGTCCTAAATAAAAAAGACGTCATTATAATTTGGGGCATATAAATTCAGAAGCGTCCAGTTTTCTGAGTAAATTTGACAATGTATTAACAAATAACAGCCTAATGGATCACTAATTGTTTCCTGAATAGTAATGGGAATATTTTTATTTATCAAAATAGCAACTCCTCTTGCCTTAGAGTTAAAGGATGAATAAAACACTTGTCCTATACATTCTCTCCTTAATTTCGTATGCTCTTGTGTAGTGAGATGAGTTTCTTGGATAAAAGCTATGTCTGTTTTGACCTTTTTTAGGTATGCCAACACCCTTTTCCTTTTTATTGGCCCATTTAGACCACTGACATTAAAGCTCACAAATTTCACCACCTTGTCCATGAAAAAAATAAACAAGTCTGGGGCCAGCTCACCATATAGTCTCCTTTAAATAAACTTTAAAAATATAATGCCTCTCTTTCAATATAACAAAATGCAAAAAAAAATCCCAAAGAAACAAAAACCTCCTTGTTCCCTTAAACGCCAACTCCCTAAACATACGGCACCATCAAAAATCACAAAACAAAACCTTTGACACTTTCCAAAACTAACATACGTGGCTAATCCCGTACCAATCCTGGAGCCATTTTTGTTTGTTTGTTTGTTTTAAACACTTGAAATCACTCGGAATGTAAATAACATATAACTGAAGTACAGAGACCCCTCTCTTAAATAATAAAAGTGAGCCTAGAGTCAACATTTTAAATGCAGCCACACAATAACAAGTTCACCTCTACTGTCAATAACAGCCAAACAAATCAAGTGGATGGAGCTGCACTTACAGAAAAGTCAGTTAACAGTTTGTGGAGAAGATGGAAGCAGAACTGTTGCTCCCCTCTATACGGTCTGAGAAGCTGCAATACAGGCCAGGATCAATATCAGTTAGCGGTCCCACCTGAGAGATCTCGGAGAAAAGAAGCCGCATCCTCAGGTGTTTTGAAAAATTTCTTCTCTCCATCGGGTAGGGTGACTCTCAATATCGCAGGATGGAGGAGACTGAATGGAAGTTTCCTTACCTGTAGCTCCTTCTTAACGTCGCTGTATTCCTTCCTGCGCTTCACCAGGGTCGCACTCAGGTCCATAAAAAAACAGCACCGTGGTCCCATTGTACATGATGGGTCCCCCTTTCTCTCTGGACAGCATAGCACAGACACATAGGATGGGTCTAGGTCGCTGGTCTGCCGGTGGACGGGATGCTGGGGACCGGTGCGCTCGCTCAATAATCAGAGGCTCAGCAAAATGTTCTTGTCCCAACATGGAGGGAAACCAGTTGGTAAAAAAGCACACCGGGTCCGACCCCTCACAGCCTTCTCTGAGATTGACAATATGAATATTATTATGCCAGCTGTAATTCTCCAGCTGGTCAACTTTATCCATCAGAAAGTCTCTCTCCTTACTTAGTCGGAGGACCTGGGAATCCAGCTGAATTAGCTTAGCCTCCGCCGTGCTAATTCGCTCCTCTGCCTCTCTGATACGAGAGCACATCCCATCTATCATTGTTTTCAGCCCCGAAATAGACTGGTTGATTTCAGCGGTTTTAAAATCAAGCTTTTTGGAAAGAGCTTCATTACAACATTTTATCTCTTGTAGTATGAGCGAGCTTCCCTCCACCTCATGTTGGTCACTCGCCGTCGTCATGCTGTGCTTGTCATTTGCTTCACGTGTCGCCACTTCTCCAGCTGAAAGTTGCTCAGCAGACGAATTTTGAGCCTTTTTTTTTTTTTTTTTTACTGTGTCTCAAGTTCATATTGTAACTTCTCGATGAAGTTGGAGGATGAGGGGTATTTTTTAATGAGTTTAGACCAAGTATACTTGGAGAGCTGCCAGGACAAGCGTCTGTCTAACTCAGCAGCATCACGTGACCCCCGATTAATGTGAACACTTGATACAGTAGGGTAAAGTGGGCAAGTTGAGTAGGATGGAAGCACGGTTGATAAGCTTTGTTTGACCACCGATATATTTAATTATATATGAAAGCTAACCTACAACTTTTGATTAAACTACTGCTCCGATATAAAAATAATATAACAAGTGCTCTTGCACATTTTTGTGGGTAAACTTCTCACAGCACACTGCATCTACCAAGACGTCAAGCTCTCCCTTCAAGTGCTGCTCATCAAGTTAAAATGGCGACATCCAAATATTTCAAAGGAACATTAGAAAACAACAAGGAAACTAGACAGACTTGTGAAGAGGGCTCGACTTTGCCTCCACAAAAATTGCCTCCACAAGAGCAGAATCCTCAAAAGTCTCAAGCTAAGAGAATATGTTCCCCGAAATTACCGAGATGAGCACCACATGCTAATGGTAGCAGCTTAGAGGACACATCCAAACAACTACTTACCAACTGTGAATGCAATGACAAAAATATATCACGGGATCATATTCAAACGACTGAAAATCCTAGTAAAAGAAACAGTATAAGACTGACTGGACTTACAGAGACCTGTGGAACAAACAGAACAATTATGACAGTTATAAACAATCATGAAATTGTGAAAACAACCTCAGCTGCTGCAACAGAACTGCGCAAAGCGACCTCTCAGTGAACATGGCTGGAGCAGGGCTGAACATGACCTCAAATACCCACAGGGAATATAGTACAGAGGTCATTTACAGAGTTTCCTGATGCTTTCCTGAGTATTCTGAGAGTTTTACTTGTTGCAAAAGAACCAGACTGCTAACTGCCATTAGCTCATTTAACCACGCAGCTAACGCTAAGATTGCTGACTCAACCCTGGGGTGCCAAGAGCCAATCCCGGCAAGAAAACCCCAGTTGAACTCTGTTCAGTGGAACTCAGCTAGGTTAATGGATGGCGGTGCTGTAGGTGGCTGGAGAGGCATTGCATTCGCTCCTTCAGCACTATTGGCTACTGCAAGACAAATCCCTCCCTAACTACATGTTTTTACAGGACTGTGTTAGCATCTTCTAAAATTTATATTTGCACAACTAATTTTCAGCAAATATTTTCTGAGGGATCCATAATGCCAACAAGATTTTTTTTTAAATGTTTTTTTTTTTATTATTGTTATCCTTAGACACTGGCTAACTTTGTACAGCAACTCTTTAACTCAATTTCAATTTCTTTTGTCACCTTTTTGGAGGATGTTTCTGAGTCATTTTTAAAGGGGACCCATTAGTATAACTTCCAGCTCTATATTTCTATTCTATTTCTATATTCTATTCTATGTCTATTCTATTCTACTACACTACGAATACGAAATACTTTATTGATCCCCAAGGGGAAATTCATTATCCCCAAGGGGAAATTCATTACCCAAAGGGAAATTCATTCACTAGAGTAGCTTTGCATGATTCACAGTTCAGAAACATCCTTATTTATTGTATACTAGCCCTTTGTGCAACTCCTCTGTTCAACCTCTGTTTGTGCATTAAGTCATGCTGTGCATGCTACGCTATGCCTGGAGTGGGTAGCCATATAAAGAAATCATTGTCAACCTGTCGCATCAAGTCATCAACCGTAGAAAAGAAATTGTTGAAACCTGAGCATTTTGGTTACAGGGATTACTTTAAAAACCTTTAACCTTATTATTTGACGCTTTGACCATATTTAATATGAACAACTAACATTGTAACATAAAATCTATAACAGAAAATTGTAAAAACTATAATAAGTCCACTTTATAAGGAAAAAGCATCCTTCAATTTGGTTCAGTTGTTTAAGATATATTTAACCAAAGTTACCAACACACAGTGCGGGAGAGGTCATGGATTACTGCAACTCAGTGTGATACAAATGAATGAAATTTCAGTACAGATTAGGGCAGCGACAATTCATCAGCATAATTGACATAATTGATTATGAAAATACGTTGATTTGTACATCGTTCGTTGACATGTCATTATGAACTGTTATACCCCGTCAGAGCATGGATTCACCTATACCCCTTTTCCACCAAGCTGGTTCCAGGGCTGGTTCGGAGCTAGAGCCAGACTTAGCACCAGTTCTTTGGTTTTCCACAGCCAAAGCACCGGCTCCTGGCTCTCAAAACTGGTGCTAGGCAAGCACCAACTCTTTGCTGGTCTAGCGGAAAGAACCACGTTACGTCGGGGGCTACGGGCTTACGTCAGGGGCTGGGGGCGGGGTTATTGAACAACCAAAGCAGTGTTGGACACTTACCCGGCTTCTCGAGCGTGATCGCTGTTCGTAGCATTCTCGACGAGCAGCACTAACTTGCTGGATCGCAAAGTTTTGCTCTCCAAGGAAGGCTCGAAAAGCCAGCAGCAACACTTGCAACGCAACGTAGTCCTCCATCTTTGTTGTGGCGACTGAATTTGGCGCTAGTTGTATTGGGAAAATGACGTGACATTTACAGACGTATACAGTGACGTAATGACGTGGCTCTCTGGCTGGCACCCGCTTGTGGAAATGCAAACGGTTCTCAACCGGTTCGCACATTGAACCAAGCGCGAACCGGCTCTAGCACCAGCACTAGCACCAGCCCTGGAACCAGCTTGGTGGAAAGTAAGCACTAGAGAACAAGCTGCAAAGAGCAAGCCTTGCTGCAATCATCTAAAGTGTGGATGTATTTTAGACAGACACACAAGAGTTTGGCATTTCTATTAGAGATGCACCAATTTTCTTGGCCGATTCTGATTTCCGATTTTTTTTAAGGGTCTGACCTGCCGATTCCGATTTTGGCCGATTCCGATTTTCAGTCTTTCTAAGAAATATAACTGACAGCATTCGCAAACATTTTTGCAACTTTTCTTGTAAAACTAAATTGGATGTTCATAATAAAACACTGACTATAAAAAATCTTGAAGAAGCCAATGTAAACAAACCGAAGACTGATGTGGTGCAGCAGTTTGCTGTAGTAAAACTTTCCAGTGAGAAAAACAGAAGAAGTTTAACATGTCTGGATGAGAAAATGCTTGAGGAGACGCATCAACACAGGTTGTTTATTCTTCAGCCAGAACAGGAGGTGAGATTTTAACTGTCAGTCTGTGAACAGCAGTCTGCTGCTGGCTAACATTAGCATGAAGAGCTAGAAAGTTTACAGCTGTTTGGTGACACCATCAGCTGTTCTGTCTCGTTGTAGACTGTCTGTCTTCTCTTTATCCTGTTCTTGGAGTCTGTCGCTAACAATGACTTCATGCAAGCATATGTCTGAGTGTGTGCTGCCATGATCAGCATTGTGGTGGGTTGACATTACGGCCAGTGTGTGCTACACGCATGACGTGACCATTGTGCAGAGTATGTGTGCAAATATGACTGGCACAGAATCGGATATGTACCGGTCACCGGTCAGGGCTGGTCACGCTGAAAACCGGCCGGTTCCGGTCTCTGTCGGTATCGTGATCCTAATTCTTTGCTTAAAAGTGGGCTGACTTTTCAGGGGAAGCTGCTCACATGAGCGCTGTAGCAAGCCGAGAAACTTGGTCTCCTCCTGTAGCTACAGCATCGCCCTGTTTACTTGCTGTCAGCATCCAAATACGATATATGAGGATTATCAACACGTGAAACATGTTTCTGTTAGTAGAAGTCACTTAAAGCAGACTTTCTAGAAGTTTCTTCATCACACTTGTGTCAAAAGTGATGTCTGTACTGCTGCTGATAACTTTATACCATGGGTCATCTGATGGTGTTAACTACCTTGAAGCACCTACTTGACCTCGACGACCTTGTTTCAATTTTGGAGTGTCAAATGAGCTTTTTTTTAAACAGCTGCAGTATCTGTTTGAGAGAGCTAAAATGAATATAAAAGAAGGCATGGTCACAAGAAGTGGGGGAAAAGCACTGTGATACAGACAGTACAGACGACAGTAGAGAGAGACATGTCATAAAACCTTTTTTGATCATGAATTCTAATGTAACTGTACAATTATGTTGTTAAGCAGTGAAGTATGAAGTATGAACTACACTGCAGACTAGAGTCTCTGTCGACAGTGACAAACAAACAGATCTGCATTATGTATCCTCTATGAAACATCTGTCACTGCGCTGCATTATTCTAAACTATGATGAAATATCCAGATGCTGTCTCAGGTTTGCTGTCTGCTGTAGTATACAACATTCTCAAATTGTTGTACAACCCCAATTCCAAAAAAGTTGGGACATTGTGTAAAACCCAAAATGCAATGATTTGATAATCATTTTTGACTTGTGTTCAATTGAATACAAAACAAAGAAAATGTATTTAATGTTCACACTAATAAAATTTATTTTTTGTAAATTACATTAATTTTGAGTTTAATGCCCCACAACATTTTTCAAAAAAGTTAGGAAAGCAGCAGCAAACAACTGGTAAAGTTGTGGAATGCTCAAAAACACTTGTTTGGAATATTTCACATGTAACATGTTTATTGTTAACAGGTGATTGTATCATGATTGGGTACTGACTGGGCATCCTTGAAAGGCTCAGTCATTTACCAGCATGGATGGGGTGAGGTTTGACCACTTTGTGAAAAACTGCCAACAGTCCAACAGAACATTTCTCATCCACAAAACTGCAGGAATTTAAAGGTTTCACCATCTACAATCCATAATATCATTAAAAGATCCAGAGAATCCAGAGAAATCTCTGCATGTAAGCAACAAGGCAGAAAACCAATATTGAATGCCTGTGAACTTTGACCCCTCAGGCAGCACTGCATTAAAACTGCATTAAAAACCCACATAAATGTATTAAGGATACTACATGGGCTCGGGAACACAGAGAAGGCCCCATATGCTGCCATACAGACAATGTCCCCTGCTTAGACAGTGCCAAGACACTTTCTGCATGTGTTACAATGATGTGGCCTTTTAGTAAAACAGTTCAGGTACTAGACTGGCCTTTCTGCCAGTCCTGTATTCCAGGAAACATGTGGTGCATTATGAAGCACAAAGTATGCCAAAGTAGACCCTGGACTGTTGAGGACCTTAAGTCGTATATCAAGCAAGTCTAGGAAAGAATTTCCTTTTCAAGACTTAAACAATTAGTGTCTGACAAAGAAGTTAGCCACATGGCTAGCCAAAGTCCTAAACGAGCTGAAATCACGCCGGGCAGACTTTGGAACAAAGCTGGACAATATTGACACTCGTCTGACTGGTAGACTACCGATAGAGTTTTATAAAACATTTCAAAAGCAACTTGTGAAACCACTTCTTGACATGTATGAAGAATCCTTTACTGAAGGGACCCTCCCAGATGCATTAAGGTTAGCTTTAATAACCCTCATATTAAAACCAAACAAGCCCCCAACTGAATGCTCATCTTACAGCTTAATGGGATGTGACACAAAAATACTTTGTAAAACACTTTCAAAAAGATTAGATAAATATCTCCCTCACCTGATTAATGATGACCAACAAGGTTTTATACAAAAAAACAAGGTTATCATAATATTAGAAGAGTCTTGAATGTACTTTATGAGAAACATAATGCAAAAGACACTGCAATGCTATCAGTAGATGCTTGCCAAGCATTTGATTGAATAGAATGGTGTTACCTTTTTAATGTACTCCCAAGATTTGGACTGGATGATTTTTTTCTTAAATGGATCAGACTATTATACACAAATCCAACTGCTGAGATCCTAACCAATAATATTATATCGAAACCTTTTATCTTACAGAGCTCCACCCGACAGGGTTGCCCTCTGTCCCCATTGCTATTCACGTTGTCAATCGAACCTCTAGCCATGGCTGTACAAGCACATATAGGAATATCAGGTGTTAGAATTGGGGGGGATAGATCATTGCATTTTGTTATTTGCGGATGATATATTTTTTCTGACGAATTTAAAAAATAGTATTCCCAAATTGATAAGACTAATTGAGCACTTTGGAGGGTTTTCCGGATATAAAATTAACAATTCTAAATCAGTACTAATGTTCTTTAATAAAGAAGAAAGACATAATCCCAGTAAATACCCAATTTACGACAAATACTGAAGGTTTTAGATATTTGGGTGTTAAAATCACTCCTGAACTAAATGGAATAATTCCAGCAAACTATGACACCCTGCTAGAAAGAGTAGCTGAAGCACTGAATTGCTGGTCTACTTTGCCTATATTTATGGTTGGACGAATAAATCTAATAAAAATGGCTGTTCTACCACAATTTTTATACTATTTTCAAACACTCCCACTGCCGTTACCAGAGATGTTTTATGATAAACTTCACAAACTATTCAGACGATTCATTTGGAATGATAGGAGAGCCAGACTCCGCCTTAAGCTATTGTACTTGCCTTATGAAAGGGGAGGGTTACAACTTCCCAATCTTAGGTGGTACTATATGGCTGCCCAATTAACCTCAGCATCATATTATTTCTATACAACAGTGCCTCCTGCTTGGGTATACATTGAGCAAGAGTCCACTCCAGAACTACCATTAAGTTTGTATCTATACTCTTCAGATATTAAGACATTGAAAAGATGTACAAAAAACCCTTTTCTTAAAAACACCATTTCAGTTTGGCATGCTGCACACAGACATATAGGTGATGTGCCTGTATTATCTCAGTTTACTCCTATTTGGGGCAATGATCAGTTTACACCTGGTAAAAAGGATGGAGGATTTAGGTTATGGAATATAAAAGGCATCCAGAAAATAAAGGATCTCTATGTGGATGGAATTTTGCTTTCTTTTGATCAGTTATGTCAGAGGTATCAAATTCCCAAAAAACACTTTTTCAAATATTTGCAGTTAAAAAGCTACATGTTATCAAAATACAAACAGATTATGTGTCCACGACCTTTATCGAACCTTGAGAAAGTAACACTTCGCAAACTCAGGGAGGAAGGGTTATGTATCTAAGTATTACAGCATATTAGTTGCAGCATATAGTACTGACTCAACACTGGATAAACTGAATGCCTGGAAAATGGACATAAAAGAAGATATTGATGAGATAGACTGGAATGAAGCATAGTTTAAAGGCGCAAAAACAAACTATAAATACTCGGTTTAAACTACTTCAATATAAATGGTTAATGAGAATGTACATAACTCTTGTCAGACTCCATTATATGTCTCCTAATATCCCAGATGTGTGCTCTAAATGTTTGGATGAGAAAGGTACTATTCCATTGCTTATGGGAATGTTCAAAGATTCAAAACTTCTGGAAGGATGTTATAAAATGTTTGTCAGACATGTTTAATATCAGAGTTCTTTTAAATGCCAAACTGTGTGTGCTTGGAATATACCCAAAAGACTTTACACATACATTGAAACAGACGACACTACTGGACTTTGGACTTCTTCAAGCCAGGAGAGCTATTGCACTTTGCTGGAAGAGTATGGATGCTCCTTCAGTAAGAATGTGGATAAAGGAACTGTCTAGCTGTATTGGATTGGAAAGATTAACATACATTGCCAAGGGCAAGTGGAAAGACTTTAATAAACTCTGGGAACCATACATGTTTATTATGACAGATGAAAATGTAAGATCAACTTGAAAAACCTTGTAAACAGTAGAGGGAATTTTTATTTTATTAATTTATTTTTATTATTTGTTATTATTTTTTATTTTTTATTATTTGTTTATTTATATATTTTAAATTATTATTTTTTATATCAATTTATTATTATTATTTTTTAACTATTTAGTTAATCAATTTGTATCCTAAGTTATGATGATGCAAATGTGTGCGTGTATGTGTGTATTATACCCATAATTGTTGTATTGGATAATATAAGAAAACAACAATAAACATATGGGGAAAAAAATCTGTGTGTTGTCATGTTTCCGATGACATAATTAGTGACATGTCATTCGCCGAACAAACCTGCTCTAAGAGTCAGTTCTTTATAGCGAATGAGAAGAGGTAATTGATCCAAGTAATTGGCCTGAACCTTCAGGCACTTCTACTCGGCCCCTGCTGAGAATCCATGCAGGCAGGGGCGGGACTTTATTTGGATGGGCTCACCATGCGGCCAATCACATGCGAGGACAGACTAGGATCATACCATTATGTGAAAATAAGAAGGGGGGCAAACGCTCTGGCGAAAGCGAGTGTAGTGGTACAGGCCAGGTACACAGAGCGACAGAGAGACGGGAGCCGGATTTAAATACAAGCTGTCTGAAAAAAGTAACTTTACTTTTCACTCATTTCTTCACTTAGTGAAATGAGCCAAAGCCAAAAAAGAAGCAGCATCTGGCTGCATTCAATGATAATGGAGACTGCAAAGCTGAGTGCAGAATTTGTAAAATGAAAATATCCATCAGAGCAGGGTCAACAACAAACCTGATTAAAAGTCAAGTCCAGTTGCCTACGACAAACTTTGCTACGAATACCATGACCTGGATGACTGAGAACCTTCACAGACAACAAACCTGATTAAAATGTAAAATGTAACAATAGTAATTGTGTATTTTTCTTTTTTTGTAATGAAAAAATGC
Organism: Lutjanus argentimaculatus; assembly: GCA_034769285.1. NCBI lineage: Eukaryota > Metazoa > Chordata > Actinopteri > Lutjaniformes > Lutjanidae > Lutjanus > Lutjanus argentimaculatus. The sequence continues at coordinate 173,803 of JAWZSL010000077.1, read as the reverse complement.
ATAAAAATAAGGCTTTTATGAAACCACTGAATAAAAAATTGCCTACCAACACACAAACCATTCATAATTGCTAGATTTGGCTAAAATAGAAGGCTCTGAGTGATACTAAATGAATAGCCATTTAGGAGCCGTAAGAGCCGGCTCTTCTAAGGGAGCCGAGCCAAAAGAGCCGAATCTTTGAAAAGAGCCAGACTTCCCATCACTAGTTCCAACTGCAGCTGGAAATAGTAGCTTTTTCTGTAAGGACACAGAGTTGTGCCTGGGCTAATTTCTTACCATCCCTGCCACCTGCAAACTATCTGTTGACAATAACAGTCAGATGAAAATAAAGACATTTTGCATTCATGTCCATTGGCAATTTAGGTATGGAAATTCTGGTGGGACCACACAGTATTCACACAAGAAAATTTCACAATATAATCCAAACATTATATATTACACTGAACCATACTTGCAATAAAAATACAACAAATACTTGCTTTGCGCAAGTGAGAGAGGGGATCACAGCAGTGGTGATGACAAAATGCTAAAATCACACAAACAATGAAGATCTGATGACATATCTCAAGATATCAACAGCACCAAAGTGTTTAAGATCCTCCAAAATCAATTACTCAAGATCGAAACAACACCAACATGAGGATGATAAAAACAATGCAAAATTCATGCTGTGAATGGCACACAGCCAATACATGATATTCAATGCACAAGGCCACCACAGGAAATATTCTACAGCCATTTAAACATCACAGAAAGGAGAATAGCTCCCTTGGGTAGCCTGTGTGAAGTGATGGGTCCCACACACGCCCACACTTTTCGCCAGCAACTCAGTAGCTGAAGGTCCACTAAAATTTAAACAATATGCAGAGTACATAATTAATTCCACATATAAATAAGTACGTTACAAAACTGCCCTCTGACATCTGTGTGTCAAACCTCTGCCATGCTCAAACCAATGGTTCAATACAGCAGTCAATAGTTGATAATTAAGAATAACAATAAATTAGACTCACCAATGAGGTTCACTTCTTGAAATGGAAGGAGGCTCGGCGGTCCTTCGTGTGTGCAAACATCTCTATGACCTTGCTGTTAAAGTCACGTTATTGTTAACAGTGCTGTTAACAGTCCATGGATGAGTTCATTTTCAATAGACAGCATTGCCAGGGCACTCAGCCTCTGCTGTCCCATTGTATTCAATGTAAAGGTTTTTATTCTTTTTAGAGTGGAGAAGTTTCTTTCAGATTCAGTGCTTGTCATTGATATTGTGATGATGATCTGTATAAGTGTCACAATTTCAGATAAGGCCTTCTGGAGGTTGTTTTCATGAACGGACCTCAATAAAGAAAGTACGGTGTTGCCTTTGCTGAGTTCACTGTGCTGGTACAGGGACTTTAAGTCAGTTTTCAGCTTTGTTGTATTTATTATTGGCCATAGTTTAACTCCGCCTCTGGAAACAATTGCGCAAACTTGGGGAAAAGTGTGCAATCAGTGAGTTTTGCTACAATCAAATGGTCACTCTTAGTGAACCTCTCCTCCACTTAATTTAACATAGTGTTGCAGGCCTCCTTCATCACTGTAGCCGTGTTGGTTTTCCTCCTCTTATTTCCTTCTGCTCCACTTTCTCGCACAATCACGTTCCCTAAGATGTCCTACATTTTTGTTCAAGGTGTCCATCGCCTGGTTGATGCAAGCCGCATCAATGTCCCGTTTTTGCAGTACACTGTACAAAATGTCCACTTCTGGTGTGAGCTCAGAAAAAAAACTGCAAGAGGTGTAGGAACTTTGTTTCCTGCAGGTGCATGGACAAACCATAGGCCTCACTGATGGTCACCCTGTCCCATCCCTCGTTGTCCAAACACTTTAATTGCATTCCCACACAGCATTAACAGTTCTGTCTTTGAAATTCCACCGCCTGGCTGGAGGTCTGGGAGGTCTCAGCTAGAGCAGCTGTTCTCTTGGGTGAACTTAAGAAAAAGGTGCCGAATGCTGACAGATCAGCAAATAACACTTTTAACTTGGAAATTCTTGCTGAGCAGATCTGTTGAAGTGTTAGATTTAACTGATGTATGTAATAGTGCACAAATGCATGATTGGATAGCGCTCCTTCACAAGAGTCTGAACTCTGTGCTCACCTCCACTCATTCTTGCAGCCCTGTCATATGTTTGCACTATGAGCTTGTCAGTCAGGTTCAGGGGCTCATCAGAATCAGAATCAGAATCAGTTTTATTGCCAAGTAGGTTTTCACTTACAAGGAATTTGCTGTGGCATGTTGGTGCATACAAACATAATACTAGAAATGTGATGATAAAATTATGGTAACTTAATTTAGAAAAGGTGGTAGCACTTCAACAATTGGATTCTCAGTGGAGTGCTAGACCCAAAATCCATTAAGCATATTCCAAAAAAGTTGAAAGGGTAGCACATCTCAAGTCTTCAAGTCAGGGAGGACAAAATACTCACATTTCAGTTGTTTATTTGGCACACATCACAAAAAGCAAACGCTTACGTGTTTCGGCACAAAGCCTTCATCAGAGCGTTTGTAATATGTGCAGGTTCAATTTGGTGATATATACAAGGGCAGAGAAAGCACACAGCTGGGGACTGGACCCAATTATTCAAGGACCAATCACTTTTCTTTTTCCATGCCTTACAATACAGGTATCAATTACAGATGACCCCTTTCCATATAACATTACGTTTCACAAAGCATTATTACTGGTCATCTTTCAATATTGAAACTGTACCTTACATGAAGGGGTCATTTGGTCTGTCTGGGAAGAAGCTGTTATACATGATCCCAATAACAACCTATACCATTCAAAGATAAAACTGTATTACGTTTATGTTACATTGATGACATTTTGCTATTTTGGGAGGGGACACAGGATGGACTGATGGACTTTGTATCATATCTTAATAATAGCTCAAGTTTCCTAAAATTCACATGTGAATACAGCTTTGATAAAATCATTTTTTTGGATCTAACTATACATAAGGATGAAACTGGAGCCATTCATACCTCTATTTACCGAAAAGATATGGAACACAACTCAATACTGCATGCTTCTAGCAACCATCCTAAACACTTAAAGGACAATATTCCAGTTGGTCAGTTTTTGAGGCTCAAGCGCAACTGTTCAGACCCTAAGGATTTTCATTCTAAAACAACTATCATGGCTAATCAGTTCATGGAAAGAGGTTATGCCTCCAACTCTATCCAGAAAGCCATACAATGTGCCAATATTACCCCCCGTTCTGATCTCCTCTCTAATACTCAAAAAACAAGGAACCCAAGCCGGGCTTGCTTCTCTACTGAATATAGTCATTGTGCCTCACAGATTAAACAGATAATCAAGAGACACTGGCATGTGCTTCAAGCAGAACCATCTTTGAAGGACTTCTGGAAGTCTCCACCCCTTTTCTCATTTAGGAGAGCATCTACTATCAAAAATATTGTCATGTACAAAAACATGACTCCCAGTAAAACCACATGGCTGACAACAACTGGCATGTATAGATGTGGTAACTGTGCCTGCTGAAATAACACAACAAATACAAAATCATTTAACCATCCCCACACAGGGAGGAAAATTCCTATTCAGGAATTTATAAACTGCAAGTTGACCCATGTGGTTTACATGCCCCTGTGGGTTGATGTATGTGGGACAGACCAAACGACCCCTGAAACAACGTATCTCTGAGCACAAAACTACAATCCATACAGGCGACATGGATTATGCAATTGCAAAACATTATGCTGAAGCTAATCATGGTTCACCTTCTTCATTGAGGTTCTGTGGGATTGAGAAAGTCACTATACCCACTCGAGGAGGAGATGTCCTGAAGAAACTGGCCAAAAGAGAAATGTTTTGGATATTCACACTCAACACTATGGCACCAAATGGACTTAATGATGATTTCAGTCTAAAATGTTTTTTGGGTTAGAATTTAATTTTTTTGTGTGTGTGTTTTTCATGTAAGGTACAGTTTCAATATTGAAAGATGACCAGTAATAATGCTTTGTGAAACGTAATGTTATATGGAAGGGGGTCATCTGTAATTGATACCTGTATTGTAAGGCATGGAAAAAGAAAAGTGATTGGTCCTTGAATAATTGGGTCCAGCCCCCAGCTGTGTGCTTTCTCTGCCCTTGTATATATCACCAAATTGAACCTGCACAGTATTACAAGCGCTCTGATGAAGGCTTTGTGCTGAAACGCGTAAGCATTTGCTTTTTGTGATGTGAGCTAAATAAACAACTGAAATGTGAGTATTTTGTCCTCCCTGACTTGAAGACTTGAGATGTGCTACCCTTTCAACTTTTTTGGATAAAATTATGGTGTTTGATAGACCAGCAGCCGTTGTCTTTCACCTCAATAAATTCCCAAAACCTCACTGTGTTGTTTACCATATAGCACAGCACTATGACTTTGTGACTTGCAGGATACACTGGTTGTCTCATCTGCCTACACAGCAATGAAAGGTGCATTTACCAGCTGTTGAGGACCTCATCCTTGGAAACATTATACATGCAATCCAAAGTTTGTTTTGAATAACCGCTGAAGTGCCCTTATAATAGGGTTGAGCATCATAGTTGCTCCTAAGCCTGGAGTCTCCCTTGCACATCTCTCAAATATGCACCTAAAAATGCTGGGGTTTAAGGAGCCAGCAGACCATTATGTCCATGCAGGGCATTTTCACACTTTCCACAAAGTTTTATGCAGGTTATAATTCTACCAAGAACATACCTGTTTTCTTCAGTCTGTCTGTTATCTTGTTCAGTACCAGTCTGTATGCACGGTCAAGCTGAGGTGCAACATTCGTTTTCCCTAATAAGCCTAACTTGATTGCATTATCCACATGCGATGCACAATTTTTGTGTCTTACCAGTCTTTCTGAAAGCTGTGTTAAAGTCTTTAAATCCAGTTGTTGTCCAGACAGTTTCCCCTCCAAAGAGGAGACATGCAAAGCAGAGCAGGGCTTTTTTTGATGTGCTAGCTGTTACCCAAGTTTTCCTTTTGAACCACTCCTTGTTGAATGACCTTGTTTTATCTTTCTTTGTTGTCTACATTTTTTTTGACCACTTATTTCTATTTTTAGACCACTTATTTCTATTTTTCTACTGTTGTATGTAGACCACTTATTTCTATTTTTTCTACTGTTGTATATAGTACAGTTAATGTACACATATTTTTATTTTATTTTATTTTATTTTATTTATTTATTTTTATTTGTATCTTTTCTAAATTTATTTCTACATAGGATCTCTATCTTAATTTCTACACTTCTATGCTTATGTATATACATATATCTCTATTCTATTCTATTTTTGAAGGGTGCAACTGTAACACTAACAGTTTCCCCCTGGGGATCAATAAAGTATTTCTGATTCTGATTCTGATACCTTCTTGAGATATGGTGAAATGTTTTATTTCCAATTTCTGCTCAAGGGATAAAGTGCTAAATTGCACAGTAGTTAAATAGTCCATACGATTCATCATCAACACTGTAATGTAAATTAAAAGCAGTCCCTCGTTAGCTGAGGCACAGCTAGCACGATGTGCAGTGCCAGCCCTTTCATCAGTAAAATCAACCAATGGGAACGCTTCAGGGGCCCTGGCAGTTAGGCCCCATGTATGAAACTGAAGTGCGTGTTGACCACACACACACGCGTGCCCACATGCACAGCAACATTTCATGAAGGAGACAAAGTTGAATTTACTATTGATTTAAGCTCAATGACATTATTGTGTCTGACACAGAAAAGGCAATAATCTTCTTCTGCAAAACAGCATCCTCTGGTGGGGCCAGGCCCCTAATGCAAAAATGCCACTGCTCACATCCAAGCTGTGAGACAGTGTCAACTTGACAGCAACTCAGATTATAACCACACAGAACACCTGGTGGAGACTGTGGTGGGGATTACTGACATAATACTGAGGATGGCAAGTTTTTACATTGACACACATCTAGCAGCATCATTCCCACTGCAAACTTTCTGCTTTGTGTTTTCACTGTTCCAGTCAGTGAAAAAACATGAACACAGTGACAGCATGGTCATAGTCTCCTGGTCATTAAGGAGACAATGAGAACATTGCTTTGTTGCACTATGTCACAAAGTGAAAGAACTCATTTTACTGTGGGGAGTTTAACAAACAATAATATGGCCCGATCATTTACAACCCACCCATCTAGTATATCATCAACTATTCATTCCTATGACAGAGGCATTTATGGTGGATCAATGCATACACTGTGATGCCAAAATTCAATTCCTACTGAAAGCCTAAAGTTATCACAGTCTGCATTCTGCTCCCCTGCTCTCCCAGTAATTTTCCACTCTCCCCGCCTCTGCCTCACTCTACCTGCTGGCCACTCCCACTCGATCACCTCACACCTGCTGCCACAGCTGCAGCGCATCAGCAGCCCATAATACGGTATACAAGCTGGAGCACAGGAGGAACAGTTAAAACTACAGTGAAAAGCAAGAAACACACAAGTAAATAACAACTGTATCTGAGCCAACATTGTATTGAAGCACTGAACTGCTGTTTCTCAAAGTGAACTGCCATTTTTTTTCATGCGCAGCAATGCTGGGAATAGGACAGTGGCGTGAAGTCCAGCAGGGCCGGTGTGGGGCCTGTCTATAGAAAATAATGGGGGCAGCTGTTTTGACATGTGGCGTCCGCTGGCGGTGTGTTTTAGCCTTAACAATAACAGAACCATCAGCAAATTTTAAGATGACCAATCAAGTTCAGGTCAATATTCTCCCCTTTTGATATACCTATTTAATTACATACTAGACATCACCCTCCTTACTTTGTATCTCATCCCCATTCACACCAATTGCCTCTCTCCTTAATTTTCTCCATCTCCTCCTCCACATTGTGTTTTGCTCCTACTTTTCTTTTCTTCTTTCTTTTCTCTACAAAGGGGCTGCCCCATAGCTGTTGGTTGCAAAGAGTCTGTGTGTGTGTGTGTTGTGTGTGTGAAAGAGAGAGAGAGAGAGAGAGAGAGAGAGAGAGAGAGAGAGAGAGAGAGAGCTAGCTCACCTTTTAATCCAGCCTTTTAATCCTCATCACATGGCAGACATCATCAAGTTAACAAACTAAATATGCCTTGGTATCTGTCACATGTACTTTTCAGTACAGTATTTTGACTTTGTACATATAAATATAAGTTAGACACTGTTAAAAAAAAAACTTGCTTTATTCTGTACTTTTGTTACTGAAAGTGACACACACTGATGCAACATACGGATTAAGTGTGTACTTAATCCATGGAGACTGCTCCCCTAGACACACTACAGTGAGCCTGGGTGTTAGCAACCTTCACACACAGTTGTTCAGTTGTTCTTGCAGGAACAGGATCATCACCTCAGGGAGCCCATTTGCAGCGTTTGAGTTATGTTCCAACTAGAATTTGAACCCAGGCAGAGATTTTCACCTCTTCTCTATACAGTCAATGCTAACATGACAGAGGCATAGGGTCCTATCTTACGCTGGTCTAAAGTGCAAGTGGAAAGCACGAGGGGCAATGGATTTAATTTATTCAAGGTGTGTCCAAATCCACCTTTGCCGTCTCCCCCTAGGGGCGCGAGTGATATTTTGCCCTGCTCCGCCCCTTGTGCCACCAGTGCAAAGCGGGATACACCTATCAGGTGTGCCCAAGTGCCCTCATTCATTCACAGGCGAGTTTAGGCCAAACATGCAATAAACCAATCAGAAAGTCAGCTCTCATCACCTCTAAGAGGCAGGTGCGCCAGCAGTGCAAGCAGTGGCAGCATGACAGCAGATTTACCAGGAGGAAACAAAGAGAAAAGATATTCAAGCGAGGAGACAGATCTCCTGATTCAAGCGCGCAATATATGGAGACAACAGGACGTCTCCAAAGCAGTTTCATGTGTAAATAGTTTATTTTACATGAACACCTGCAAAAAAACAATGCAATAAATGAACTGTAAATATCATGCAGATACGTAACTATAACGTAAATATTTTACACTGAAGCACCTTGAAATTGTGTTGTATTTATGGAACTCTGCTGGCTGAGGAGCGGGGGAGAGAGACAGTGCAGTAGAGAGGGGAGGCGAACCGATCCAGTCTAGCCATGAAGCTGCCCGGCTCCGCTGGCCCACCTGAGCCGGGTGGAGGAGCAGTTACGCGGTTGTCCGTGCTGCTTCTTCTTCTCCTCTTCCACCTAATCCTCACTCCTCTGTCCCACTACGAAACAATCAGAAAGAGTTTCTGAAGTTTGAAGTGTACAAAATTACGCATGGATATATCCAACCAGTTCAGGCACACACCTTTCTCTCTCCGGGTCGTGCTGGACTTGTGCGGTCAAATATAGTGTCTTGTACATTCTGTATGTTATAGATCATAATTGTTAATAATGCTGACTCATCTGACAGATGATCTGACAGCCATGATCCCGTCCTGTGCGCACTTTGCAGGTCTGTTTAGTTTTATTAGGCTTCATAATCATAAAATAATTTCTTTTTCTTTATTAGTGAGTTTATCTTTAAAGACACACGTGTGCACAGCTATTTAACATTAATGAAAGGTGTTCTGTGATTGAGCTGGTCTAAAGCACAAGAGGTTTTTACTTAAGTGCGCCAAGAACAAAATAGCAAACATGCTGGGCCACACCTTCATTTTGCCTTCATGTTTAGACCTCCCACCCACGACCGCTCAGACCAGGCAGAAGTGCATTTGCTATCTTGCAGACATGGCAAAATTGGCACTTGCGCTGGTGTAAGATAGCACAATCACTTGCGCCAGTGGCACAAGGGCTTTGCGCCAGGTGTAAGATAAGGTCCATAGTGTTAACTGTTCCTGCTTTAGGTCTCTGATCATAGCCAGAAAGCACAAGGGAGATTTGTTTACCTCCAGGGCTGAAGTTCATACTCACTTCATGGCTAACCCCCTTCACTGTTACCAGCGCTTGGAGGGTTCACTTGGTATTGAGAAGATAAAGCCTTTATTAACTGACAACTGTAACTTACACTACACATTTACTGCTAAAACTGACCACTTGTTGCTAGCTGTGAACCCATTTTTTCTGCTCTGCTGCTTTCAATGTCACTCATATCACCCACTTGCTCTCGCTTGTCCACTCACTCCATACGTGCACAGACACAAGCATTGCCCTGTCTCCTCAGGGTGCCATGTTAATAGGATCAATTGACAGGGACTTTTAAAAGGAGTGGGTGGTGTCTGTTTTTGTGAGCTGGGCATGGACAGCTGGCATTTGATCTGTTCCTTTCATAACTAATGTGACTTGTTATCATCACAGGGGCATGAACAGTTGTTTTTACATGGATATCAGTTTGTATCACTGATCTGATACCTCTGATTAAGATTTTACATACAAAATCATATAAAATACATTTTCAAACTAACCCAACAATAAAGAAAGCATAGAACACTAGCTGTAACATTACCTCATTGAATAACTGTCATAACCATCTTACCTATGTATTGCTGACAATTGCCACCATTGGCCAGCAACTGACCCTTCACTAAGCCCCACCCTCCTTAGTTACTGTTGCTAAGCCTGCCAAACCTTCCATTCTCTTACATCTCAGCAAACATTAGTCAGATGGTGAAATACGGCAGGTATATCTACATGACAGATGACAGAAATATACTCATTTATGTAGGAAAGGGAAGTGCAGGCACTAGGTTAGTGCAGCAGACTTGGAGACAGGTCACTCACCCAGACAAGCTGGACTGCGATCGCGGAGTAAGATGCATCGTCATCAACCAACTTCGATTCTGCATCAGCCCACATTCTCCTTCTAAAGCCCTGACATAACAAATGCAGATGTAGGGGTATCTAACAAGTTTGGCTTGCAGCTTATGTTAGAGCAGATGAAGACAGAGTTTAACCCATTCACCACGTGTGCTCTTGTGTTTCATGTTTTTGAGACACTACAGAAAAGACGTCACTGTCCAGACTCATGAGACACTGAGTATCACTCTTCTCTAAGCGTCCTCCACACCATGTCAACATGTAGAAAAATGGAAAGCTTGTCAGCTCTAGTTACAGTTGCTAAGCTATGATTGGACAGTTGCTTTTGGAGGTGGGGCTTAGTGAAGGGTCAATTGGCTGTCGGATGTGGATCTACATGTCAGTATAGAATTGATAAGAAATTCTTTTTATTTTTTATTTTTTACATATATATCAACTAAAACCACAAAGAGTTAGTAAAATATGTAACTAAACCGTTGCTACCAAGTAACAGTCCAGGTGAGTTCTAAGTCATTGATGAATGCTAGCTCTCAACAGCGTTGATCTTTTTAAGCAGAGCCCACCAGAAAAGATTGATTCAGGAATCCTTTGCATCAACAACTTGAGCCCAGATGCAAGTACACTTGACTCCAAAGTCTCTGAAGTTCATTTGAACTTGTGTGTACCATACCCAGGCACAGTTGGTTGATCCATACTTGGTTCCTCTTGAAAAAGTGGTCTCCTCTATGGTTCATGCATACTCGAGTACAGCCCACATCAGGTGTGAAAGCAAATAGTACCAAACACAATATTATAAACACGGAAAAATGTCCTGACCATGAGCCTAAACCAGGATATGCACCAGCATCTAAAATGCTGGTTGTCCTCGAGTGACCCCTAGTGGTCCATGAGTTTATTGGTCAAATATATTTTAAAAGTTAATATCATATTTTTAATTTAAAAGTGTTTCTCAAACTGTTGGTAAGCGACTCCAAAGCTATGTAAATTTTATGTAAATTCGAATAAAAATAGTGAGGGTGATCGTTTTACAGCTGTTTTGTGACACCGCCTCATAGCACTGCTAGGCAGGTGTATGTTTTACGATCTTATGTCAAAAATGATAAGCGTAGTCAACTGAAGATGGATCGGTGGCTCAAGACGGGATCAATTAAAAGAAAAATAAATGAAAACTCTTTACACAACAGGAAAGGTGCATCGATTCCGTGTGTGCTGAATCCCAGGAGAGTGGTTCACCAGCAAGTGATAGTCCGGCTCAAAGTTGTGAAACTCGGCATGAACGCGGAAAGCCCCAGCGCTAAAGTGAAGAGAAAACACCACAGTGACTACAATCAAATTTGGATTTTTTTGGCCTGGAGATGAGGAGGAACCCAAACCACAATGTGTTTTGTGCAATGAATCGCTGGCAAACGAGACTATGAAACCTGCTAAACTCATTACATGGGGAGACCAACTGGATTTTTTGAGAGAAGATGAACTTAAGAAATGCGTTACAAAGGCGCTCTCACAGTTTTTTGCACCGGGGGAAAATGCAAAGGCTACAGAGGCATCATACAGGGTATCCCCGCTGATTGCAAAAACAGGAAAACCTCATTCAGTAGGTGAGAATTTAGTCAAACCAGCTGCCAAGGTTATGGCCAGTATATTGTTTTGGGGGAAAGCAAGTGCTTAAATTAATAGACTGCCTCTTTCCAATAACACTGTCCAGTGGCGAATAACCGCTATGGCTGAAAATGTGAAAAATCAGCAGATGACATGTTTACACGAGATGGTCCATGTTTTTTCTTTTATTTGTTAAGTGGTCCTCAAAAAAAGTTTGAGAAACACTGATCTACAGATATGGACATTTTCATAAATTATTACTAAGTTTTGCCACTTTGAGTGGTGCAGACAAATGAAATTTTGGGCTCTGGCCCATGGACTAATTGGAAAAGGCTGTCTGATGGCAAGGTAAGGTAGTATAAATATTTTAAATATAGCATATACTTAAGCTGATATTGACTTTTTATGTGTCTAAAATACATGTTGCTGCTTAGCCTGTCCACAGAAGCACATTGCCTAACTTCCTAAAGCAGTACTCCTGTTGCAAACTGGGGGCGTGTTGACTGCCATCTACTGTAAGTAATACACTGACTATGGCTAAGTTACAAAACCTTAAGGTTTCCTGGCACTGTAAATGTGCGGAGACAAACAATTTATGGCATTCAGAGCAACACCGATTCAGCGGCTACAGTCTGTGGAGTTCAGCCATGTTACACCAAATGTTTTATTAATACCAGCTTATTGTAAAATATATTTCACTCAATTTAACATGATCTAAGCTATGCTGCATGCATCTGTGAATGACAGTTACCTTGTTGAACCGCTGCAGCTTGCCTGCCTGTAGTGACCACACAGTCCCTACACGTCCCCTCCTTCCATTTCACACAGCCATCACTGAAAGGATAATCATCTCATCCATAACAATTTGGTACAGCAGCTCAAACAGTCACAGATGAAAAAAACTGCAACATATAGTCGATAAATCATGCAAGATTATTGGCTTCCCCTTTCCATGAGCTGAATCACTACACAATCACTATTACAAATGAACAATCAAAAGAGCAAAAAACAATATTATCTCTGACCCCCCACTCACCCTGCTCACCCCATCTTCCAGCTCATGCCCTCCAGAAGGCACTATAGATAGCACTTTTTTTTTTCCATCTGCAATAAGGATTCTAAAAACATCCCACTAACCATAACAGATGTACCTGCAGCAGTCTTGGACATAATGTCTGTAAATTTTTGTCCGTGGTAAGCTTTGCATATAGTTTGTTGTGCTCTAGTGTCTGTTGTGATGATGTCTGCCTGTATTTGATGTTCCTGACACTGTTTTTAAGCTCACTTACAATGCTGTACTGAAAAGAAATTCCTCCAGCCTTAGTCATGTTGTATTGACTGACTGACTGACTGACTGAAAAATACTGCCTTGTACCCCTTTTTTCATGTTTGTGACATGCTCTACAGATGTTCACATTGAAACTGTAATGAATGGTGTCATGTTGCTACTAATGATGTTGATACAACTCAACAGATCATTTTCACTGTGATTTTTTTCCAAGAGTCACATGCGTCACTCTGATCATTGACTAGTTTGTAGTCTAGATGGTGTCAGAGTAAAGCTTTTGTCAGTTCAACTTATGAGACATGTTATCAACAGAATATAAAGGCCAGATGACACTTTTGACCAGTTTTTATTGGTTCTCAGGATTCTATTCAAGAACTGTGAGTATGAATATTTACTGGATGGCATAATAAGCATAACTGAATGCATTAGAGACAATGAAACTCACAGGAGACTCTTAAGACAAGACAAGCTGGAGAAATGCATTGACGTGTGGCATGCTGCAGAGTGCACACAGAACTGATGATCAGCTTCACAAACACAGAGGACAGCAGCACGTCCACTGTACACACTGTTACCCAGAGCACACTCATGCTCACACAGAGAGAGGAGTGTAAGGAAAGAGGGACAGATGCTACAACATAATGACAGCACATATGCAAGGGTGATAGACATGATAGACTGTGCTGTGGTCAAACATTTGCTAGGAGACCATGTCCTCTGTATGAAGAAACATGCTCAAACTGTACGAAAGCCAATCACTTCGCAAAGGTGTGCAAAAGCAAAAAAATAAGTGAACTACAGGAAGACAGTGATTCAGACGACAGCATAACCTTAAGGATAAATGCAGTCACAAGGAAAACAGTAAAAAGCACGGCATGTGGAACTGAACATAAAGAGAAATTCTGTGAGATTCAAAATAGCAAGGAAAATAACAGGCAGATGTAGTCTACCATGCACATTAAAAGGAAAGCGTGTGAATTTACAATGTGGACCTACCAGCCACAGAGCATATACTGGGCCTTAAGGACTGTGTAAAACTAAATCCAAGGAAATTGATAAGGGCTGTGGGAAGGAAAGATAGCAACCATGCCTTTCTGGAGGGATAACAGGATGTATTCAATGGCTTAGGATGCCTAAAACAACCATATCACATACAAATCAAATCATATACTACACCAGTCATACCAAAGAAGAATACCTGTGTCACTCTAATGGGAAAAAAATGTAAGTTGTTGCAACAGTAGATAAACCAACAGAGTGGGTGAATTCCACGATAACAGGGGAAAAACCTTATGACAACCTATAAACCTAACTGGACTCAAAAGAACTCAATACCGCAATATGGAGACAACACTTCCAAATACCCACCACAGGCAAAATAATGGGCAAGCTGGACTGGATGAAGATGGCTGCGTGAAAATTCAGCTCCCGACTTAACTATCATTAACCCCCCTTTTATCAAGGAGATTAAGTGTCTAGTAGCACACAATAATGCCAAGGGGAGCTGATAGGGGCCTTAGTATGGCATTAAGGAGCAAAAAGAAGGACACTTTCACGGAAGATGCAGGCTGTGCCGATGAGGCTATGCTAGGAGAAAGTTTCATTAGCCTCCATTCGTGACACCATAAACAAAACCATGGCCAAAGCAATGTCTGAACTGGAAAACAATATTTCCAAAATAGTTGTCAGACTTCCAGTGCAATTTTCAAGAGGATATTAAAAATCAACAAGGTTTTAACCTTAGGGTTAGGGTTAACCAGAAGATGGAGGAGACTGTGAGGAAAACAGAATCTAGGTCTCAGAGATTTGAAGAAACCGAGTAGTACATTGGAGAGGTGGAAACACTCGGCACTGAAGTAAATAAGGCTTTAACCCAGATGCAGAAAACCCAGCTCAAACTGAAATCAAACCTCACTGAACTTGAAGGATACTCATGTTGCAACAACATCCTGGTGTTAAGGAAGGAGCTAAAGAGACCTCTTCTTGTTCTCTTTGTGGAGAATCTTATAAAAACTTAACTGGGAGAGAGTACCAGTCTGAATGATCTGGTCATTGAATGTGCACACAGAGCACTCAGATGCAAACCCGAGAGGACCACCCCCCTGAGGTCAACAATTTTCTTAAATACACAAAAAGAATGGAAAAATGACATAAATGTGTGCTTTCCTGGACTCACATGTGACAGCGCAGACCAAGCTGCCAAGAATTTCAAGCAAAGAGGCTCCCCATACCATGGAGACCCGAGGGCAGATCAAGAGAAACAACGCAGCTGAGCTCCTGCTGGGAAAAGGTAAAAAGCACCCAGTATAGAGACAGAGGGGAATATCAGGAAGGAACCTGAGACAAATTCTGCAGATAAAATCTTTTATGGAAGCCCTGTTTTTTATTTACGGGTAGATTTCATTGTGTCCTATACTGTTCATAGTTCTTGTTTTGGAGGATCACGATGATGTAGAACTCATTCTACATGCATAACAAAGAATTCAAAGTTATCATTCTTAATGTTAATGGCTTGACAAGCCTGTCAGGAGGAGCAAAACGATACCAAAAGCAAAAAAGGAAAGGGCTCATATTATATTCTGGCAAGAAACTCTTTTAACAAGTCAAGAACATGAAAAAATAAAGAAAATGGGTTTTAGACATACTTATTATTCATACTTCAAAACAGGACGCGAGAAAGGCATGGCTATTTTGATACCAAATTCAGTTCATTTTGAACTTCTGTTTGAGACTAAAGACGAGGAGTAGTAGGAGTAGGTTCATTATGGTGAATGGCAAATTAGACGATAAAGAGGTGACACTGCTGAATGTGTAAGCGCCTCCAGGTAGAAACAGGGTGTTCTGTAAAAGACTACTCAATTTAATTGCATTCCAATCTGCCAGAGTCATGATATGTGCAGGAAACCTCAACATAATTTTGAATTCATATTTGCCACAACTAATCAAGAAATAAATAAAAACTAATAAAGAAAAATCATCCTCACTGAAAGATAGATTAAAAGAAGAAGAATTCAAGATCCTGGTTAGATAGGCGTCTGAAGAGATTTTCATAATCAGGATAAACAGTTTACACTGTATTCGAATCGCCATGATGCCTATCCAAGGATCAATTATTTATTTACACACATATTTAGTCACAGAATAATGGAAAATGAAATAAGTCAGAGAGACTTAATTACGCCACTGTTCCCATAGTAGATCTAAAAGAGAGCATCAAGCCATTATACACATCCCCTATGGCCAGAATCAAGGTCAGCGGGGGTCTGTTTAGAACCATTCACCTGCAATGCGGCTGTCGCTAGGGCTGTCCGGCCGGTCTAAGGTTCTTTGATTTATTTATTGAACCACTTGCTCAAGCAATAAGACAAGATTTAGGCCTAGAAGGTGTCATAATAAGAGATACAGAGTACAACATATGCCCTCATGCAGATGACGTCTTGGTTAGCCTAAAGAATGGCATTCAGGAGTTCCAAGATTAATTGATTTGTTGCAGATGTGTTAACGATGATAAAACACAGGCTTTGGTGTTCAAATTTACACCATCATCAGATCTTAAAGGATAAGTTTGGTTTTTTGACACCTGGACCTTATTGTTAGGATTAAATATGCTCGTAGACTCACCCAGACAATTTTGGTGGAGCTCGGAGCCGTTTTCGAGCAATTTAGATCCATCCGACGGCGTTTTTTCTCATGCCATAGTAGCGGATGGGGCCAGAAATCGAAGCCCCTAAATTAGACTTTATCTACTGCGAAACTCATGCAATGTCCACAACAACACCACCAGTTAGCCCCCATTCATGGACGTGCAGTGGTTGCTTGTTCTCTGGCCAGCTGTTCGGCTCTTTCCCTCTGCATCCTCCTTTCAAATAGCTCCTCGTCTGTGTATTCTGGCTCAAAACGATACGGGCATCCATTATACTCAAAGTCGTCGTCAGACACTTCTACATCGGATAAATATTCCGCCATGCTGCACAGAAATAGCCGTGTTGCCGTGTAGCCTAGCAACAACAGCGTCTCTTCTCAGCTCCGTTCCTGCGGCGCACGTCTATGACGTTACCAAAAGTTACCCATCCTTGTAAAGTCCCGGATGACCATAACAACGAAGTTGAGCTGACATGGTGATAACACTGGCCATTCATTTATAACATGTAGGTGAAATGAGCGAGTTTCGCAGCAGATAATGTCTAATTTAGGGGCTTCGATTTCTGGCCCCGTCCGCTACTATGGCATGAGAAAAAACGCCGTCGGCTGGATCTAAATTGCTCGAAAACGGCTCCGAGCTCCACCAAAATTGTCTGGGTGAGTCTACGAGCGTATTTAATCCTAACAATAAGGTCCAGGTGTCAAAAAACCGAACTTATCCTTTAAGTACAAATTTAATCAGGATTCTACATCTATTCAATACTTAAGTGTTAAATGAATAAAATACATATCTTCCTGTATTCTTACTGTACAGGGTAAATATTTTACCCTGACTACTTTACTTGTTTCGATCTTTACCTATTCATATTCCTGAGAGAATGGGATAAGGTGATATCCTTGTTGTGATTCATTTGGAATGGCAAAGTCCATGAGTTACAAAACTCTACAGCTACCAAAGCACAGTGGAGGGATGGGCTTACTGAGCCTTAAAAACTATTATCTAGCAGCACAGATAAGACCACCAATGCTCTAGCGCAGTCAAAATTATTTTGCAAAATGGAAAGCCATGGAGCTGTCACTGATAGACAGGCCTTTACACAGAGATGCCAAATAATATGATATCCAGAGTCAGTGGCTTGGGTTTACCCTAGATATCTGGTCTTTCTTAGTGAAACAACTCAACATTCAGAAAAAAATCCAAATCTTAATGTGGCCAACCCATGATTCAGATTTTAAGCTAGCTGTGAATAATGGAGGTTTTGTTCAATGGGAGAGACAAAGACCCACTGTTATAGTTTGGAGTTTTGTTGGTTATTTTGTAGCATTATCCCCTTGTGTGTCTTTGTTGTTCCTGTCTTTTACTGTCTTGGTTTGTGTTTTCTTAGTCACTTTGTGTTTTATTCTGTAGTCTTGGTCCTCCGTATGTCTTGTCTTTACTTCCTGTTTTATTTTGTAGCTTTGAGCTTCCCTTGTGTGTCTTGTTATCTTTACTTCCTGTCTTTGTTCTTTTCCTGCTCTTTTGATTACTGATTTCTTTCACCTGTTCTCCCACCTGTGTCTGATTACCTCCTTGCCTATTTAGTCCCTGTGTCTCCCTTTGTCATTGTCAGTTCGTCGTGTTGTTTTTTTGGTGTTTCTGTCTGCCTGCTGTGCTCCCTGTGTGTTCCCTTACCATTTGGATTTCTTGGATTCACCTGGATTTTGCCATTTTCAGTTTTTGGATCCCTTTGTTTCAAGTAAGCCTGTGTTTGATGTTTCTTTCTGTTTTTTTTTTTTTTTTTTTTTGATTAAATTTTTTTGAAGTCTGCTCCAGTGCCTCAGTCTGCATTTTTGGGTCCAACACCTTTGTATTTTTTAGTGACTTTACACCATACCCTAACACCCACAGCACTGATTACTGTGATAATCATGAATTTATACACACTAAAACCATGTCAAGACCTTGCTTGACAGGATTTCTATATATATCTCCAACTCTGACACTACTTTGATTAGAACTAAGTATCTATGCCAAGCAATGTAACAGGCATCACTTAAATTTGTTAGGGCATATAATACAAAATTGTCCGGAGAGATTATTGGTGAATTATACAAGTACACTGTCGAACTGAGGGGCCACTCAACAACTTACGTAAAGGCAGAATGGGAAGAAAATGGGAATTGTTATTACACCTGAGGAATGGACAAATTAAATCAACACACAAATCACTACCACAGCCTTACCACTGTGGAGGGGTTTGACTTACTTGTATCATCATGGTTGTTTCTGCTTTGTTTTTGTTTTGTTTTTTATATCAGAGGGAAAATCTGAGGGCCTTCTAGGCCTTCAGAGAAGGTCTAACATATCAGTATTTCAAATGTTATATTTAGATATATTATATTTGATTTATTTCATTAAATTATTAGGTTATTCTCTTCTAATTCTAATTTCAGTCTCATTTTACGTCAACTTTCCTTAGAATGAAAGGGTTACCGTCCTGAAAACAGCAAAACAGAGTTATACAATTAGATTTTTTGCTGTTGTCTCTCGGCAGATAAAGGTTAGAGCTGGCTTACTCATTGGTTAGGACTTCATTACCAGGACAGAAGGCCATAGCCTGTGTTTTTAGAAAGTGACAGGTGAATTAACCAATCACATTTTGATTAACAGTGGGTGGGACCAAAAATAATTCCCTTAGGCCTTCCTCAATGATAACAATATCTCGCTCGAGATGAAGCGAGACCAGCGCCATTTTTAGGTTGCTAACTTGATAGTGCTGCCTTTTTCAAGGTGAACTTTAGCAGTGGAGCATCTGCAAAGGACTTGAATCTGCAGCACAGCAGACAGAGCTGTGTTGGTAGACAGAAATAATAGAACTGGAGATATGAACTAGATGTAACTGTGTGTATGGTACTGAGCAGAGAAATAAGAATGATAAAAAGAAACTCAGAATGATTCATATAGATTATTACAGCTCTTAATATCAACACAAACTTGTTATTATCATCACTTAATTATAACTTATCCAAACAATCGTAACAGAGCAAATGGCAATTATCTACTGTTTAATTCAAGTTTAAGGAAAGAAAACTCCAGAAAAAACACAACTTATTTTGCTATCATTTTGTGGTGTATACTGCCCTCAATGGACTATCCTGGAGATACAGATACTGGCTTTTACTGTCTGGAATACACAGTGTAGAGAAGGTGTCTCACAAGAGAATATCACAAAAATTTGAGCACATTAAGGTTTTGATTTGCTGATTTATGTCGAGGTCAAGGACAAACAACGAGAAGAGCAAAATAGGCATCCATAAAGTAGAATACCTGGGTCACATTCTGAGCCAAGATGGAATGAAACCTGACCCCAGCAAAGTACAACCTGTTAAGCAGAAAGAGACAGCAGAGGACAAATCTGCACTGAAGAAATTTCTGGGTATGGTGATATACTGTACCTAACAAAATTCACACTACACCTCTCAGCAATCACTGAACAACTGAGAGAACAGCTGCAGAAGCAGGTGGCATGGCATTGGAATGAAACACATGAAGAAGCAGTGAACAACAAAGAGACTAAATAGCGCACAAACATCACTGGATAGTACGAGATTATCAAGCAGCCAGTGAAATTATCAGAAATTTTCAGTCATCCATCCGAATTTGGGCTAGGTGCTATGCTAATGCAGAATGAGAATGGCACAGCAGTCACGTATGCTTCAAAAGCACTGACCAAGGCAGAAGTATACTATGCCACATTGCTATAGCTAGTTACTATTGTGTTTGGATGTCACAAATTCAACCAGTTCATAGATGGCAAAATAACAGAAGCTGAAACAGATCACAAGCTGCTAGTGTCCATTTTTAAGAAACCAATCTTAAGTGCTTCACCACGAATAAAGAAACTTACTTTGAAACTACAGCCCTACCAGCTGAAGGTAATTTATTTTGTGAAGCAAGACATAACTGGTGAGACAAAACAAGACAGAATCATTTGAAGACAACAGGGTTAACATGGATAGTGCGGACAGGCATCGGGTGCATATATAGTGACACCTGGAGAGGTAAAGATGAGTTTACTTCTTTTTATTCATATTTTTCACTATACAGTATATGTTGATGAATAGACTCACAGTGCGAATAAAATAGACCAATAGCAAGCGAATAAAATTCTTTTTAACAACTATTACAACAACTATTGTAGACTGAAACAATGAATCCGACACCAGTAGCTATGGTGGGGAGCAAAAATCCGGACATTTTGAAAGATATCCAGAAAATCTTTGAAAAATGGGAAAAACAAACAAACGGGTTAGAATATGCTTGGCCAAAGGATGCGGCGGTTTGTGACAGCATGAAAACCATGATAAAAGATCACAAATCTAAGGACAAATCAAAGAAACGGCAGGGAAAGAGAGAACTAGAACTGAAAATTTTGAAGCTGTTCAAAGTTGAAGGTCAAAAATACAGAGCGTATTTGAGACAAGGCCTTCTAAAACTAAGAAACAATGTAGGGAAAGAGAAGGATTTGGTAAGCAAACAACTCAATTTGAAGGAGGTAGAGGGGATATACCCAAATTTAGAGGGATGGCTGTGTTTTAACGGAGACATTAAATCAGTCCCAGTCGAAATATCTCAGATCACTTCAAAAGACGATGATAATGATAAAGACAGACCCACACCACCCAGGGGAAACAAAAATCCCCAACAGCTCAAAAGATGACCCCAACAAATCAGGCCCAAGCCAATTGCAAAAAGCATTAACTGCGGTGAGAGGAGAGGCATTTAAGAGTAGTGATTACAACTCAGATGAACAATTGCAGGCACACGCATTCCAAAGCCGAGACACACAAATCTCATTCAAAGCAAAAACACTCATTCCAACACATTGTAGCACCGTCAAGAAAGGGAGACGTGCTGGATTGTTACGAAGAATGAAAAAAGGTGGGGGCCAATCATGCAGTTACTGGGTCGATCTGCCAAATAAGGGATTAGATTTAAGACGTGAAATAAACCGATCTGTCATAATGGAACTTGAGGAAGAAATAGACAAGCAGGACGCTGCAATTATAGGGCAAGAGGACGAACCACAAAAAACAGAGGATGAGCCACTCAAATAGATGTTGAGAGACAGAAAATTGCTTAAAGCACCAGATAGATACAATAATGAGCACTATATGGCACTAATCTTAATAAAGGGCACCCAGGGACAGTATATCCCATGGCAGACCCTTGATCTGACTGGCCTGGTTTCGAGACTCCCTGACATTCATGAAGGGGCCTCAAAGTGAATCAGAGCTTTTGAAGAAGCTACCACTGGCAAGTTGTTGGCATTAGGGGATGTGAAGGCAGTGTGGGCTCAGACTCTTGGAGCATCGACAATGGAAAACATGCTGAAACATAATGGGTTTGATTGGTTGACAAATCCCATGGCTGATGGAGCTGAGTTTGATGCTTATCGTGGGAGACTGTGGGCAATGTTGAGGAGGGAACACCCAACACGAGTTGATCCTAAGGCATTGCGGGGTGAACCTTTTACAGAGACTGATAATCCCGCAACATACATAAACAATCATCAAAAAGATGGAGACAAGAGACTGAGGAAGATATTGGGCAGAGCCAGGTGTTGACTTCTCTGTTCAGAAACTTCTTTAGTCATTGATGCGCTCCCCACTCCAGTCCAGAGCAGACTGAGAGATGTGGTGGCACTGACAACAATGCCACATAGACTATTTTTTGACAATGTGATCCACGCAGTGGAGAGATACAGGAGAGATTAGCAGAGAATAAAGGAGCAGGACATAAACATCCAGAGAAAACTGGCACAACTAAAACTTAACGAGCTGCAGAGCAAAGGCAAAGCTAAAACCCAAGCGTTGGTCACAACTGAGAACAAAAACCCCATGACAGCAAACATGCCCACAGCACAGCCGACACAGCCCCCACAACCACCACCAGTTGTTAATGTGTACTCACAACCATACACACAGCCATACCAACAGCAATATAACAACATGAGACAATTTGCTGGCCCTCGCCAGGGAGGTATGGGAGAACAGTCTGACAGGTCCTCCTGGAGCATGTTGGCAATGTGGAGAGCCTGGACACAGAGCAATAGCCTGTCCACGGGCAGGCCCCGGATGAATGGTGGGGAGAGGAGGTTCCAGGGCCGTTCAGAAAGGGCCCAGCCAACCCTTGGGCGGGGCCCAACCATGGTTACTAGGGGTGTCCAGAAAATCCTAAAGGGGAGAGTCAGTTGCCAATTGTCACCATGGCAGCTGATCTCGCGAGACTTTGTATATCTCTTAATGGACGCATGTGTGAAAATATCGTGAGATCGACGCCATGTTTACATCCTACCGGCTACATGCTACAGTTGACATTTCAGCTAAAAATGTGCCGTAAATGGCGTCTTTTGCTGTTAAATTTTAATGTCGCGTCAATTGGAGGGAATAAGCAAAGCGCCACGGCCAAAAACGGTTCAACAAATGATGACGTTTCTGGGGCTAACAGGATACAGTTCTGACTGGATTGAGAACTATAATGAAAAAACAGCTCCCCTCAGAGATCTCATTAAAGAGACGGGGACTCAGTTACTGAAAGCTCCTCTAAAATGGACAAACGAAGCCGCAGTGGCTTTTGAAACAATAAAACAAGAAATGCAGAGCGCACCTGCTCTGGCAGCGCCAAATTACAACAAACCATTCCTGCTCTATGTCTCAAACAGACAAAACATGTACGCATCTGCAGTGTTAATGCAGGAGACTTGCAGTGGCCATCAAAAACAGCCAATTGCATACTATAGTACAAAGCTAGACAACGTGGCGCAAGGGTGGCCGCCGTGCTATCAGGGTCTCGCTGCGGTGCATTATGCATATGAAAAAGCAACCACCATAACGATGGGTTATTCAGTCATCATCTTAACCCATCACAAGATCACTGAGCTAATAAACCAAGGGAAGTTTGTGATAACCCAAGCCAGATGTTTGCAGTACACACCACTGTTATCATACCCTGATGTAACAATCAAGAAGTGTGCAACAACCAATTCAGCAAACGTCATCCTTCTTGAAGGTGAGGGTGAGCCACATGAATGCATTGCAGAAACAATGAAATACACTAAGTTGAGACCAGACTTAGAGTCAACTCCACTTTCTCATGCAGATGTAGTATTCTTTGTTGATGGTTCCTGTTTCAGAGACCATTTGGGAAATCATGCCGGCTATGCAGTGGTGAGACAAGATGCGGGTAGTTTTGTGACAGAAAAAGCAGAAAGTTGTAACCAGACATGTTCCGCCCAGTTGGCGGAGTTGAGGGCGCTAACTGAGGCGTGTCAACTAGCAGCTGGGAAAGTAGCCAGTGTCTACACCCGTGTTAATTTTGTCAACTAAAACTTAAACAAAAACTTTTCGTTGACGACCCTTTAATCCTGTGACTAATTTGTGACGAGAACTTAAATTTAAGAAGTACTGACAACAGAAATTAAAACGAAATCTCTGTTCATTATCAACTAACGAGTAAAAACATGACGAAAAAGATGACGCTGGCCGGCCGGACAATCTGGATTACAACCATCCTCAATGCCTTGATTGTTTTCCTTTTTAACCAATTAATTATCTTAACTAAAATTTAAACTCTCAGTCTATCTTTGTGGCGGTGCACGTCCAGTTTTGCCACACAGACGCCTTGGCTCCACAGCGGGAACGACAGCAATTATGATGAGCGGATTATCTTCACCTAAATGTGTTGGCTAGGTTTTGATGCCCTTGTAAGAAAATACTAAATTAAAATGGGCATAACAGTTAAGCTGTTATGATCTTCTTTTTATGTCTTAAGACACATGTATCAAACTCAAGGCCCGCGGGCCAAATCCGGCCCGCCATATCATTTTATGTGGCCCACGAGAAGTTGCAAAAAATATAATTTGCATCATACAAGCCTAAACTGCATTACAGAAGTATGGTGTCCAATAACTACTATGTCCGAGAATGCATCCCTTTTACACACATACTGAAATCATTTAGTAGCTAGATGCATCTCATTAGGACGCGCATATGTTTCATTTTTGGCATCAAGGAGCTGCCACTGTAAATTTCCTCCGTTTTCTCTCTCCTCCTGTCTCTGTCTGCACCGCTCTTACTGGAAGCCTGCTGCCGCGCTCACACAAAACAAGTGCTCCCTCCTCCCTCTCCTGTGTCTCCTCGTCATTTCATCAGAACAGACCGCGATGAAAACAGCAACAGAAGTAACATTGTACCGCGTTGCACCACCAAACTTTCATAATGCGCAAGTGTAGAACAAGTTTGGAGTTTTTATGAAAGCTGAGAAGCACTGCTGCAAATCATTTATGTAAAATGTGTCTGACAGCAGAGTACAGAGACACGAGTCTGACCCACAGAGACGTCATGTGACTGTGAGAGCAGGTAAGACGGAGCATCACTGTTCCTCCACACTGATCTGAACCACAGAACTCTTCATATGAAACAGAGCAGCAGATCATCTTACTGCAAAATTACTCATATTTTAAACAGTTTTAAAGTTTGTTCACAGACACAACTTTGTCTGTTTCATTTTTTAATACATTCAATTTATTTATTTGAATTTCAATTTATTTATTTGAAGGGACAGTGCAAGTTTATGAACGTCGTATGCAGAGTGCAGAGGCGTAAACAAGCCAGATTGTAGCCATAGGCTAATTTCCATCTGTTGTCCCCTGGCAGATGTTCCCTGAATTACAAAATATAAAACATAGTAAAAAAACACATATCACATTATTATGACGTAATTGTTGCACCATTGAATGTCTACTGGCCATGATTTTTTCCTAGATTTTTGCTATTAGAGCTTATTATAATTGTTATAAAAATCAACATTAATCAAGTGCAGAGGCAATTATGTGATATAGATACAATTGTATTGTCTTACATTTACAACTGGCCCTTTTAGGGCAAACCTAATGCTGATGTGGCTGATGAGGTTGTAAGTCATTTGTTCAAATATACAGAAAATAAAAGAATGAGAAGAAAGAATAAAAGAAAAGAACTTGTGAAAAACGTAATTATGTATTGCATTTTTTCTAACAGGTCTTAGACATTTTTTATTATACAAGAGTAATATGGTACATTCTTAGTTTAAATGACTAAACACATAGTTAAAGGTATGCTTACAATGGAGTTTTTACTACCATGACAAACATAATTTTGCAAAATCTATTACAGTATAACAAAACTGTTAAATTATTTAAAAAGCCGTGAGTGCACCTTCCAGTGTTCCAGCGTTTCCTCGTGCTCAGCTCTATCCTGCTACGCCAGCCAAGCCAGCCAGTCCCCCGCCGCCTCCGCTTGCTTTTTTTCTGTTCGTTTTTTGAACCCGTGGTGTTTAAATAAACACTTAAAACTGTTCCTGCTTCTGTCTCTGCATTTGGGGGTCCAAACACAAAACCGAGAACACAACAGTATAATCTGGCCAATACATGGACCCCGCGAAGACAGACAGACTTCGGCAGGTTCTGTCCACTCAAGGCGCTCGTGTTGGCCAACATGAGCAAGTAATTCATGAAATCATGGACACTCTTCAGAACCTCTCCTCCAGTGTTTCCCAGCTCGGCGGTCACTTGGATCAAGTCGTCACCCAGATTTCCAGTTTGGTGTCACCTGTGAACCCACAAGCCTCCTCAACTCCTGCACCAGTTTTTGCACCAGTGTTCTCTAGTGTTCGATCAGCAGTCTCAAACATATGCTACTGATAAATCTAAAATAGCCTTTATAATGAGTTTGTTGACTGATCGAGCTTCCTCTTGGGCTTTGGCTGTCTCCTCCAATAATTCTGCTGTTACTGAGGGTGTCCCCCTCCCTGCTGCTCTGACCAACTCACCAGCTTCTGCTGCTCCAATCTGTGCCTCCCGGGACATCACTTCAGCTCCAGTGCCAGCTCCAGGTCCAGGATTTTCCTCCTCCCACTGCATCGAGGAACCCATGCAGTTAGGGAGGATAAGACTGTCGCAAGCTGAGTGTGAACGCAGAGTCAGGTACAGGCTCTGCATTTACTGTGGTCAGCCCAGCCATTTCCTCGCAGCCTGTCCCCAGCTGCCAAAAGAGCAGGCTCATCAGCCACTGGGGGGCGGCACTGATGAACTGTACCACTACTTCCACCACACCTTCCACCCGGATTCAGCTGCAAGGTATGCTCAAGTTCCCTCAGAACTCTTTTCCTCTGCAAGTCTTGGTCAATAGTGGAGCAGATGACAATTTTATTGACTCAGAACTGTGTTCTCAAGCTAATTAGCCCACAGAAACTCTCCCGGTGCCTAAGGAGGTTTTTGCCTTAAAGGGATAGTTACTCGCTCGTGTCACTCACCGTACTGCTCCTCTGACCCTCCAGCTCTCAGGTAACCACCAGGAAACCATTTCTCTGTTTGTCATTCCCTCACCTACATCCCCTTTAGTCCTCGGTCTCCCCTGGCTCAAATTACACAACCCCCATACTGACTGGTCCGCTTCCTCCATCACCAGTTGGAGTACATTCTGCCACACTCTGCTACCCCCCCAGAGATATTTCACCTCTTAAGCCACAAGAGCCCATATACTTGTCTAACGTTCTCTCAGTTTATCACAACCTCCAGAAGGTTTTCAGTAAAGACAAGGCCCTCTCCCTACCTCCACATCGACCCCTATGGTTGCTCCATTAAGTTGCTCGCTGGCTCCCCCCTCCCATCCAAAAAGCTTTACAAGCTGTCCAAACCAGAAAAGGAGTCCATGGAGCAATACATCACAGACTCTGGCTGCAGGTCTCATCTGCCCTTCTTCCTCACCTGTTGGAGCAGGTTTTTTCTTTGTTGAGAAAAAAGACAAAACTTTGCGTCCCTGCATAGACTTCAGAGGTCTTAACAACATCACAGTTAAGAGTAAGTACCCACTCCCACTGATAGATTCCGCTTTTGGTCCCCTGCATCAGTCCACCATTTTCTCAAAGTTAGATCTCCGTAACGCCTATCACCTTATCAGGATCAAGGAGGGAGTATCTGGTCATGCCCTTTGGCTTGACCAATGCCCCAGCAGTCTTTCAAGCACTCATCAATGACATTTTGAGAGATATGCTGAACAGATTTGTGTTTGTGTACTTGGATGACATTTTGATCTTTTCCAGAGATCTTGATGACCATGTGCAACATGTTAGACTGGTGTTGAAAAGACTGCTGGAGAACAGACTTTTTGTTAAGGCTGAGAAGTGTAAGTTTCATGTCGCCTCTGTTAGTTTTCTAGGTTTTGTGGTGGAGAAGGGACAGTTGAAGGCGGACCCTGCCAAGGTCCAGGCCGTGGCCGAGTGGTCAACCCCTTCCACCCGGAAGCAACTCCAGAGGTTTTTGGGCTTTGCAAACTTCTATAGGAGGTTTATTCGCAATTATAGTCAAGTAGCAGTGCCACTTACCCAGTTAACCTCCTCTAAACTCCCCTTTCTGTGGTCGCAGGCAGCTGACGCTGCATTCAGACGGTTAAAGTGTCTATTCACCTCTGCACCTGTGCTTTCCCACCTAGATCCTCCCCTACAGTTTGTGGTGGAGGTCAACGCCGGTGTCAGCCAACGGTCCCCTGAAGATCGTAAGATGCACCCCTGTGCCTTTTTCTCTCGTCGGCTCACGCCGGCAGAGAGAAATTATAACGTTGGCAACAGAGAGCTACTGGCTGTGGTTCTAGCACTTCAGGAATGGAGACATTGGCTGGAGGGCTCCACACACCCGTTTGTAGTATAGACGGACCACAAGAACCTCTCTTATCTGCAGTCAGCTCGCCGGTTAAACTCACGCCAGGCTCGGTGGGCTTTGTTCCTGGGCCGATTCCAGTTCTCCCTCACCTACCGCCCTGGGTCCCGGAACATAAAGCCCGACGCCTTATCCCGTCAGTTCACTCCTCCTGTGGAAGACTCACCTGTGGAAACCATCCTCCCATCCTCCTGTGTGGTTGGAGCTGCCAGGTGGGAGATTGAGCAAGTGGTCCAAGAGGCTCAACATGACCAACCTATCCCTGAAGGCAGTCCCCCCAACCGGATGTTCGTCCCACTTTCCGCCAGGACCCCTGTGCTCCAGTGGGGACATGCTTCTAAGGTCGCCTGTCATCCTGGTTTCCGTCGGACCCTCACCCTGCTCCAGCAGCGTTTTTGATGGCCCACCATCATAGCCGACACCAAGGAGTTTGTTGCTGCCTGCTCCATCTGTGCTCGTAATAAAGCCTCTCACCAAACACCTGCTGGCCTCCTACGCCCCTTGCCTATTCCTCATCGTCCCTGGTCCCACATTGCCGTGGACTTCGTCACTGGACTCCCGCCTTCCGAGGGTAACTCAGTTATTTTAGCCATTGGGGGGGGGGGGGGGGGGGGTACTGTCATGATCACATTGTTTTTGGTGTTTGGTTTTGTGTTTGGGATGTGCTGTGTTTTCTTTTCCCCCTCCTCCTTCCCTTTTCTCTCCCTGGCAGTGTGTGTGCTGCGGCGGCTGTGACTGGCTGGCTCCACGCAATGAGGCACACCTGGTGCTCATCCAGCAATCACTCCTGCAATAAAAGCCTGGTCAAGACACCACTCCTGTGCCAGATTATCCCGTCTCAGTCAGTAACATAGCAGTTCTAGGCTTTTTGGAGATCTCTGTGAATGTTGTGTTTTTTCGTCGCTCTCACACACTTCTGTTTTTGTGCAGTTACCTGTGTGCCTCCCAGCCGTGAGTGCACCTTCCAGTGTTCCAGCGTTTCCTCGTGCTCAGCTCTATCCTGCTACACCAGCCAAACCAGCCAGTCCCCCGCCGCCTCCGCTTGCTTTTTTTCTGTTCATTTTTTGAACCTGTGGTGTTTAAATAAACACTTAAAACTGTTCCTGCTTCTGTCTCTGCATTTGGGGGTCCAAACACAAAACCGAGAACACAACACTAAGACTAAAATGAACTTAAAAACTCTTGTCAAAATTAACACTGGTCTACACTGATTCTGCTTATGCTCATGGTGTTTGTAATTTGTTTGGACCACTGTGGAACAAAGAGGCTTTGGGAAGTCTGATGGTGTGCCTATACAGCATGAGAAACAGATAAATGATTTGATTTTGGCGATGATGCAACCAAGAGAACTCGTAATCATCAAGTGTCAAGCGCACCGGAAGGGAAGTGATGCAGTAATAACAATGCCACAGACGAGGCCGCCAAAGCAGCCTCCAAATGCCATAAAGCAATCTTGGCACCAGTAGTGTCACTGGAACCTATGGTCACACCAGAAGACATTACACTGATACAACAGAAAGCAGGTCAGAACGAGCACAGTCTATGGCTCCAAAGGGGTGAAAAAGGTCTTTGGAGGTCCCATGAGGGACTTATAGTTGCACCAGTGGCTTTGTTAACCATGTTGATTTCAGAATCCCACAGTGTTGCACACTGGGAGGGGGGAAGTGTTGAAAAAGATAGCACAGCAAGGCTACTGGTCTCCATACATGCAAGCAATGGTTGACAAAGTACGAATACGAATACGAATACGAAATACTTTATTGATCCCCAAGGGGAAATTCATTGTAAGTACTTAGTCAGTGTGAAATCTGTGCTGAAAACAATGTTCAGAAAGGAGTGAAAACCCCTGTGGGACACATTCCAGTCCCAGAGGGACCATTTAAACATCTTGTCATGGACTATGTGGACATGACAAAACCTGTACCTGGAAAAAGATACATGTTGGTGATAATTGATTGCTTCAGCCAATGGGTTGAGGCAACTCCATCCAAAACTCTCGGAGCTGACACAGTAATTAAATTCTTCACTAGAGAGGTCATACCATGATTTGGCATCCCATCAGAAATAAGTTCAGGTGCCTGGCGACCAGGTGTACGTGAAAGTGTTCAGGAGGAAGCGGCACGAGCCGAGGAAGGAAGGACCGTACACCGTGGTGAGGGCGACACCAACGGCCGTCCAAGTTGAAGGAAGCACAACGTGGTACCATCTGAGCCATTGCACCAAGTTCCAAACAGAGACAAAGGGCAGTATAAAATTGAAACACAATGAGGAAAATGATATGTTGCTTGTGGGAGTAATGTACAGCCTAGTGTTGCAATCACCAGGCAACCTACGGACGAAGGAGACTGTTCCAACGAGCCAAGGCCGGACCCTGAAAGCAAGGCCGAGGGGACATCCACTGCAGGCGCAGCTGGTCCAGGGAATAATGCACAACCATGATCAAGATAAAGATGGTGTGTGAGGACAATGGACAAGAAGCTGAACCATGTGGCAGATATACAAGGAGCACAAATGCTGAGTATGATGTCTCCCGAATAACTGGTGCACGGAGCTCTTCTGGAGCAAAGTGGGAAGGACACACCAGGCTTATTCCCAATTCCCGATTATATGGAGGACGAGGACGAGGAGGAACTTGATGAGAAGGAACTGTGAGGTAAAAGGAAAACAGACAATGGCTGGAAACTGTCCCTTGAGGAAGAGGTCCGTTAATCACATCACCAGGGCCTAACACCTAAATGATGCCTGCAGCCTTCTAAGCCTGAGGAAGCCAAATGCCTCGGTGGGGAACGGGCTACAAAGGGGGGTGTAACAATAGGTGCACTCATCTCAAACCCGGTGAAGAAATCAATGATCCCTGGGGCATAGTGGCAAGGAAGAATTGTGGTAACATTATGTGGGTGTTGTGACTCTTACTTCACCAACAGGACATTGTTTCAGGGGACGAGAACTAAAGCCGTGAGACCTTAAGCCTTATATATCATTCCATATCATTTTCATAGAAGTAGTTTACATCTGCATTTATAATGTTTGCATTCTGATGTTACACATAGGAAATGAATTTGGATTTCAACTTAATATGTTATGCTCAACATTTAAAAAGGTTCCTATAATTCCATTATAATCTTACAAGGTAATTGCATTTTATCTGGGTCATATTATCATGTGTTATCAGTGTGTTGTATATTTGATCCATCTGTCAAAGATCTACATGTTTGGAACAGGCCGTCCTTATGGGAGGGGACGATGGAGGAATTTTCCTGAGTCAACAGCTGCCAGGTTTTTCGCCTCCATCAGTTGAAGTGTTAACAGATGTTCAGAATATGTTCCAATGTTTCATGTGTTACCATGTATTCATGTCAAGTTCATATATTACTTTACTCATATATTACTCACATATTACTTCACTCATTCATAAATTACCTTGCAACGAATGCATAGTCATATTCATGTTCACCATATACTCATGATAGTGAGGAACACTGGTTGTACTCACAATGCCATATATTTCACCCATACTCATATGCATACAGGCTTATTTCCCATACATTATCTCTGTGAGCAATTTATGATAAAATCATAAAGAGGAGGGACTATGTGGTGGCAGAATGTGCAAATAAGCCAGGAATAAAGGTCATGACACTCTAGGAAAGATGAAATCTGAAAGGCCTGCCAAGAACTTGGTTTGAAAACAATCAAACGGATGTTAAGGTGATCATAACACTAGTAGTACTCACTGTCTGAAGGAAGTCCATTTAGGGGTTGTTTTTTGACCTTCGTACGGGAACATGTACAAGTTCCAGGAAATCGAAGGTTTGGCAGGACATGTTGGAGGTCGCTCTGACATTGGATACTATCCAGTGTCAGAGAGGGAAAGTATCCCCAGTTACATACAAACTTACATCTTTGATAAACACATTAGATCATGGACACACACACCCACCCATACACAAACACACCAGGAGCTCCTCACTGGTATAAAATCTCTCGAGACTTCCGCATGTGCGTCCATTAAGAGATATACAAGTCTTGCGAGATCGACGCCATGTTTGCATCCTACCGGCTACATGCTACAGTTGACATTTTGGCTAAAAACATAGCGTAAATGGTGTCTTTTGCGGTTAATTTTTTATGTCGCAGCTCGCGGACACTTGGATTACACCACACAAGCAGGATGGAGACATTTTGTGTTTGTTTTGTGTTCTTTTTTTTAACGTTTTATCCATGGTCTCCATTCATTGCCATTGTACTGGATGAGGCTGCTACCCTGTTTTCTGCTGAAACTCCAGGATTGTTTTGTGAACTGAAGATCTTCACCCATCATCACATCGGCATAGGGGTGAGTACATACTGAGTGGGTTATCATGTAAAGGTGGAATATCGCTTTAAAGTGATCCCGTTGACTGTTACTCCTCATCCCTGTTCTCCGCGTCCTTTATTTCGTTTTTTCTGAAATTGGGTAATTGATAATTTCTTCCATAATACGTGTGTATTCACTTGTCGACCGCCCCCCATCACATACATATGGAATGACAGAAATGACTGTAAATCCATTAATGAAACCAGACATATTAATAGGAACATCATCAGTATTCACTTAACCACTTTATAGATCGGTTTCAATTATCATTTGTCCGGAATGTAAGCGCCTTAGTACATCTAATAAATAGGGGCCATGTTTCCTCAAATTTTTGGTATGAACGCACAGCAAACTTGATTTTTTTTCTAACATTAGCATTAGCAACACCCCGTGGACCCACTAAGCAAAGGAAGGGGCAAGGTAAAGATGTGTATTGTATACAGGGCAGGGAAGTCTGTTGCACAACTCCTGCATGCATGTGGGTGTGGGGAGAGGAAGGGTGATGCAACCTGTCACTCAATCACCGAGCCTGACCATCACCCAGACCCTATTGGAGGGAACCTGTTCTTGTGGGGAGAGTGATTTTTATACTTCCTTCTTCTCTTTTTCTCCTCTTTGTCACCAGACATCATAATTTGCCACCCCAGCCAAGGTAATGAATGAATAAATAATAATGTATTAAGTAATAATTAAAATAATAGTTCAGAAGTAAAGTAAATCATTTTGTCCAATACTTGAACCATGGTGTTTAACCTTTTCATCTGTATGGTAGTCTTAATCTCTGCTGATCCCTGACTCATTATCAAAATATGTAATAAAAGTTCATATGAACAACTCATAAACTGAAGTGACAATATTGCTGTGGGTATAAAGGAATTTCTAATTGCATTAATAATAATTTAGATGAGATGATAAAGGCATTGAGAGCCTAGATTTTTTTTTAGATGCTTTGAAAGTGCTTTATTTACTCTTAAAATGCTGTTGAATCCCTGAGGAGAGATCGGTGGGTATTTCATCAAAATAATTATTTTTAAGGGGGGAATTTAATATTTTGGTATTATTTTGAGCTGCACTACTAAGCGTCATGACAACTTTTAGAGCCTTCACGCTTGAGCCAACATAGGATACAATGTCATTTTTGCCGTACGCAAGGCACAATAGAGCAAGCATAAATCCACCTTAACAGTTTACTTAATGGAGGGGAGGGGCCATGAGTCACATACTTCTCAAGGTGTTAACGACCCCACAGAGGCATTTCCTGAAAGTAATAGAATTGTATATTTATTTATTTGTTGCTGAATTTATAATTTTACGCATTTTATTTTGCAGTTTACGATATTAGTACTGTTAATGAGTATTTGCCAGTAAAAAATATTGAAGAAAAAAAAATATTGTCTGCAATATAAATGCAGAATTAAGGGCTTGCCTTGGAATTGTAAAGACAACATAAGCCTCTTTCCCCATAGGTTCCAGTTAAAGTAAGTTTAGAACTGGAACCAAGTATGATTGCTGCCATATGGTTTCATTCCAGGATGACAAGCGGTAATGACATGTCACATCTTGTGTTCTATATCTGTGGTATAAAGTTGTTAAAATTTGCTCCTTTTCCCTAACAATAATTCCACACAAAGGGCTTCTTCTGATGCATGTGTTATATGTATGTCAAGGTAAAACTAGATGGTGGACCCAAAAATGCAGACAGCCAGGAAGACGACAGTTCAAAATGCATTTAATAATAAAAATGAAAGAACAAAAGCTTATGAAAATCAAAGCCCTCAACCAGTGTCCAGAAAAACAAAAGAATCCACAATGGGCAAAATGCAACAAAAGTCCAAGAAACCAGAACCAGGTCCAACAAATACAGGATGTCACACTGGGCAATGACAAACTGACACAGAAACAGAGAAACGCAGGGACTAAATAGACAAAGAACTAATCAGACAAAGGACAGACAGGACAGACAGGTGAAACAAATGACAATCAAAAAGAGTGGGAAAAGAACAAAGACAGGACGTAAAGACAAGACACATGAGGGAAGACCAGGACTACAAAACAAAAAAGGAAATAACCAATAAAAACTCCAAACCATGACAGCATGAAGTATTTTTACTTTGTAAATTTAAAAGACTTTTACTTAAATAAGGTTATGATACAGGGCTTGTAATTGAGTATCTTTAAATTGTGGTAAAGCAATTTTTTGTAGAAAACTGAATATGCGAATGTTCTGCAACCGGACTTCTTTTATTATTCAATTAACATAACACTTCGTGTACCTAAAAACCAAAACTTGTCTCATATATATATATATATATACATATATATATATATATTACATACATACATATATATTTATCAATATATTATCATAGTTCTGTCCAGTTTGCTGTGAGATCGTCAGGAAAATATAGTCAACCTGCGTAAGGAATTGCAAAAGGGTTGGTAAGACAAAAGTACTCTTAACAAGTTGCTTTTCTTAGTAGGTAATGCTGTAACGTAACTTCTAAAAGTTACTCCTAAAGGTAACGTTACCCAACATGAGATACAGCTAGTCAGCTTGCTTGGTATGGCAATAAAAGAGTCAGAAACAGCTATAGCTGTATTAGTAACATGTAGCAGGCCTGGCAAAGGGTACACTGGCAACAACACTTAATTCTGCACACATCTGATAATAAGAAGGTGTATTTTTACACATATAACATACATGCTTGAATTTCTCATCACACTCCCCTGTCAGTCTCAAATAGCTGATAGGCCTGGAAGACAGGCACTGGAGTAACTATCCACACCCAAAACATACACAGTGAAACGCAGGGGGAGAGAGAGACATTGATGGTCCCTTTATGAACATATGTATGTGTCTGTGCATGTGAGCGTATGTGTGCTGTCACAACAGGAACACCAGTCCATCATAATACTTTGATTTGTCATGAGGCCTGTACAGGAAACACACACACATTAGGGTCCCCATTAAATCTATTATTGCTTCAAACAGAGCGTGAGAATTTGCGGTTAACTCAGAGATTTCAGAAAATTTCCACTTACAAGGTTGTGAATACCACAAGAGGAGGAGCATATAATCTCTTTGCATGAACCAAAATGCTGCTGCACGTGTGCTCACCAGAACAAAAAAGTGCGAACACATTACACCTGTTCTTAAATCTCTCCACTGGCTCCCAGTCAAAACCAGAATCGATTTCAAAATTCTGTTACTGGTATATAGAGCCTTAAACAGCCTTGCACCTCAGTACATTAAAGATATGCTAGTTATGTATAAACCTGCAAGAACTCTCAGGTCTTCCGACAGTGGTCTTTTGACCATCCCTCGTACAAAAACTAAAGCAGGGGAGGCAGCCTTTTGTTTCTATGCCCCAAGCAAATGGAACACCCTCCCTCAGGATCTTAGAGAGGCTCCTACACTGAGCACTTTTAAAATAAAAAGATTAAAAGATTAAAAACCTTACTTTTCAAAACAGCCTATGGCTAAGTTCCTCGTGGTGTGAATGTGTGTTTTGCTTATCTTTAACCTGTGCATGTGAGTGTGTGTGTATTTTTTCTTATCTGTTTTGTATATTCTTGATATTTGTATATCTTTCTACATTTTGCACTTGCTTTGCGCATAATTATCTTGCATTTGTTTTGATTGTTATTTGTATCATTGCTTAATGTAAAGCACATTGTGTTGCCTTGTGTATGAAATGTGCTATATAAATAAAGTAGAGTTGAGCTGAGTTGAGAACATGGTAAGCCCAACCACATTTGAAGGCAGCATATAACATCATGTCTCCCCTCCACTTATTAAAAGACACATATACTCACAGGGCTGTATCTACTAAAGTTTTGCGTGTATAAAAACGTGTGCAAACTCATTGCACACGCAAAAAAATGAACAAACTGATTTACTAACAGTGCGCACTAAGGGTTGCGTCTTTCAAAGGTGCAAAATAGCGCGTCTGCATCCAGTTAGTACGTCTGCTGCAATGAATATGCAATATGGGGCGTTTACACGCAATTGTGCATGTGTTGGGAGGAGAAAATGTAAATATATTAATTTAGCACCCGCAAAGTGATTTATCAAACCTGAAAGCAAGTTTTCCAATAGAAACTGCATCTATATTTAACACGTGTCAAAGGGAGGTACAAACGGTTTGTATGTGTAATTGCGCACACATGGCTGCGGTTATTGTCGCAAGAAGGAGACATCGAAACGATGAAAGGAGACGCTGAGAACGCATTTTTCACCCTCGTGTGAACATTTTTGGAATGAACAAGGAAACAATCATTAAAACATATCGCATATTCCAGCATTGCCATTTTGGAGCTGTTGGAGGAACGCAGAGTGGATTTGGAGCCAGCCACGAGAAGGAGTCACGCAATACCTGCAATGACAAAACTCCTTGCAAGTTTACATTTTTCTGCATCTGGGTCATTCCAGCGTACGGTAGCTATTACAGCTGGGATCTCCCAATCCCGTTTTTCAGATGTGCTGTCTGAAGTCCTAAATGCCATGTCGCGCCGGATGGCCAAGTTTATTAGGTTTCCACACACTCTGTGCTCATTGAATGAGACCAAACAAGGCTTTTTTGCAGTAGCTGGATTTCCCAGAGTTATAGGAGTGATTGACTGCACCCATGTGCAGCTTGTGCCCCCCGCAGACACTGAGCATGTGTACAGAAATCGCAAACACACGCATTCATTGAATGTGCAGTGCGTTTGTGATGCCAAAGGCATCATTACCAACGTTGTGGCAAAATATCCTGGGTCAGTACATGATTCTTTTATTCTGAGAAACAGTTTTCTGTTTTCCAAGTTGCGAGATGGCGAGTTTGGAGATGGCTGGCTTGTAGGTGAGTCAATTTGTAAAATCCTTTGTAAAATAATTTATTACATTAAAAACAAGAGCATGTTTCATAATGATTCATGTTTTTTAAGGTGACAGTGCACCTGTTCCTCAATGCTGGTCAGAGACATCTCATCCACTGTGCCCCAACCTGTTTTATTTGCAAACATTTTATTATACGCCAATTTTTCTTTTGTTCGTCTTCTGATATCTTGATATCTTCTTTTCACTTCACCCACTGTTCGCATCGTTTTACCAACACCATTTACTTTTTCACAAATTTCTTCCCATATAGCATTCCTTTGTGCGACAGTCGGATTTCTTTGCTGTAGTTCATTTAAGTGTTTATTGGCTTCAGCTACCAACACCTCTAATTCCAAAGGATCGAATTTCACTTTGCGCTTTCTTCTCTCCAAACTCGCCATGCTGCAAACCATGAAACACGCAAAACCCTCATTTAAATAGGGTGTCTCCAACACGTTTGCACCTGTTGCCATTTACGCAGTCACTCTTAGTAAATCACCTGCAAACGCGGTTCAGCCCCACGCGCAAAATTCTAGATTGCACACGCAAATTAGTACACGCAAATTGGGATCTTAGTAGATCCAGCCTATACTGTATGTACACACACACTGATGATAGAGAGGGGTTGAAGGCTTGAATCAAAGCCGTCTTATCCTGCTTTGCCCCGTATCAGCTCTGCTGGGAGGATTGAGTGTAATTGGCTGGGATTAGCTTAACACTGCCATGTGGCATTCAGCAAAGCACTCTGCCAAAAGACATGCACACACACTCACCAGAGAATCTCTTGGTCATTTGTTTCCATGTGAATGTTTCTTTTCTCACTCTTACTCTTCATATCAGATTTGATACAATTATATTAGGGGGGGTGCCATATCATATTGTTCATGATATATTGTTCTTAAGTATTTTTCATGAAAATAATTTGTAATATGATAATGGCAATATTATGGTGGAGGAGTTGGCTCCAAAAAAGTGACATCAGTAGTGTGGAAATGGTTTGATTACAAAAGATCAGAAGTAAAATAAACCATAGCAATATGTAAATGCAATAAAACTGTAAAAGCGGGCAATACAACAAACTAATTTCACCATCTCAAGTAGAAACATCCAGTTGAGTGTGAGGAGAGCCAAAATTCTGGTAAGCAGCTATTGTAATGGACCTGCATTTGTATAGTGACTAATCTTCTACTCATTGTGCTTTTAGACACCCTTCACACTAGGGGTGGGAATCTCTGGGTGCCTTATGATTTGATTACGGTTTAGAGGGCAACGTTTCGATGATAAAATGATTCTCAATGCATCAAAATGTAAAACTTTTGAGCCATGGGGTGCCAATAGATTTTATTTAGTCTCTTGCTCCAGTTTCACTGAAATACAATAGGGAAATAGGGGACACTGCGAGGGCAGTGCACTGTTGAGTTTCACCTTTTTTGCTCTGTCAACTTCATGTTAATTGAAATTTAGAAAATTGATTTTTGAGTTTTATGAATTGATTCAGAATTGTCAGAGCCAGGGACCAAACTGCCAGTCTTCAGATTAGTGGACAACCCACTGTACCCACTGAGCCACAGCCACTCACAAGTGAGTTTTTTAATCATTTTCACTATTTTGTCATATCGTCAAAAATATCATTATTGCAGAATACAATGAAATAATGTAATATTATTTTAGGGCCAAATCAAATGTGTCCCAAAATGCCTTACCCACAATCTCAATTGCAATGCCATCTTATACAGACAAACATGGAAATCTTTCCATATCCCATATGATGCAAACAGTATTATACACAGGACAGCCCAGTATCACAGAACTTTTTTACATTTTTACACCTCTTAGTTCTATTTTTTTCAACTGTTGTATATAGTTTAATGTACAATGCCCATATTTTTAATATTTTATTTTTATTTCTTAAAAGTTTTATCTCTACGTAATATTTCTTAATTTCTATATTTTATATTTTTATATGTTATATATACTTTCACTTATATTCCAGTCTTTCTTGAATGGGTGCAACTGCAACACTAACAATTTCACCCCAGGGATCAATAAAGTATTTCTGATTCTGATTCTGATTCTTTGTGGCATAGTCATAAAATGTAATCTATGAATTGGTATACATCTACCCAAAAAGTTAGCATGACTTTCAAAGTAATAAAGGAGAACATAAGAGTGACAATGTCCATGTAGGGAGGAGGTCAGGGTGGTTGGGTCAAACATGCAGGTTCCCTTGAGAGACTAACATTCAATGTTAATTGTTTTAATGGTGTAGTTATTTTAACCCAACCCATGATTGTTTCCTAAACCTAACCAAGTAGTTTTGGTACCTAGCGCCTTGATTCCACCGGGCCCAGCTCTAGTGCATCAGTTTTGATCTGACTTCCTCACAGCTTCATATGCCACCAGGATTTTGCCTGCCTGATTGTGCTACTTACTCAGATTTATGAAGCATCACGGTAGTTCATGCTGGACACAGAAGTCATATGCCCCCAGCTGAGATCAGCAGTCAGTTTGCTGACTGAATTGTCACTAATCAGTCACACACCAATCACACACCAATCACAGCCTGGTCTCACAGCAAGGCTGTTCATTTAAATATGCTTCACTCTGCACTGATCTCTGCTTTACCAATGCTGCCACAGACACACTGCTGCTGACAAACCTTTGCCGTCTCCACCCCAGCCCCCACCTTTCTAGTTCAGAGTTCTACCATGGCTCAAAGGTTAAAGGATATTAATGTCTTGCTTAAGCGGGGGTTGCATTGCACTCACTGTTTTGGCTTAGCATGGTGCTCTGCTAATCCAAGGGGATTCTGAAGAGCGGAGCCATCTG
This sequence comes from Lutjanus argentimaculatus, assembly GCA_034769285.1. Taxonomy (NCBI): domain Eukaryota; kingdom Metazoa; phylum Chordata; class Actinopteri; order Lutjaniformes; family Lutjanidae; genus Lutjanus; species Lutjanus argentimaculatus. Next base: position 133,738 of record JAWZSL010000077.1, on the reverse strand, counting down.
CACCAATAGTGTATTTTCATTTGTTGCAATAAATATTAAATCTATGATAAGTGTTCTTGAATGAATGTTGATTACAGTCTGTGAGCCAGTAGGGTTTGTCGGTACCATGTGAGGGGAATAATGCTAACAGTGATTTTTTGCAAGGTATACAAAAATATGTGAAAATATATGATAGCATTTCAACAGTGGTAGCTTTATGTATCCTGCATTTTACAAATCCAAATTCCCAAAAAGTTCAGACACTGATTAAAACATGAATAATGCAATGATTTGCAAATCATTCCCAACTTATATTCAATTGGATATAGTGCAAAGACAAGATATTTATGTTCAAACAAAAAAACGTATATATACGGTCATTCTGAATTTGATGCAACACATTTCAAAAAAGGTGGAAAAAAGGCATACACAGATACAATACACAGATTAATTGGTAAAAGGTGATAGTATCATGAATGTGAATTAAAGGGGCATCCTCAAAAGGCTCAGTCACAAAAGGCTCAGTAATTCACAAGCATAGATCGGGTGAGGTTCACCACTTTGCAAAAATGCATAGGCAAATAGTTCAACAGTTTAAGAACAACATTTCTCTACACCAAAATGCAGGGAATTCAGGAATTTCCCCATCTATAATCCATAATATCAATAAAAGACTCAAAGAGTCTGGATAAATCTCTGCACACAAGGGGCAAGGCCCAAAACCAACATTGAATCCCAGTGATCTTTGACCCCCCAGGCAGCACTGCACTAAAAACTGCATTAAAAACCCACAGAATTGTAAAAGGGTTTGGAGCAACATATGCTGCCATTCAGACGATGTCTTTTTCAGCGACATTCCTGCTTATTTCAGCAAGACAATGCCAAGACACACTGCATGTGTTGCAGCCTGGCTCATTGTAAAAGAGTTTGGGTACTAGACTTGCCTTCCTGCAGTCCAGACCTGTCTCACCTTGAAAATGTGTGGCACATGAAGCACAAAATACAGCAGAAACCCCGGGCTGTAGACAGGGTGTAGACCAGGGGTCAGCAACCTGCTGCTACAGAGTTGCATGCAGCTCTTTTGGCAAAAGAGCAAAAAATTAGATGGAAATGAATAATGTCTTTTACTTCAACATCTTAATTTTAATTTATGATTGTTGTGGGCCCAAAGTTCTAAAATTCTCCAATTGTAGAAATGTCTAGCCTATGCAGAATGAAAACAAACAAACAAACAACTAAAATCAACTAAAATGTGGCTTCATAGCCTACATCTATGGCTCAACATCTTTTCCTTTAAATTGGGCCGTGGCTAATCCTATGCCTCTGTAGGCTAGCTATGCCAAATCCAAAAATTAAATAGAGAATTAAAGCGTACCATCAACAGATTTTCTTTTCTTTTGGGCAAAAGTGACTCTTTGACAGAAAAGGTTCAGACCTTGGTGTAGACATGCATACCAGCAGATGGCGTTGTTTGGCACGTATTTGAAGTAGAGCAGACCAGAGACCTGGGACACCCCAAGCATCGTGTTAAGAATGGCCGCAATAAGCTCAGGCTGTCCGTTGCCATTGTTGCCAACTTGATGACTTTCTCACTAGACTTTACAGATACTTTATGTCTAAAGAGGGACTAGTGACAAATTTTGTTATCTCTTCAGACTAGGGATGCACAGATCACCAGCTACAAATATCTACATTCTGGTACTTGTCAATGAGTACTAAATAATGCCATTACAGTTCTTACAATTTTAAAAATGTTTTATTTTCATCAGATGTTCCTCAGTTTCTAAATGTAACAAATCACTGTTGCCATTTCCTGCTTCTAGTGTAACCATAGTTACTATACACATTACATTTTTGGGTTATTTGTAGTAAGTTACTTAACTAAATTTGTGTTCCCTCATTAAGCTGAGTTTACTGTGTACATTATATGTTTCAATAGGAATAATTTCGCCACATTAATATGGACTTACAGAATTAAGTCTACTGTTACATATAATTATTTCATTATCATTTACAGAACTTAGTAACAGAACTTACTTAACTAGTATTTTTAATTACACATTTACGTGTATTTTTTAAGTTGCTTCTTCATGTCCCTCTTGCCCCAGAGCTAACTAGTTCCTACCTATAATTGTTTAGAGGGGACATATTTGAGTGTGGTGCCATGTGTGCAACAGTTTTGTTTACCCTGCTGTGAACCGCAAAGAGTGAAGGTGGATGTACTGTGCTGTCAGGCCGTTTCGGTGAAGACTCACAGGAGAATACAGAAGAGTATATGAAGAGAAGTTGTAGCAGCTTATTACCAAGAAAAGAGCTTTACAAACTGGTGGCAGCACTTTTTTTTCTTCATCTTCGGATTAATTAGCCAAGGCATTCAACTAGTTTATACACAGTGGGACTTATTGGACAACTGTGCAACCAAGGAAAGAGAGTAAGCATCAGCAAACTCCTTGAACTCTGTGTCGTGCTGGTTCTTTAGGTGTTTTATCAGTTTGTTTGTGTCGAGTGGCTACTTTTCATGATGTGGTATCAGGTGTGTGGTATCAGAGTAGTTTTATAGTACAAGGATGAGTACATGAGGACAGTATCAGACCAATATCCGATGATGGTATCAGTGCATCCCTATTTCAGACCATACATTACAATATATTATGTTGCATTTCACTAGCAAGGATCATGACACCATATTTTGCAGTTAAAGATTTTAATGAACGTTCAGAAGGATAAGATGTTGATGGTGAATGAATGTAGATGGGCAGAGGAGACTCAGTGTGGGGGTTCTGTCTAGGTGTTTTCCGCCCAAGCTGATTGTGTGACCCCCAGACTGTACCTAGAATGAGACGCGGGAGAGATATGCGCTAGATAGAATCAGAGGATGAAAGGAGAAGGGGAGATGATGAGGAAAAGGGGAAGGGTGGGTGGGTCGAGAGATCTGAGACAAACAGGGCTGGATGGGTTAGCCAGGTATAAGTAGGCTTGTCAGGTGACTGGAGGTGTGGTTGAGGCGTGACCCTGCTCCCAAACCTAAGTTAACTAATTAACTTCATTTTACTAGCAAGGATCAGGTCACAACAACATGGAGTTAAAGATTTTGATGAATATTCAGAGGGATAAGATGTTGATGGTGAATGAATGTAGATGGGGGAAGGGCTGAAGAAGGATGGCCGATATCGTCAGCCAGGCTGGTCCGGAGGGTATGCTGAATGCTGGGCAGAGGGAGACTCAGTGTGGGGGTTCTGTCTCGGTGTTTTCTGCTCGAGCTGATTGTGGGCCCCCCAAAGAGTCAGATTTTGATGAGCTCAGTTTAATGTGAGCTTCATGTAGATCGCTGAGGTTGTTACGGATGTAGGTGCAGTATGCCTGAGAAGACCAGCAGCCTAGGACCTGGATGGTTTGATGTGAGATGCCCATTCTGGCTGCGGTGGAAGCTGCACCAACACAGAAGGAATGGTTCCGTGTTTCGGTGAGAAATAGTGGGTGTTGAGGTAATGCATTGGCAGCATACCTGGAGTTAATGTATTTTGTCAGTGGTTAGTATGGGCTGAGACAGAAGTCGAGGCGGAAAATGTAGATGGGAAGGAAATTCCCAGTTGATCTGTTTTGCTCCTTCAGAGTGTGAATAAGAGCGAGTCAGAGGTAAGGATGGTTATGTTCGGACATACTAGGATGACGAGTAGGGTTGTAAACAGAAGAAGTTGGGGCGAATTCAGAGCATCTCAAGAACCCAAAGAAAGCCAACAAGAACATGGATTCGAGGGTTAAGTCAACCATTGGGGACATGTAGCCTGAACGTCGAGTGTGGATGCAGAGGTGAGGAGGTCAGAAGTGAGTGGTGAAAGTGGAGAAAGTGATAAAGATCCAAGCCTGGAGCCAAGTGTCTGGAAATTTCTGGAAAGAGAAGCGAGACAATGAGTCAGCGATGCTGTTGTGATAACCAGGAACATGGGTTGCCTGGAGAATGAACTGTTGTTGAGCTGAGATTAGTGTGAGTCTGCACATGAACTGCATGATGATGGAAGAGCGAGATCGCCCTTTGTTAATGATCTCTACGACTGCTGCGTTATCAGAGTGGATGAATATGGATTTTTTTGACCATTCGTGCCCCCCAAAGAATGGCAGCTATGATGATGGGGAAAAGCTCGTGGGAACACAGATGAAGGAGAGCGGGCCCTGAGAGAGCTGAACTCTTGGGGCCAAGCTGAAACGAACCACCTCCCTCTGTAGTAGCCACCGAAACCTACAGAAGGAGTTGCATCTGTGAAAAGTTGGATGTCCTCTGGCTGAGTAAGGAAGTCTTTGTAAAAGAACAAAATGCCTTTCCAGGAGAACAGGAAATGCTGCCACATGCGCATTACCATTTTGCAGGCGTCATCCGAGTGACCCTGTCGTGGAGTGAAGGGAGGGTTGCTGCTTTAGTCAGGAGGTTGGAGAGGAAGGATTCTGCCTGAGGGATTATACGAATGGCATAATTGAGATGGCCGAGAAGGGTTAGTAGCTGGTGTTTGGTGCATCCGTCGGTCAGGAGATAATTAGACAGGAGCAAGGAGATGTGCTGTATTTTCTCAGCGGGCAGAGAAGCTTGGATGGAGATTGAGTCAAGGATGATGCCCAAGAACTCAATGGACGTGCCAGACTCTGAGGTTTTCTCTTCAGAAAAAGGGACACCAAGTTCTGAAAAGGCATTGATGAGAGTTGTGAGCCTGTGGCGAGGAGGTGAAGGTGGTGGATTGATTACGAGAAAATCATCAGGAGGTGTAGTAATGAGGGAGTTAGTGGTTGTTGACCAAGATCCAGCAAGGCTCTGAAGCGAGTCAAAGATCTTAGGACTGCTTTGCATCTGAAGGTCAGGCGCACTGAGAAGTAATAAAGGAAAGGATTGACCAGTCGGAAAAGAAAGAGGAGGCTGTGCAGTGTCTTGAGCTGCCGTGCTGCTGGTGAAAGGAAATGAGGGAGCAGAAGCCATGTTGCTTTGAACGGCTGAGGGTAAGGTAGAAGAAGGGATGATAGGATGAAAGGATGTATGTGCGCAGTGACAGAGGGAGGGGGCACAGGAGGACATACAACCTCCGCTGGGGGGGGGGGGGGGGGGTGCTAACGCTGCAGGCTGTCGTCATGGCAGAGGAAGCTGAGTGACGTCACGGCTGAGGACACTGGCGGTGGTTGGCCCGGGTGACGAAGCGGAAAGCGCGGTTGTCGGAGCTGTGGAGGCTGAATACAGCTGAAACAGCTTGGATTCGTTATTGATACAGTGGAAGGGGATGCCTTTCTCTCCTGCCTTTCTTTTTTTTAACAGAATGAGCTTGCAGACAACTTATAACTGAAAAATATCCCTGTAATTATTTCTCAGACAAAAACACAACATTTCTGAGGTAGGGTGTAGCTGCAAAACACAAACAATGCAATGAATGTATATTTAAAAACATATCTATTTACATATATAAAAGATATAAAAACTACAACATATATTTTCTCTTATCTTTAACAAATTAAAGAGAATCCCTTTTATATCTGAAGCAGGGTAAACTGTGCAAAACAACCCATATGTCCACTTCTTAAAAGTGCAACTGATATTATATTTTATCTTAAATAACAAAAAATAAATAAAAATTGGACTTTTAAACAAATCCCACATCAATGTAACTAAACGAATAATACAAATAAATGAAATCTCTTCAAATAAACAAACTAAGACTTGCATGTGTTCCTAGTTTGCAAATTTGCTTGCCAGCGTGGATTGTCCTTTTAACAGTTTCTTTGCTCAGGTGGTGTTGACTTGAGCTTCTCACTATGGTGCCAGGTGACATGCTGCATCATGTTGGTTGTGCCACTTGTGTAGGTCATCACCCTCTTGCAATATTTGCACGCAGTCTTAATCTTGTCTGTGGATTTAATTTATTCAAGGTGCGTCCAAATCCCCTTTGCCATCTTGCACCAGGGGTGCAGGGGTATCCTGCCCTGTCCCACCCCCTGCGCCACCAGCGCACAGTGGGATACACCTATCAGGTGTGCCCAAGTCCCCTCATTAATTCACCAGCGAGTTTGGGCCGAACATGCAATAAGCCGAGCAGAAAGGCGATTCTCATCACCTTTAAGACGGCGAATTTACCAGGAAGAAACTCGGAGAAAAGATTTTCAAAGCGAGGAGACAGATCTCCTGGTTCAAGGAGTGAAAGCGCGAGAGCACGCAATATATGACATGGCAGGATGCCTCCAAAACAGGTTTCGTGTGGAAACAGTTTATTTTATATGAATGCTTGCAATAATTTATAAAATAAATTAACTGCAAGTGTCATGCAGATATGTAACTGGATATGTTTTACACTGAAGCACCTTGAAAATGTGTTGTATCTTATAATTCATTATTATCATCGTCATTATTATGCAGCTCCCCTGCTCGGCTGTCTGTGATCCTCCTTCTTCTCCTCTTTCTCCTCATCCTTATCTCCCCCTCCCATCCTCACTCCTCTGCTCTGCTAACACTACTATGGGTGTAGGGAAAAGAATCAGAAAGTGTTTCTGGACTTCCAGTGAAGCCATGCTGGGGATAGACGCATAGTAGATTGCTCTGTGTCAGTCGGTATCAAAAATAACCCCTGAACTCGAAAACTTTAACGTGAAAACTCTGAGGGGCAAGGCATGAGTCGGGGGAAACAAAAAAGAGATGATACAAACCGGAGAGGGCGGGCAACTGAACAATTAAAGCCCAATAAAAAACAAATGGAGCCGACCGACGAAGAAAATGGCAACCCGCTAGCTAGCAGAGATGGTGTTGAATCTAAAGACAAGCTGCTTCGGGAATTGTCAACTATCTCAAGCAACATCCGTGACATCAAAAATGACATTCATTCAGCTATCTCAGATCTCAAAGGAGAGTTAAAGAAAGAATTCAAGGACGAGCTTGCGACACTGAGACACAAGCTAAATCAGAAGCTAACTGAAGTCGGGACCAGGCTCCAGGGCCATGACCAGGTGATCACCGAGGCAGAGGAGCGCATTTCGGATATAGAAATAAGTGGCGCTGCAACGAAAGAAGCTCTGCTGAGACTGCTGAAAGAACAACGAAGGCTGCAGGTAAAAGTCACCGATTTGGAAAGCAGATCCAGAAGAAACAACATCTGAGTGTATGGTGTACCAGAGGACTCGGAGGGTGACTCGATAAAATTTATGGAAAACCTGCTAACCACGGAGCTAGCTCTTCCTGACGGTATGTCCCTGCAGATTCAACGGGCTCATAGAGTTGTGACACAGAAGCCAGGACCTGACGCTACACCTCGGTCCATTGTGATAAACCTTCAGCAGTATGATGTTAAAGAAACGGTACTAAAATTGGCTTGGAAAAAGAAAATTCAACTAAACAGCAAACCGATTTTCTTTGACCATGATTATGCATATGAAGTGATGGAAAAATGCAGAGCCTACGGGGGAATTAAGAAAGCGCTGAAAGAAAAAGGCATCTGCTTCCAAACCCCATTCACGAGGATCCAGAACCACTGGAGCTCCGGCCCATGGACCTACAAAAACGCACACCTAGCTGCACGGGAGCTGCGGGCAAGGGGGATAGAGGTGCCTGATGTCAGAGAGGACCCAGCCTCCAACCTAGAGGAGAGGATACTGAAGGCATTCCCACGGCAACAAATGAGCAACCGAGGAAAACAAATGGAGACGCAAGTGAAAGAAAAGCGCCAAGGGTTTAGAAGATCATCCCAATGCTAAACCGAGTAATCAAGCAGAACAACATGCGAGTGGACTGGAAAATAAGGGAGGTAACCTGGTGTTTTTTCTGGATATGGAGTGCACCAGCTGGTCCGCCACTACACCACTAAGGAGGGCCCCAACCATCCAGGAGGGGTTTTTCCCTCCACCCACCAACAGAGACCTTAGAGGGACAAGGGTTTCTCAGTTACAGGAAGTTTTCACATTTATTAATTTTTATATGTTGAGTGTAAATGTTTGTTCTTGTTCTATGTTCAGAACAGGGGAGGTCTGTTTTTTTCAATATGGGAAATCTGCATTTGCTGAGGTTATAGCCTAAAGGCTAAAACACACCGCCAGCAGACGCCGCGTCAAAACAGCCGCCCCCATTATTTTCTATGGAGAAGCCCCACACCGGTGGTGGCAGGCGCGCGCTGGCGCGCAGCCCCGCAGGGCTTTACGCCACTGTCCTATTCCCAGCGTTGCCACGCCTGAAAAAAATGCGGGTTTACCTCGAGAAACAGCAGTTCAGTGCTTCAATATAATGTTGGCTCAACTAGTCGTTATTTACTTGTGTGTTTCTTGCTTTTCACTGTAGTTTCAGCTGTTCCTCCTGTGCCCCAGCTCCTCTCTCTGCCTGCAGTCTGTCTCCCCTGCAGCTCATCTCTGCCTCTGCTCACATGGCAGATCAGCTTCCTCTGCTTGTCTCTGTCTCTCGTGTGTAGAACAATGGCAGGACTAGAGCCTCTTTACAGACACTTGTGCTGTTTGTCTTGACTTGTTTTGACTCGGCTAGTCAGGCCTGCATGGCAGGGATTCACATCTCAGTGCTGCCGAGGTGTGTGTCTGTTAACTGTCTGAATTGCGCTTGTTTTTAGTTAAGTGGCTGATGCTGGACGTTTCACTTCCTATATATTCTTCACCATAAAAGCCCGTCATTATTTTTTAAATTAAAGGCTTTTATTATGAAGCAGCAAACTCAGGAAGTGTTGTTTTCATCAGCAGTAACTTAACAGGAATCCTATCAGTTGAAAGCGACCGTGAAGAAACGGTAAAATAAAGTAGAAACCTGAAAGTACACAGCGATACAGGAGAGAAACTAAACTACAAACCACAGAAATCAATTTAGCAACTATAAATTACTGAGAGCTGTACACACAGAAACTTCTACAGACCACTGTGTCTCTGCTGTCCTGCACAGACAGGAGCTCAGTCTGACAACACAGGCTTATTTAAGGGGAGAGGTGGAGGGTCAGAGATGCTGAGGTCAAGAAATATCCCTAGCCCAATGTCCTGGACGAGGGTGACGCGCTGCCCGCGCGCCCTGCGCCGGCGGTGTGTTTTAGCCTTTACACAACTCCAGATGTAAATGTGTACATACAGGGACCATATAATGAATGTGATCTCTCTAAATGTAAATGGGCTTCATAGCCCAGTCAAACGGAGCAAGATCCTTACTAAACTAAAAAGAGAAAACATAGATATTGCATTTCTGCAAGAAACCCACACGATGAAGCTGAACATGGTAAACTCAAAAGACGAGAAAAGGGTTTAAATGTTTTCTCCTCCTCAAATAGATTGAAACATACTAGGGGAGTAATAATACTTATTTCAGGAAGGGTGACATATGAACACATATCTACTATAAAAGACAAGAAAGGTAGATACATAATGATCCATGGGAAAGTTGTTTACCTTATACAATGTATATATCCCTCCTAGTTCAGATTCAAACCTCTATACCCAAGTAATTGAGAGGATTGCAACCGAAGCACAGGGGACTTTAGTATGTGGGGGAACCCAAATCTTGACTCAACTGGGTTAAGAACATCTCACCCCCCCAAAAATAAAAAAAAAAATAATTTACTACTATCAGAAATAAGACTAATTGATATTTGGAGACACCTAAATCCATCAGTCAAAAATTATACCTTCTATTCATTTCCACATTTAAAATACTATATAGATATAGAATTGATTATTTTTTAATATTTGGAACAGACAGTAGCAAAGTACAGAATAGAACAGAATAGAATAGAATAGAATATACTTTATTGTCCCCTGGGGGAAATTTGTCATGGACTCACAGTGCATATAAGTAGCTGCCCTTGCAGACAATAAATAAATATACATGCAGACTATAAATATACATGTGACAGCTAGAGACGTACACATACATACACTCATGACACAACCTATAAAGAGATTAAAAGATTAAAATAAATAAAAATAAAAAAAGAATAAAATAGATAAAATGAACCCAACTAGGATAAAAACAAAGACAAACAGAATACCAAGTTATTGCACAATACCCAGCGTACACAGCTCAAGAACTAATTCAAATTATTTAAAATTTTGATGGGGGTGGGTACAAAAGAGTGTTTAAAACGGTTCAGTTTACATTTTGGTTCAGTTTATACCTTCTGCCAGAAGGCAAGAGCTCATATTCTGTATGAAGGATGTGGGATGGGTCTGACAATACTCTCCGCGCCTGCCTGAGTACAGACTGCTCATAGATGGACTGAAGGGGGAGTTTTTCAGTCCTCCCCATCACTTTCATAGCAGCCTGTACCAGGCGCTGTAACTTAGATTTGGACTGTGCAGAGAGATTGCCGAACCATGCCGTCATCCCGTACCTGATGACACTCTCCATCACTGCCTGATAAAATAAAAACATGATGTTCTGGCTGACACCAAACACCCTCAGCCTACGTAAAAAAAATACAGTCTTTGCTGTAGACGAGAACATACAAAATCCACATGATCACTCCAGTTAAAAAGGTTATCCAGGTGGATGCCCAGATACCTATAAGATGTGACCTGTTTGATCTCCTCCCTGTGTATGGACAGTGGAGTATGATCCCCCACTGACCGAGGGTCCAACACCATCTCCTCGGTTTTTGTAGTGTTAATGATGAGATAGTTCTCATCACACCACTGGACAAATCTGTTAACCTCCTTGAAGTACAATGACGGGTCTGAGTTCTGGTGAAGCAAGCTGAGAATGGCAGTGTCATCAGAGAATTTAAAAAACAGGTTGCCCGGGAGACTGTTGGTGCACTTGTTTGTATAAAGGGTGAACAGGACTGGTGAGCTTACACTGCCCTGAGGTGCACCTGTACTGCTACGTTTGGGTACAGAGAGTGAGTTGTTAATCCTGACATTTTGGGTTCTATCTGTTAAAAAAGAATAAAACCACTTAATAATAAAAGGATTAACATTCATCTGGATCATTTTCTGTAAGAGCAGATGAGGCTGCAATGTATTAAAAGCACTAAAATCAATGAACAAAAGCCGTGCATAGGCCTTGGGATCCTCCAGATGCTTAAGAGTCAGGTGGGTGATGCTGTTAATTGCATCGTCTGTGCTCCTTCCCTGCCTGTAAGCAAACTGGAGTGGATCTAGTTCAGAATTAACTTCAGATTTCAGCATAGATACCATGAATTTTTCAAAGCATTTCATGACAACAGAGGTTAAAGCCACCGGTCTATAATCATTGTTTTCTGTAGGACAGGGTTTCTTTGGAATGGGAATAATGGTAGATTTTTTCCAGAGGGCCGGAACCAAATGAGAATCAGCAGACTTCTGAAACACAGGGCACCACGCTGGGGTTAGTTCTGCTGCAAAGGTCTTTAAAAGAAAGGCCAAGATGCCATCAGGGCCTGCAGATTTCTTTTTGCATACATGACTAAAAAGTGACTGGATTTTAAGGGGATCAACTACCAACCTTGAACAGGGGTCAGCAGTTGTAATTGACTGTAGTACATTATTGCATTCCAAAGAGAAGTCCTGTGTATCAAACCTGAGAAAGAAATCGTTAAGTTCATTTGCTTTACTCAGTTCATTACATGTTATGAGGCACTTCCTATGTGCTGTCATGTTGGTAGCAGCTTTCATGGAGACCCAGAGTTCTTTAGAGTCCATAGAAGCAAAATTCTGTTCTATGACATCCCTGTGCTTCCTTCTAGCCTCCCTTAACAACTGATTAAGCTCCCTTTGTACCGATTTCAACCCCACCTTGTCATGATTCCTAAAAGACATTTTTTTCCGGTTGATACAGTCCTTTAACTCCCTGGTGATGTATGGCTTATTATTAGGATAGATTGTAATAACCTTCTTGGTGGCCACACAATCCACACAGAATTTAATATACTCTGTAATAGTGTCAGTGGCCTCATCAATACCCAAACCATGAAAAATGTCCCAGTCTGTACAGAGAAACGAGCCCTTCAGTGTCTCAATACTGTCTTTAGACCATACAGTAACTGTCTTGGTTGAAGGTTTACTGCTCTTTAAAACCGTCTTGTAGGTGGGTATCAGATGGACTGTGTTATGGTCAGAATTTGCCAGAGGGGGCTTTGATCTGGCACTATATGCACTTCTTATATTCCCATAACACTTGTCCAGCACTCTATTGTCTCGAGTGCCACACTTGACATATTGTTCAAATCCGGGAAGGGACCGTTCCAGTTTACAGTGATTAAGATCTCCCAGAATAAATGATTGTGGACACAGTCTGCAATGCGAGCTGCAGCTCGGGCCGCGTTGCCATGGGGGGGCACATACACTGAGCAGATGACAATATTACCAAACTCCCTCGGGAGGTAAAAGGGTCTTAGAGAAATGCACAGCAGTTCAATATCAGGGCTGCACGCAGTCTCTCTCACGGAATAATTCCTGCACCAGCTGTCACTCACAAACACACAGATACCGCCCCCTTGACTCTTCCCCGAGGTTTCATTCCTGTCTGCACGGACAAGGGAGAAACCCTCCAGCTCGATCAGGGAGTTGGGGATGTCTTTGTGGAGCCAGGTCTCAGTAAACACCAGCAAGCCCACGTCGCGGTATTCAAAACATACCCTCATGTTGGTGCGGAGCTCCTCCATTTTGCTCCTAAAAGAACAAGCGTTGCTGAGGATCATGCCGGGCAGTGGGGGTCTACTGCCTCTCCAGCGGAGACGCTGTCGGATCTCCCAACGTCGGCCTCTCCTCCGTAGTTTTCTGTGAGACGGCAGGATTTTAAATGCCTCGGGCAGGTTGAATACATCCGCGGGCGGCGATGTTGTTCCCGTGTGGTGGAGAAACAACAGCGTCTCTCTGGAGTAGATAAGTGGCAGCCCACCCTCCACGTGTGGAAAAGTTTGGCACATCCTCAGAAGCTCCCAAACAATCAGTGCCAGCAATAGTCCTAGTGCAAATAACGCCATGGTGCTTCCTCGGAAACCCTTGTACACACTCACACAATAGCAACAAGTAAAAGACCATAAAACAATAAAACAATAAAAACGAACAAACGAAGGACACAGGCAGCAGCAGCACCAGAGTCCGGGTCACCAGCAGAGCAGTGCCACCGGAAGAGCAGCACCTCCACCGGAAGAGCAGGACTGCCATATTGGAATAATGGACCTTTCAGATCATTGCCCACTCTATTTGTCCTTAAGAATGACATATAGAAGGAAGCTTACACACTGTAAACTAAATCCTGGCATACTGAACAACAATAGGACAGAACAGTTTGCAAGAGAAATTCAGGAATACTTAGAATATAATGATAATGGAGAGGTGTCTCCGCCCATACTCTGGGATGCCTGCAAAGCGGTAATGAGAGGGAGAGTGATCGCAGTTATGTCCTTTCTCAAGAAACAAAGAGAAGTAAAAATCAAGACCGTCCATACTGAACTCAAAAACCTAGAATCTGAACATAAAGAATCAACAGACCCAAAGGTTAAAATAGAAATAAAAAAGGAACCAGACTGAAGAGTTATATACACAAGAAATTCAAAAGAAATTGCTATACACTAAACAAAAATACTATGAAGGGGGCAGCAAATATTCAAAATTATTAGCACACAAACTAAGAAAACAACAGGCAGATAATACAATATACAAGATAAGAGACCCAAAAACCAAGAGTATTTACCACCAAATTAAGAAAATTAAAGACTGTTTTAGAGTATATTATGAAAAATTATATTTACAACCCTAAGTCAATACCGACCAGAAAATGGAGTTACTACTCAAATCCTTAAATTTACCAGAACTCACAGAAGAAAATCACAAATAACGAAAGAGGAAATTCACTCAGCTATTACCAGACTCAAAGCTAATAAGTCCCCAGGTGCGGACGGATTCAGCTCGGAGTGGTATAAGAATCTGAAGGAGGTTTTGACACCTATTTTATTAAAAACATTTAACTGGGTCCTGACTAAAGGGGAAACCTCAGCGTCATGGAAAGAAGCGATTATATCAGTCATACCTAAGGGACATAAGGACAAATTAGATCAGTGTGCTTAATTTAGACTATAAATTATTTACTTCAATTATTACAAAAAGACTTGAGAAGATCTTACCCAAAATAATCAATATGGATCAATCAGTTTTTGTTCTGTTGTGTCAGACACACGATCATATCAGAAGATCTCTACAAATTATCAGACATATAAATCAAAATAAAATACAGGCTATGTTGATTCGTTTAGATGCTGAAAAGGCATTCGACTTGGTCAGATGGAAGTTCCTATTCAGTGCTATGGAGAAATTTGGTTTCAATCAAGTAATTATTAATACACTAAAAGCCCTTTATGATAAACCATCAGCTAGGTTAAAAATCAGTGGGGAGCTCTTTTTTGCTGGAGAGATCGACAAAACAGGGCTGCCCCCTAAGTCCAATCCTATTTGCAATTTTTATTGAGCCATTGGCACAGTGGATTAGGCAGAATAGCAAGATCACTGGTATAAACAAGGCAGCAGGCGAACAAAAGCTGGCCCTGTTCACGGATGACATGCTTGTTAGCCTTTCATGCCCAAGAGAATCGCTACCTGTGTTGATGTCTATATTAGATGAGTATGGGTCATACTCAGGGTATAAATTAAATAAGATAAAAACCCAGGTCCTTAGTCTTCACTACGATCCCCCTCAATGTCTCCACTCCAGATACCATCTAGACTGGAACAAAAATTCTATAAAATATTTGGGGATCTTTCTGCCTTCAGACATATCAAAACTATAAGAAATTAACTATGACCCCCTCAAAAAAGAAAATATAGCAGATATCAATAGATGGAACTTAATCCCTTATCTAAATATTAGTTCTCATATAGATTCAGTTAAAATGAACATTTTACCAAGACTTTTGTATTTATTTCACTCAATACCAATTGAGAAACCAGAACTGTATTTTCAGGATCGGGACAAAATTCTTTCCAGATTTATATGGGCAGGGAAGAAGCCAAGAATAAAATATAAAACTCTATAACTACCAAAGGAGAAAGATGGATTAGTCCTCCCCTCTTTGAGAGACTTTTATAGAGCAGCTCAAATTCGGCCATTAGTGGGATGGTGTACACCAAATTATAGATCGAAATGGAAAGAAATAGAAATGGCAATGGGGAAGGGACTACCAGTTAATAATTTAGTTGGAGATCCCTCATTAACTAATCACCTCTCAGACCCCAACACCCATGGATAATTGGCTCACTGACAACATGGAATAAAATAATTAAAAGATACCAATTGAGGAAAGGAACCAAATTGTTTAAATGTTTTGCATATGATCCAGACTTTATGCTGAATAATTATGACACAACGTTCAAAAATTGGACAGAAAATGGACTTAGAGCATACTGCTCACTCTTAGAACAGGATAAAGTTTCCAGCTTCCAGGACCTTAAAGAAAAATTTGGTCTACAAAATCAAGATCACTTTAGATATTTACAAATCAGGGTTTTTATGAGCAAGAAATTTCCAAAGGATGTTACCTCAGGGAGGGATGAAATTCTTAACATTTTTCAAAGAGCCTAGAAGAATGCTACCCTCCAAACAATAATATCCAAACTATACTCAGCCCTTCAAAACCTTAAAAGTGATCATACTTTGGATATTAAGGCAAGATGGGAAGCAGAGGGAAGCCTCATAATCTCACAAGAAGAGTGGGACAGGATTTACAGACAGCAGTGGTCAGTGACAAGCTCCCCTCCTGGAGGGAATTCAGGTGGAAGAACGTGACTCGATTCTTTCGTACTCCAGCACAAAAGACCAACTATTCAAATCAGACTGCTTGCTGGAGGTCCTGTGGAAACTCATTAGCAAAACATTTTCATATTTTTTGGAGCTGTCCCTCTGTGGCTTCATTCTGGAGAGAGATTATTGGGGTCCTGGAGGCTGTTTTTAGAAGGAAAATGTCCTTAGATTTTTAAAGTACTGTACCTTTGTGATCTAGACGGACTTGAATATACAAAGCGGGATAAATACCTTTTGAGGGTGTTGATAGTGGGATGCAAAAAGGCTTTGACCAGAAAATGGCTTAAGAAAGACAAACTAACAATAAACGAATGGATTGATATAGTTTAGAATATATACATGATGGAGAGAATTACATTCAAACTAAGGAACCAAACTGATATTTTTGAAGAGAATTGGTCAAAATGGCTCACCTATGTGTCAACTATAAGACCTGATTTTGTATAAATGGCAAAAGTAAGGTCAAACCCTTTAATAGAAAATCATTTTCCCTTATTTCCAACAGCAGAATCTTTGTTTCTATGTATGATGTACTTATGTTGACTCTGCTGTCTTACCTAATGTCCAAACCCTCCCCATGTCATTTTATGTTATGTTGTGTGTCTTGTGCCCAGTTGGCACATGTGTTACTTAAAGAGCAGAACGCGCAATCTACTTTCATATCTGACTGCACGAGACCAGCCTGACCCAGAGAGAAAAAGGTATGTGTGCATCTGACAGCGCTGGTTGGATATACCCATGCATAATGTTGCGCACTCCAAACTTCAGAAACACATTTTTATTTTTTTAAATTTATTTTTTATTCAGTTTCTTTAAAAATGGCATTGCGATGCATTTTTCATCTCAACCGATTTCAATCATCACGCATTTGTATCGATTTTTAACTGTCTCATGATACATTGTTACATCCCTAGTTGGGTATCTAGGATTTTAATTCTGATGATGATGATTATTATTATTTTTGTTATTATCATTAGTAGTAGTATTATTAGTATTATCATTGCTGTCATCATCAGGGTTCGAATTACACAATGGCTTTCGGGGGAGCCCTATTGCACCCCCCCACCCCACGTTTTTTTGTTTCTACTACCTTGATTCAGGTGTAGCTACAGCACTCCATCCTCACGTCCATTACCGTTTTTAAATTCCATTTAACTCTACTCAAGCACGTACTGCGGCTGCAGAAAAATGTAAACAAGTTCGGAGTGGAGGCATTAAGGCAAATTGACGCACGTCAAGATGCTCTCAGTGCACGTTCTGCCGAGTCAGACGCCTTCAGTGCGTTTTGGCCTCAATATTAACGTCATAATCTGATCTTTGTGATGTAAACTAATGTGGAGAGATCTTAAATCAAAATTAACTCACATTTGTTTTTACATGGGACAAGTTTATGAAATGTCATAGACACAGAGAAACAGCTGTTCTGCTGCGTGCATCTCTCTCTCACACACTCTCTCCTTACTGACTGTCCTTTCGGCTCACTGTCATTTCTCTTCTGTCTGTGGATTGTTAGAATCGGGAGAAAGTGGAATTCAGACCAAAAGTTCAATTTGCAACAACGAAAAGCAAACAGGAACCGAAGTAACATGTTAAGTCTATCAGTTAGCTCTGCTCCGTGTCAGAACCACGGACAGCGCAGCAGTCACGGTGGCACACACAACAGTGCACACAGCATTGTGTTAATTAGTGACAATACATAAAATGTGCGAATAAACACAAAACTTTGCCATATTTTCACTGTTATTATTTTTTTCAGGACCATCATATATTAGAGCTCCCCCCAAATGTCCCAAATGAGGCTTTCAGGGGAGCTCATGTCCTTTTCAGGTGAGCCAAGCTCCCCCTAGCTCCCCCGTAATTCGAACCATGGTCATCATCATCACTGGTAGTATGTGTAAGGTTACATGAGCCTGAAACTAAACTTTACTTAAGTGGTGAAAACCTCTGTCAGTTGACGTCGATGGACTGTATTTGGGAGTTTCATCTGGGAGGCTTGTTTAATGTTCATGGCCTCCTTCAACCATTGTGCTGTAGGATTCAAGCTTGTGATATTCGGCAGATACAATGCTGAGACACAGCCCTCATTTAAAGTTTACTATTTTATGTTCCAAAATGCAAATGTTACATTTTGTTGGTGTTTTTATTGTACAGTTGTTGCGTTAGTGTTAGTGTTTATGACATGTTTGTTCAGAAAACAGTGGTTTATGTTGGGAATTGTCATTTTTGTGCTGGTTTAGAGATGTTTTAGTTGATGCCATGAGTGACGAGTCTTGTAGATTTCACCAGTCCAGCTGGAGTTTCCGTAAGAAATGAAGGTCTTTTCACCCCAACACATTGTTAACACAGTAACAAGTAAAGGCAATGCTCTGTCACATGTTAAGTGAAATACAGCCATATGTTCAAATTGGAAATGCATGTACAGTGCTTAACAAATTTATTAGACAACCACCCAATGTAAGGTTTATGCCACAGCTTCCCTAAATTAACAGCATTGGTAATTACCAAAATCATTTTTTATGTTTCTGTAATGGTTAATACACCAGTATGTAGAAGCTCTTTAACCGAAATGATATTTTTAATGCAAAAATATAATTATTATTGTTATCCGTGAATTTTCAAATTTACTGTTTTACAAAAAAACAGAAAAAATAGTAAAGCACATCATTATTTCTTGATTAAGGTGTGAAATTATAGTTATTTACTTGCATTCCTGAACAGAAAAATTAGTTTTAGTGTTTGAATGTTATGCTTGATTGATTTCTGACTTCTCAGAGAAGCCCAGTGAGCTGGCTCAAATTTGGGTATAAAAAGGTGAATTCAGTTTGAAATTCCTCATTCCTGTTCAAAATGGTAAAACGTCGAGAGCTCACTGAAAATGAAAGAGTCCGCATTAAAGCACTTCATGATGCTGGATGGTCTCTGAGACAAATGGGGAAAGACAAAGTGTTCTCACAGTGTGGTCAAGTATGCTTTGGAGTCAATTGCAGAGAGTGGTACTTACACAGTGTGCCAAGGAAGAGGCAGAAAATGAAAGTCAACTGAAGCAGATGTCAGACACCTGACTTTAAGACTTTAGAGCTACAGTAGGCAACATTGTTTTGGTATAATTGAGAAATCATTTCATAAAAAACTTTAAGCATATTGTAAATCAGGTGTTCTGAGAGAGAGCTACACTTCTGCACCTCTTCTATGGCTCTGTTTTCATTATTTAGAGAATCTGTGCTGTGACGGTAGACTTGAACCAATCACAAGTCTTTTAGGACCTGGGGGACTCCTCCTACAAGTGCAGCTGTGCGTTCACGTTCCTTCGGTCAGACCCTGAATCAGTGATGGAAACTACTGCAGGAAAAGTTGCTATAAAAAGGCATTATAATAAAGAGAAAAGAGCCTAATTAGCAACATGCTCAACCCAGGAGTTTGTCAGCTCACTCGGATACTTTTGAGTTCACCTTCAGTTGTGTTCATTCACTTGTATCGCAGAGCTTTGCTGAGTGCCAAGAGGACCGGGCGGACCTGAGACACAGAGCCAACAGACAGCTGCTCAGAGCCAGTGTGCTCTTCAGAGGAGGGTCTGCAGCAGACTGGCGCTTCTGGAGGAAAAAACCACGGGAGTTGCTGTGATGCCGGCTATTTTACTGTTAGGAGAGGAGCTCAGAGTGTATATTTCAGAGTTTTGGGATTAAAAAGAGGATTTGTCTTCACTCTTGCTTCAACCTTCTGCAGCAACAATGAAGAAATCATGGAGCCGCGGACCGGCCAGATGAGAGCTCAGCGTTTGTTTTTGAAACTTTTGAGATGAAAAAGTGGATTTATGGATTCACATTTTCACGTTTGCTTGTAAACCTGTGTGCAGCAGCGCCCGACATGAGCCGCGAGCCCAACTCGCCTTCAAGCAGGCTGCAGTCATGTCCCTCTGACCGCGGTCCAAAGGTGGTGAGGCTCCTCTCTATTCACGCAACTAGTGGGAGGGGCTGAGAACACAGAAAACCAAACCTAACTCAGATGAGACTCAAAAATCAACCGTTTTCAGGCTTTCTACCTACTGCAGCCTTAAGTACTAGAGACAGAAGGAAGACCACTGCTGATCTCAAGGTTTAAAGGGAAGCCATTATTGAGGCCTACAAACATCCAGAAACGCCTCAGATTTGCCAGGGAGCACAAACACTAGACTGTTGATGACTGGAAGAAGGTACTCTGGACGGACCAGTCCAAGTTTGAACTCTTCGGTCAGCATCGTCGTATTTATGTCTGCAGAAAAGCTGGAGAACGTTTTGATGCCAGATGCATTGCACCCACAGTGAAACATGGTGGAGATTCCATTATGGTATGGGGTGCCATTTGTGGAAACGGCGTGGGCAAAATAATGAAAAACAACAGTATCATGAACAAGAACGTCTACCACAACATCTTAGTGCATCATGGAATCCCTTCTGGACTGAATCTGATTGGTCGTGGGTTCATATACCAACAAGACAATGACCCCAAGCGTACTTCAAAGCTGTGCAGAGACTATTTAACCAAGAAAAAGGAATCTGGAGTACGGGAACTGATGGAATACGAATACGAATACGAAATACTTTATTGATCCCCAAGGGGAAATTCATTTGGCTTGGAATGGCCAAGTCAAAGTCCGGGTTTGAATCCTATTGAACAAATTTGGGATTTACTAAGTTCAAAGATTGATGACACAAAAGTTTAATCTAAAGCAAGTCTGTGGGAACAGCTAGAAACTATTTGGAACTCAATAACAAAAGAGACTGTTGAAAAGTACATAAAAACAATGCCAGCAAGAATGCAAGCTATTATCAAGGCCAAAGGAGGCCATACAAAATATAAAGTTTTTTGGGTTATTATGTGTGAAAAATTGATATCAGAATGGAAAAGATCATTTCTGATTGCTTTCGTAGGAATCTTAATTTTTTTTTTTTTTTTGAAAACTTTATTTATAACTTTTCCAGTTTTATACAAACATACAAAAATTGCATGAATCAAAGTGTCAAGTATATCAGGTAACACTAACAAACCGTGCTGAACAGTAGCACGCAGAGCATACTTTGTATAAGGAAAATCTAAATAAAGCGTGACAAATGAAAATTGAATAAATGAATATAATAAAATAGACTAAATAAAATAGACTAAATAGAAAACCCCCAACAAAAAAAAAAAAAAAAAAAAAAACACCCTCAGTTATCCATTGTTGTAGTAAGCAATAGATAAACACAAAGGCTGCAGTTAACACATAACATGTGTATTGTTAAGCAGATTTACAGGCAATCGGGACTAGCAATACAAGATCAAACCCTGGTAAACGACAACTTCTTGACATATTCAACAAAGGATGATCATGTCTTATAGTATCTTTTTTGAGAGCCCTGTAAACTATATCTTAAGTTTTCCATCTGTAAACACATCATGACTTCTCTCACCCACTGGATAAAAGAAGGGGGCTGCGCATCTTTCCATTTTAAGAGTATTAACCTTCGGGCCAAAAGAGATGAGAAGGCAACTGCATTTGCCTGACATGAAGTTATGCCATGCTGGTTTGGGAGAACACCAAACACTGCTGTTATTGGATTAGGATCTATTGTTTTGTTGCAGACAAAAGAAAAGGCTTCAAAAATTGAGTTCCAGAGCCTGTTTAAGGCACTACAGGACCAAAACATATGGCTCATAGTGGCGGGAGACTGTCTGCACCTCGGGCACCCATCATCAGAGATGTTATATATATTTGCCAATTTAGCTTTGGTTAAATAAAGACGGTGAAAGACTTTGAACTGTATTAAGCAGTGCCGTATACAGATGGATGTTGAGTGAATGCGGCGGATACTAAGGTCCCACACATCATCTGAGATCTGTAAGTTCAAGTCTAGTTCCCATATATCTTTAAGTTTGTCCAGAGATTCAGGTCTTATATGGTGTAATAAGTTGTATATTTGAGAGATTTGTCCTCTGGCAAAAGGTCGAGGGTGCAGACAATCCTCAAGAGGACAAGAGGGAGGTAGGGTTGGATAAGTTCTGAAGTGTTTCACTGCAAAGCTACGGGCCTGTAAATACCTAAAGAAATGAGATTTGGGAATATCAAAGTCTTTAGTTAACATTTCAAAAGATAAAAATGACCCTTTAACAAACAGATCAGAGAAAAATACAATTCCCTTATTATACCACGTTTTGAAACCAAATCATTCAAAGCTGGCAAAAAAAAGTGGATTTGATATGATAGGGGAACAAATAAGAGACTGTTTAAAGCCAAAATTTCGACGACACTGAAACCAAATATTAAGAGAATTCTTAACCACGGGGTTCTTAAAACTTACGTTACTGGTAATTGGTAAGGCAGAGCACATCATTGCAATCGGGGATACAGGCAGGTTAGAGTTTAGTTCCATAGTGGACCAGAGAGGGCCAGTGCCTTCTTTAAACACACGGATCCAGGTGGATAATTTCACAATATTGGCGGACCAGTAGTAATACATGAAATTTGGTAGGGCTAATCCTCCCTCGGCCTTAGAACACTGCAACCGGGATTTACGAATTCTTGGGACTTTCTTATCCCAAATAAAGGAAGCGACAATTTTATCTATTTTGTTAAAAAATGTTTTGGAGAGGAAAAGGGGTATCATTTGGAATAAATACATGAATCTGGGCAAAACAACCATTTTAATTGTGTTAACTCGTCCGGCAAGAGAAATAGGTAACATTGACCAGCGTGTCAGATCTGACTTGGTTTTGTCCAGAAGGGGGGCAAAATTACGTTAAAAAAGATCTTTAAAAGTACTAGAAATTTGAATGCCAAGGTAGGTAAATGAAGAATGCTCTATTTTGAATGGGAAGTTTGAATAGTCCAAATCTTTAGCCAATTGGTTAATGGGAAAGAGTATACTTTTACCCAGATTCAGTCTGTATCCGGATAGATGTCCAAAGGAACCAAGGAGTTCTAATGCTCTAGGAATGGACGTCTCTGGATCCGAAATGTACAAAAGGAGATCATCCGCGTACAGCGATGTTTTGTGAGTAGAATTCCCCTGGCAGATCCCCTTAATCTCTGGATCAGCTCTCAATGCTACCGCTAGGGGTTCAATTGCAAGATCGAACAGTAAGGGACTCAAGGGGCATCCCTGACGAGTGCCTCTGTGCAATGAGAAATAATCTGAAGTAGTATTGTTAGTGCGGACAGAAGACATCGGAAATGAGTACAAAATCTTGATCCATGATGTGAAGTTGGAACCAAAGCCAAATTTGTTCAAAGCAGTAAACAAATAAGACCATTCAACACAGTCGAACGCTTTTTCGGCGTCGAGTGAAGCTACTATTTCAGGGTGATCAGTTGAATGGTCAGAATATAAAACATTGAACAAGCGTCGAGTATTAAAATATGATTGGCGGTTAACTATAAAGCCTGTCTGATCTTCATGTATAATGGCAGGTGCCACCTTTTCGAGGCGGAGTGCAAGCACCTTTGTAAGAATCTTATAGTCTACATTTAGCAGACTGATGGGCCGATAAGATCCACATTTTTGAGGATCTTTATCTTTTTTTTTAATTACAGAAATTGTGGCTTGGGATAAGGTTTGCGGCAATTTGGCAGTTGTATGAATTGAATGAATGAAGAGAAAACATCACAGAGTAAAGAAACTAGCTTGTCAGCAAATGCCTTGTAAAAATCACATGAAAACCCGTCCGGGCCGGGTGCTTTGCCACTTTGTAGTGATTGGATTGCCTGTGATATTTCAACTGAGGTAATGGGTCTTTCAAGTGTCTCGTGTTGGATTGGGTCAATGGTTGGGATATCTAGCTTGTCTAGGAAAAAATCTATATCATCAGGTGTACAAGTATTCCGAGTAGAATAGAGGTCCTGATAATATTGTTTAAAAGCAGCATTGATCTCCTTAGGGTTTGTCACTATCCGACTTGAATCTAGCATTATCTCTGATATTGAATGGCTAGCAATGGACTGACGCAGCTGGTGGGAGAGAGATCTCCCTGCTTTTCCCCCATGCTCGTATAGACAGTGTCTTGTTCTAAGTAGTAGCTTCTCAGTTTCTTTGATCGAGAGGGTTTCAAATTCAGACTGAAGCAAAAGCCTCTGCTTGTACAAATCCGCAGTTGGGCTGTTGGCATATTGTGTATCAAGATTTGCAATGAGCTCTGCTAGTTCTTTAAGTCTTTCACCTCGTTTTTTGTTTTTTTGGGCAGTAAAAGAAATAATTTGACCGCGTATGTATGCCTTAAGCGATTCCCAGATTGTAGACTTTGAGACACCTGGAGTATTATTGACTTCTAGATAAAACTCAATGTGGGATGCAATAAATTTACAAAAGTCCTCATCTGACAGTAATGTTGAGTCAAATCTCCAGACCCGCTGCGTGGTACAAGCATTTGGAAATGAAATGTCAATCTGTACTGGTGCATGATCAGAAATCACAATTGCGTGGTATTTACATGAGGTGACCTTTGGGATAAGTGTATTGTCCAAAAAAAAAAAATCAATCCTCGAGTATGAGTGATGTACAGGCGAGAAAAAGGAATAATATCTTGCAGAGGGCTCAGAAACCCGCAGCGGGTCCGAGACACCATAGTTTTGGAGAAAGTACAGAGGCCGACTTAGAAACCCCGGTAGATTGGCGAGATTTTGACCTGTCAAGATTTGGATCCAATACCAAATTCATGTCCCCACCCATTATTAGACAATGCATGGTTAAATCTGGTAACATACCCAACAGTCTTGTGAAAAATTGTGGGTTGTCCCAATTTGGGGCATAAACATTTACTAGAATGACTGGTGTGTGATACAGTTTACCAGTAATTATTACAAAACGACCACTGACGTCACATTTCACACTAGTAGAAACAAAAGGGAGGTTTTTCCTGACAAGGATAGCAACTCCCCGGGCTTTCGAATCAAATCCTGAATGATAGACCTGGGGAAGCCAGCTTTGTTTCAACCTGTTACTTTGTGTGGAGCGCAAGTGTGTCTCTTGTAAGAAGACAATGTCCGGTTTAAAGGTTGATAAATGAGCAAATACCCTTTTACGTTTAACTAAATTGTTAAGCCCTTTCACGTTCCAGCTAATAAATGTAGTGGGGCAGAGTCCAGCTGTGCGGACTACACTAGGCATGGTGGTCATATCCAAATCGGCAAAAAACAATCAAGGTAAGTGAACAACAATATCATGATAAGATATAGGCGTAAATCTGAGCAGCTGAAGGAAAAAAAGAAAAAAAAAAAAAAGCGAAATTGCCCTTTAACTTCTCTCCTCCCAGCCAGGAGATAGCCTCAAACCCCCACCCGAAAGAGCATGTATGGGACATGTAAACCTGTTGACCTTACTAAACTAAGGTTGCCCATTAACAGGGAACGTCATTGAGAAAATATTGATATCTGACAAACTGTAAAATCAGAAATAAGAACATCTGTTCACAGGATAAGCACTCATTTAGTTTTGTTTAAATTGACAAAAAAAAAAGATGACAGTGATGCACAATTGGCACAAACGTCTCTGCGAGTGCATTCAAAGTTATTAAGCCATTAATATGGTACCTCAGGATACTCAACCAGCACCTTGTTGACCACTCGCCACCAGATGTTTCATGACGTAGTCTTTAGCCGCAGCTGGATCGGTGAACATCTTCTCACCCAGAGGGGAGGTGATCCTCAGCTTCGCCGGGTAAAGCATCCCAAATCTTACGTCACGGCAACCTCGAAGCAGTCCTTTCACCTCTTTAAAAGCCCCCCTCCTCTTCGCTACTGTGGACGGCAGGTCCGGAAAAATGAAGATGTTGTCACCATTGTAGGTCAGAGGGCTGTTTTGCGCAGCCTTGCGGAGCACATCCAGCTTTTCTTGATAGTAGTGGAATTTGACAATAAACGGCCTGGGGTTCTGTCCTCTTGTAGGAGCAGGCTGGAGGCTGCGATGTGCCCGGTCCAGTGTGGGGGCAGCATCTAGGCCCAAAACCTCTTGCAGTAGCTTAGCCACGAAGAGGGCAGGCCGTGTCCCACTTTCAAACTTTTCCTTTACTCCAAGTATTCGAATGTTGCATCTGCGCTGTCTTCCCTCCAGGTCCTCTGTCTTCTCAGTGAGAGCTGACACCGTATCTTTCAAGTCATAAACTTGTTTCTCCAAGTCCACAACCTTATCAGAGTACGTGTTTGTAGCTTCCTCCAAGCTAGTTAGCCAGCCCCGGTGGTCTGCGAAGCTAGTAGCTAGCGGCTCAATCTTGGCACAAAATTCAGACCGCACGCTGTCAATTTGGTCTTTGAAGTGATTGCGGGGCGAGTCGATCATGTCGTTTAAGGCTTGACACTTGTTCTCAACCTTCGTTTCGAGTGTAGTAATCTTGGCCACCACGTTTTGTTCCAAGCTTGCTATCGCAGCCATTAGCACGGCCGTATCTGGAGATGTAGCATTGCTGTCGGTAGCCTTGGCTGCCTCCGACTTTTTGCTGCTTTTTGATCCAGACATTGCAGGACAGTTGTTTCAGATAGCGTCAACACTTACAGTAAAGTCCCAGCTGACGACAGGTAGCGCTTTAGTGTCAGATATAGAAGTATTTATATGAAAAAGTAGCGTTTTCCTGCAGAGCAACACGACTACACGTCTTTACATATCGCCGCTCAAGAGCGCCCCCAGGAATCTTAATTTTGAAACTTTTTTTTTTGTCCAGTGTAAAGGGGGCTTTAAATTACTAATTAGCTACCTTGCTACGTCTTGTGTTTTTACACCAACTTGGCTGTTTGGCTGTGTTAGCAAAGTTGTTGTTAGACTTTACAGAACATTGTATGCCAAAACAATCAGGCACAAGTACAGTTTATTCCCACAGGCCATCACTCTGACGAACAGTGTGTGTGTGTGTGTGCTTACTTCCATTTTTTGCACTGAATGAATCAGCATCTATGTTAACTCAAATGAACTGAAGCCATCATTGAGCTTAGTGCATGGGTGGTAACAGACAAGTCAGTCAGCCAGCTAACAGTCAGTGAGCCAGCCATACAGCCAGTGTGACCAGCACAGGCCTAGTTCACCCAAAAATGAAAATTCAGTCATTACCTACTCATTCTCACGCCAATTGATGGCTGGGTTTACTTTCTTACTCCACAAAATATTCACTTCAATTGTTTGGAAGATTCTTTACACTGTTTTCTGACTGTGGTTGCCATGGTGACACTGAGTGACGAGCTGCCAGTTACCAATTCAGGTGGCAGCAGCTGATAGTCAATAGCAACTGCTGTACACACCACCCTGTCTGTTTTATTGCTGCTGCTGTTGTGTTTATGATGGAAACAGGAGAGGTGATAAAGATAATATTAGTCTGATTCTGCAAAATAAAGCAGAAAAGCACAAAATGCTAATTACAATAAGAAATATTAAATACAAGACAGGAGGCTTTCAACCTTTAAAAGAAACGAGCGTGCTAAATGCAAATAAACTTAAACCAACAAACATGCAAATAAACTTAAACCAACATAATAATCATTTAATCAATAACTGATGGCTAAATAACCAACGTCAAAACAGACTAAAAGATGGACTCATTTACATAAGCTCGACAGCAACCCAAACACACACACACCAAGCACTTACCAGCCTCATGTACAAATGCTGTCACGTCCCTGCTGCCTTCTGCAAATATATTCCAACGTGTGTGTATTGATGAGTGTCTGACAGACAGTGCTCTACCACACTATTCAGCCCTCAGTCAGAGCCATGGTAAATATCACTATCAACAATAGATCCTCCAGGAAGGAGAGCTAAGCGAGCGACTGCATGCAGGACAATATTAGCCAATCTCTCCTCAGATAGGAACGGATGTAGGGAGGAAGGGAGCCTACAGAGAATGTCTGGCAGAAAATCCCTGGGTATTATAACATCACATGACCACCCATCCACCATCAGTCGCAAAGCAAGTGGAGGACATGAAAGCAAGGAGAGAAAGAGGCAGAGAGAGAACAAGAGTGAATGGGTGGAGGGGGCGACGTCACAGTGCTGCTCTATTCCCCCTTTTCATTACAGTGACAGAGACACAGAGAGGAAGCATGAGCCAATAAGACTGAAGACTGTCTGCTGGCGTGAACCCCTCCCTGAATAGAAAAGCCAATGCCAACAGAGACAAACATGTGTGAGGGAGAGACAAAAGAAAAGCAGAGAGAGAGAGAGAGAGAGAGAGAGAGGAAGGGAAAAAAGGAATCCCGCCTTCTTATACAGAACAGTAATAAGATAAAAGGCAATACATTTTTGCACTCAAATTTAACCTGCCTCTGTTTACTGACCTGAAATAATCATCCAAAAATATATAAAGGACCAGTGCTATGAAGTACACTATATATCTACATTCTTCATTGTTACAACCCTTCAACTGGATTAAAAGCACACTTTGTCACAGTTCCATTCTCCCTGTTTCCCTCCTGTTCCTCTTCCTCAGTAATTTTCCACTCTCCCTGCCTCTGCTCCACTCTACCTGCCAGCCACTCCCACCTAATCAGCCCAACTCCACTTACCTGCAAGCCCAGCTGCAGCTCATCCCCAATCAGTCCACTATATCAACCTCTCCAGCACACTCACTCCTTGCCAGACTGTTCCTCAGCATTCATGCACCACTTTTCAGCACTCCTGACCTGCCTGTTCTCCTGTTGCCAACCCTGCCTGTCTTTTACTCACCTGCCTTGTTGGAATCCCGGTATTCACCACAGCCTTCTGTTCCTGACGATGAGTTCTGCCTCTGTGTGCCTGGGTTTTGTCTGCCTGTTCACCTGGCTGCTTGGTCTTCCCATCTGGCATTTCAGTTGGAGAGAATCAACTCTCCTCTACTCTGGAATCCTGATTCTCTGGCGGGCATTGACTCACTTTCAGTCTGCTCACCTGGTCCCGACTTCTCCGCCTGGTCCCCACTTCCCTGCTGCTCGTCCCTTGTCAGCTCATCTGCCTAGTCTGTCTGCTCACCTGGTCCCAACTTCTCCGCCTGGTCCCCACTTCCCTGTTGCTTGTCCCTTGTCAGCTCATCTGTCTGCTCTCTCTGTCCCTCAGTTCAGCTCAACCCATTCCTCGAGCCTGAACTCCAGAGACTTAGTGTGGGCTCTGAGCCCAAAGACAAACTGGACTGGTGTTTCTTTGTCTGTCCTGGTTCCTACTTAGTCTCTGTACAATAAAGGTCATTACCAACGCTTCCTGTTTGGTGTACTGCATTTGGGTCACACACACTTGCCATGTCGTGCAAAGATTAGAGTCACGTGAAGATTCTCACTCATCCAGGTCATGGTATTTGTATTCTGAAGAACTGAAGAAACATCTTGGATGAGAGGTGAAACATCTTCAAGAACTCAACCAAGTCCAGGTGCCTACGATAAGCCTTTTACGATAAGTGTCACATTCTATCCCAACTAGACTACTTAAGGAAAGTTTGCCTGTAGTTGGCACTTTTCTACTAGATAAGATAAATCTCTCTTTGTCAGCAGGCTATGTACCTAATTCCTTTAAATTAGCTGTAATTAAACCACTTCTTAAAAAGCCAACTCTTGATCCCGAGGTCTTAGCCAACTATAGACCTATGTCAAACCTCCCGTTTCTCTCTAAGATTCTTGAGAAAATTGTTGCAGATCAGCTGTGTGATTTTCTGCATCGCAATGAATTATTCAAGGAATTTCAGTCAGGCTTTAGAGTACACCATAGCACAGAGACAGCACTGGTGAAAGTAACTAATGACCTTCTGTTAGCATCGGACAAAGGTGTTGTCTCTGTACTTGTCCTCTTAGATCTTAGTGCAGCATTTGACACGATCGACCACCATATTCTACTACAGAGACTAGAACATTTAATTGGCATTAAAGGAACAGCACTAAGCTGGTTTAAATCCTACTTATCAGATCACTTCCAGTTTGTACACCATAACGATGAATCCTCTGTGCATAGTAAAGTTAGTTATGGAGTTCCACAAGGCTCAGTGCTTGGGCCAATACTATTCACTTTATATATGCTCCCTTAGGCAATATTATTAGAAACCACTCAGTTAACTTTCACTGTTATGCCGATGATAGCCAATTATATTTATCGATAAAACCTGATGAAAACAAATCAGTTAGCCAAACTGCAAGCATGTCTGAAGGATGTTAAGACCTGGATGACCCACAATTTTCTGCTTCTAAACTCAGATAAGACCGAAGTTATTGTGCTTGGCCCTAAACAACATCGAAACAAACTAATCACTGATATAGTTACACTAGATGGCTTTACTTTAGCCTCCAGCACCACAGTAAGGAATCTGGGGGTTATTTTTGTTCAGGATTTATCCTTTGACTCCCATATTAAACCAATCTCAAGGACTGCCTTTTTTCACCTCCGCAATATCAAAAAAATCAGGCACATTCTGTCCCAAGCAGATGCAGAAAAACTAGTCCATGCATTTGTTACTTCTAGGCTAGACTACTGCAACGCATTATTATCGGGCTGCAGCAATAAGTCTTTAAAGAGTCTGCAGTTGATTCAAAATGCTGCGGCACGTATACTAAACAGGAACTAGGAAAAGAGAGCATATTAGTCCTGTATTAGCTTCACTGCACTGGCTACCTGTAAAATCTAGGATAGAATTCAAAATCCTTCTCCTTACATACAAAGCACTTAATGATTAGGCACCATCATATCTTAAAGAGCTTATAGTACCCTACCATCCCACTAGAACACTTAGGTCTCAAGATGCAGACTTACTGGTGGTCCCAAAGATCTCCAAAAGTAGATTGGGAGCCAGAGCTTTCAGTTATCAAGCTCCTCTCCTGTGGAACCATCTTCCAGTTTCTGTTCGGGAGGCAGACACCATCTCAACATTTAAGAGTAGACTTAAAACCTTCCTCTTTGATAAAGCTTATAGTTAGGGCTGGCTCGGGCTTGCCCTGACCAGCCCCTAGTTATGCTGCTATAGGTTTAGGCTGCTGGGGGACTCCAAGGCACACTGAGCTCCTCTCTTTCTTCATCTCTCTCCCCAAACGTTTATGTTCCATTAATGCCTATTACTGACTTGATTCCTTCCCCGGAGTCTTTCTGCTTTGTCATCCTACAGATTCCCATGGACTGTGGCCGTGCATGGATCGCTGATCACTGCTGCACCTTCCACTGTGGATTATTATAACTCACTTAATCAATCAAACATTTATCACATTGTTGTTGCTACTATTAATATTATTATTTTATTATCACTATTGTAACATCTAGTATTAGTATTATTATTTACATACAGCTTACATATTTATATGTACTACTATTCCCTACACATAGTTTCACTATTGATGTTCTGTTACTACTGTTCTCTCTGCCCCTCTTCTTTTCTCTCTCTCTTCCACCCCACCCACCTCCCCTCCTCTCTTTCTTCCCCTTCTCCTCTTTCCCTCTCAACCCAACCGGTGCCGTCAGATCACCGCCTACCATGAGTCATGGATCTGTCCGAGGTTTTTGCCTGTTAAAAGGAAGTTTTTCCTCGCCGCTGTCGCCAAAGTGCTTGCTCATGGGGGAATTGTTTCAATTGTTGGATGTAAATATAATTAATTACTGAGTGTGGTCTAGACCTACTCTATATGTAAAGTGTCTTGAGACAACTTTGTTGTGAATTGGCGCTATATAAATAAAATTTGACTTGACTTGACTTGACTTGTATTTGTCACATGGCAAAGATCATAATTAGGGGCCGGGCAGCCTAAGCTGCCAGGACCCTATTGTAATCCTGCATGTTCTTCTTTCTTTCTTCTTCTTCCGAGGAAATCCTACTTCCCATGCACGAAAAATGACCAAACTTTGCACAAAGGTCCAGTCCCATGTCAGATTGCCTCAGCTGCAAAAACAGGCCAATAGTCCTGATGGTGGCGCTACAGCAAGCCTCTAAAGTTCAAAATTTTGAAAATTCATAACAAATCAACCAAATCAATCAAATTATGAAGTCCATCACTCTGTTTTTTTCAAAAACTGTTAAAACTTATTAAACCTATCTCCTCCCACAATTTTTGCTCAATTGGCACCAAACTTGCTACAGAGCATCTTCAGACTGTCTTACACAAACGATCCACACAGATTTTTGATTTATCAAAAATTGAGCCTACAGTGCATCAAAATGTTTGACTGTAAACGGTATTATAAACATATACTTGCAAATTCTTGCTAAATACATTTTCAATGTTCATGGAAAAAAAAAGACAAAATTTTGGAGTCATGGTTGATGATGTTTGGAAAATATCAGAATTTTATCTCAAAAACTGAATTTTTTACAGCATTTTGAATTTCACTTTCATGCGAACAATTGGAGTCAATGCAAAAATGGTATTTTTAAACATCAGTTTTTCACTTTTGGAGCCAATAAATCATTGTTAAAAACTAATGACCAACATCTCCATGCTGTCTAGATGCAATTTGTGTATTTTGGGATTTTTGTCTCAATAACTGAATTTTTGACAGCCATTTGAAATCTGCCTTTACATGCTAACAGCTGCTGTCCTGCACACAGGTGACTGGCTTGGTCAATTTGTGAAGCTACAAGTGGTGCTTCCATTTGCCAATTAGCTCAGTGAGCTAGAGGATGGTTCTTGGTGTTGAAGATCGTGAGTTCAAGCCTCAGCTTGTTCAACATTTCCATATGAGAAATCTACCCAAACTTTTCACAAAGGTCCAGTCCCATGCCAGATGTCCTCAACTGGAAACACAAGACAATAGTCCTGATGGTGGCGCTACAGCAAGCCTCTAAATTTCAAAACTTTGAAAATTCACAACAAATCAACCATATGTGCTACAGCTTTGGAACTTTCACTTTGAAATTTGCTTTTTCATGGCATGGGTGGCTGCTGCCTGGCACCCTGATCCTTGGCTTAGTCAATTTGTGAAGCCACACATGAACTGTCACTTGCCAATTAGCTCAGTGAGATAAAAGACGGACTTCAGTGTCAGAAGTCATGAGTTCGAGCCTCAGCTAAGGCAGGATGGACTTTCAAATGTGAAAGCCTTATGTTCAGGTATCATGCTATGTGGATTAGAGACTACTAAGGTTAAAATAATTATGATTCAGGGAGTTTTGGGAAGAGACAAATACTCTTTATCAACACGTTTCCCTGTTATCCCTTGTCTCTTTCCCTGTTTATTTGGCTTAGCTATCAGTCAATATGCAGAGTCTCTTGTGCCAGAAATTGTGAGTTCAAGCCTCAACTGATGTAAAATGCACATTAGAATGCCACCTTTTTTTCATCTTCCTACACTCTGCTTGTTGCTCAGAATTGCCTAATTTTGCCTAAAATTGCCCGGCCCCGACCATTGCTGCGCAGCAGCTATAATTTCAATCATTAAAAGCCGTAATGATCAAGCCCTTGTACCCCTGCAACTGTCAGGACATGCAGTGGCTGCGTCCCTGTCACCAATCAGTTGACAAGGCTCTGAATTTTCACGTTTTGGACACCGCAGGAAAGAGTCTGATGTAATTTCCTGTCTCTATGAGGTGGCACTACAGAACACCCACTAATTATGTTATGTTTCAGTGTATGAAGTGTAGACTCCACTGTGAAAATTTCCCATAAATCAAATGATTGTCACACAAGGCTTGCTTACTTCCTTTTGCCAACAGGTAGCTATGTTGATGTCATCAAGACTGGACTCTTATTTCAGTCAGACAACTCACGTTTAGAATCTTTATTCAGCAGCAGAACATGATTTAAGTTTAGCGTCTAGGCTGCGACTTTATCACTCCCCGCAGCTTAAGTTACATAGAGATAAGGGGAGTGATGAGCAAATTCTTGAACCCCGGAGCCTACAGGTGGATCCTGGGGTGGTGGGGTTAAAAGAGCAGGCAGTTTGAGCCACCAGAGCCAGACACTGACCTACATGATGATCAGCCTCGTTCCTCACAGTCTGCATCAGAATGGTAATTTATTTATTCCATTTATAAGCACACAAGGCAACTTACTCTCTTTGGTGTGCACATAATCGACCACAGATGTCGAAGTGACACAAGCGGAGCAGACAGTGACTGATGGTCGAGTCTCGAAGGGAACCCCAGACCTGCGGAAGATCTCGCAAGAGTGATCATTTTAATATCATAATGAAGGAACAACATACAACAATCTGGCAAGAATTTCAAAATCAAGGGTTCCCTTCCTGACACGACCGAAGAAAAGTATTTCAGGGTTCCCCAAACTCTATATCACAACATTAAAAGCAGACTACGATCTTGCCAGAGAACATAATGCATGGCAAAATGTGAACAGTCAGGTTGGGTCATAAGATTTGTGAATCATATAGTTTATGAAGTTAAGCTACTTCCAGAGCTAATGCTAGCTAGCTATTTGTATATCAGGCAGAGAGGTTGTAGCGGTTGTGGCGCTGTGCTTTGCCTCTCTGTGCTCTAGCTCGCGGTGAGTCCAGGATAAATTTCTTATCATGTGAAGGCCCCTTAAATAAAGTCACCAAGCTGCTACCCTGCACATTGTGGCATCCAGGGAACACACATGCATGTGGTGGATGAGGCATAATTGGTTAGATAGCTAGCAGCATACTATCATCAGTACTATCTGTGACTTGCGAGCGAGCAGGAGAACCACCGAGGATATTGCGCTGTACGTTTTTATATCGCTGGAGCAGCAGGGGCAGGTTTATGCTAACAGAAGCTGTGATATGACACACGGCTTCCATTTCAGAGCCGCCCACAAAATCCTGAACACAGAAAGCTTGAAACACAATTTGAAGTCTAGCCCAACAATTCAATTCTAAATAGTTGGGAGGCTTTTTACACATTTTGAGCAATACATTTATGACTTATATAATGTGTTTAGAATACAATGTCCAAATTCCCTTACATGGCCTTTAAGTGTTCGAGGAAATTGAGTACAAGTGCTCTTCTAAAGTTAAATCAGAGTATGGGAGATCATGGTGAGGGTTGAAGGAGAGAGACTATATAGTTACCAACCTGAGAAACCCATAGAAACCCATAGAAAGCCATCAACAGAACCAGAACTGCATGGTATGAGTATAGTGAGAAACAACCTTAACTTGAGCTGGACAACTTATGCACCAGTGGAATAGTGAGAAGCAGTCTTATTGTTGCCTGAAGAGTGCATTTAAGGACATTGAGGAGCAGTTGAATGAAGGGGTCAGCATCAAAGTGAAACTGAATTCCTGCTAGCATGACTTGATACTTGAAATGGAAGTTGGCAGGATTCAAATGAAATACGATAAATGCGCAATTGCACAGAGGTCAACAGGTAGAGGACTGTGGAGGAGATTGGTGCAGAAAGAATAATAGAGAACTCAAGCTGAGTCAAAGGCTTAACTGCTTTTGGCTAAACCAAATATCATGCATTTGGATGCAGCATACAGAAATCATACAGCAGCTTGAATGTGCTTGATCAAGGGTCACCTGACTGGTTAAAGGGCAGGTCCAGAGGACACACAGTTAATAGTCCTGAAATTTAAAGCATGAGAACATCATCTACACAATTTCATGACCAGGGATAGAAGAGGCTTGTTTAAAGAAGCTGTTCAAGACCTGACCAAGTCAACTGTCACATGAGGTATTTATTATTGGTATTTAGACTGAATTAGTTTGCCAGATATCCGCCACTCATTATTGAAGAATCCCCCAAAACCAGCAGAAGCAGCTGCATGAGGAAATCTGAAGGCTCAGACTAAAGGGAATGGATGTTCCTGGTGGCTGATCTCCCTCTTGATTAAACGCAAATCAAATTTAGACTAGTCTAACACCAAGAAAACATCCAGAAAGCAGTTAAAATTGAACACAATTTATTAGTTGATTATAGGGGTGCAACGGGTCAAAAAAACCACACGGTTCGGATCGTAACACAGTTTTGAGTCACGGATCGGATCATTTTTCGGATCAGCAAAAAAGAAAATAAGTGATGCAATTAGGGTTAATAATGATGATGATAGTAATGATAACTGTAATAATATTAAAAACTTCAATCTTATACAGTACTGTACTATGTATATACTAGGGATGTTCCTGGTGACTAATTTCCCTGTCGATTAAATGCTAAATTTATTTTAGACTAGTCGACTAGTCTAACACCATGAAAACAGCAAAATTGAGCAGATTTTTTAAATTTATAATGGTAAACACTATCCGAAAAAATACTGTGTATTAAGAGCTATTTGAAGCCGTTAATCACAGTCAACAATCGCCAAATCATACTTTAAATGCTGCTGAAATGTGCACTATGTGCGCTAAATGTGCAGTACAAACCGAACACATTAACTTACAAAACATTACAACAACTCACTAAATGCTTCAACTTTTCAGACCGAAGAGGATCACAGAGTCTGCAGGTAAACAACCCAGAGCTGATGTTAGCTGCCACTCTGCTACACAGTGTGGCTAACATTAGCAGTGCTAGCACCAGCAGCTCCACTTGTAGGTTTATGTTCATGTCTGTGCTTAATGTGGTCACATGTTGCTCCAGTCGAGTGATTATATATCAGCTTATTACATTGTTCTGAGTATCTCACACCCGAAATGGAAAATACTACAGCCAGTTATATTTGTTGTTGTGTACCGAGCTCCTGGTCCATATTCAGAATTTCTGACTGAATTCTCAGAGTTTTCATCAAGCTTAGTCCTTAAAACAGACAAAGTTATCATCGTAGGAGATTTCAATATTCATGTCGACGTCGATAATGATAGCCTTAGCATTGCGTTTATATCATTACTGGACTCAGTTGTTTTCAGTCAGATCGTGCATAAGCCCACGCACTGTTTCAACCACACTATCGACCTTGCTCTAGCCTATGGCATTGAAATTGATCATTTAATAGTATATCCACAAAATCCTGTTTTATCGGATCATTTTTTAATAACGTTTGAATTCTTACTACCAGACTACACACCAATACCTAAAAATTATTACACTAGATGCCTTTCTGAAAGTGCTGTAGCAACATTTAAGGAAAATATTCCCCTAGCTCTTAACTCAATGTCATGTCTAAATGTTTCTGATAACACTTTATGTAATTTCTCCCAATTTGATCATCTTGTTGATAATGCTGCAGGATCCTTGCGTACAACGCTTAATTCTATTGCTCTCCTGAAAAAAAAGTTTATAAAACAAAGAAAGCAAGCCCCTTGGTATAATTCTGAAACTCGTACGTTGAAGCAGACATCACGAAAACTAGAAAGGAAATGGCGTTCCACCAAGTTGGAAGAGTCTTAAAACCTACAGAAATGGCCTCTGCAATGCTAAAGCAGCCTATTACTCATCATTATATAGAGTTAACAAGAACAACCCCAGGTTTCTTTTTAACACTGTAGCAAGGCTGACAGAGAGTCATAGCTCTATAGAACCATGTATTCCTCTGTCTCTCAGCAGTAATAACTTTTTGAGCTTCTTTAATGATAAAATTACATCTAATTAGATGTATATCTAGACTCCTTTTCTCCCATTGACCTTCCACAATTAACCTCAACAATTTCTTCATCAAAACCATCCACCTGTCTCCTAGATCCTATCCCAACTAGACTACTTAAGGAAAGTCTGCCTGTAGTTGGCACTTTTCTACTAGATATGATAAATCTCTCTTTGTCAGCAGGCTATGTACCTCAGTCCTTTAAATTAGCTGTAATTAAACCTCTTCTTAAAAAAACAACTCTTGATCCCGAGGTCTTAGCCAACTATAGACCTATATCGAACCTCCCCTTTCTCTCTAAGATTCTTGAGAAACTGTTGCTAATCAGCTGTGTGATGGTTTTACTAGCTGTCATCTGTCCGACTTTGCTGATATAAACCTCCGGGGTTGCCTAGGCGATCTGGGCATACACGCAGGGTGAGAGGGGCTGCTGTCAGTGCCACAGTGACCGTGCTGCAGCCCGGACTAGTTCAAGGTTCAAGGTTCCAGGCAACTTTATTGATACCCGTAGGTAGATTTGTTTTGCAGTCTGGAGAGGGCATCTCAAACGTTATGCACAAACATTAAAACACAAGACACATACAGAAGACAGATTAAAAACAGCACAGACCAAGACATTGACAGGTACTCCCAGTGGCTCACTGATCATGGTTAAAAAGACTAAAAATAAATAAATAAAATAAATAAAAACCATTAGATATCACTAAAATGCCAATATGAAACCTGTTAAGAGCATGCTGAGACACAAAAGCATGATACAGTAAAGTAATAGTAAATAAATTAATTAATAAATTAATTAATTAATTAATAAATAAATAAATAAATAGTAAGTAGGTTAAGACCACGTTAAAATAAGAGAGACCCCACAAATAGAGGTAAAGTGCGTCAAGACTTATTTAAAAGAGAAACAGCAACAGAAAACAAAGCTGTTCTTGTAGCAAGAGGTCTTAACTCTTGGGACTTTCAGTCTCCGTCCGGATGGTAGCAGCTGGAATTCACTCGCCAGGGGATGAGACTCATCTGCGGAAATGGAGTTGGCCAGTCGCTGTACCTGTCTAGTGTACAGCGACTGTAGGCACAACTGTGACTCCCCAACGAGCCGACCAGACCATTTAATGATCTGGTTCAGTGAGTTCCTATCTTTTAGTGGCAGGTTTCCAAACCATGAACAAGAACATTAAAAAAACGAACATGAAAGACCTGAACAGAGACGCCAACTTTCCACTGCCGGTCGCTGCGTGCGCATGCGCCCTCCACTTCTGACCTCTAGTGGACTAGTGACGACTTTTAAATCAGTCGCTCTTCACAGAGATGCACTGCACACAGCAGCATCTGTCCTGTCTTTTCACTGCCACTCTGCATTGAGATTTTGGGTATTATAACTTATACAGTACAATAAAATACTCACATGTATGAAGACTGGTTTGTGGTCTCCTGATCAGTTGATGAGGCTCAGAGGAAACAGTCTTTCTTTGGTGCAGGCTAGGGGATGCACCGCCTTTCTGGTCCAGCTCAGGAGTATGTGCACCCTACAAGTAGCATGATTAGCATTATACGTATTTTTTTGAGTTTTGGATTGCAAGGATGCCCTTCCTTTGTTGGTGTATTTCTAAGTGGAATAAGTTCTTCAGGAATTAGGAATAAATAAAGATTTCTATTGCATTAGACAGTCCATCTTGTACGATAAGAAACAGAGCAAAGCAGTCTGGAAATTTTTCGGATTAAATTAATAGCTTATCAAATTCAAATTAACAGTAGGGGTTTACCGTGGTTTTCCTGTTGGTATGACAGCTTCCTCCCCAGAATCATTCCCTTGGGGATCAGGGCTGCTAGGCAGGTCAGCTGGTCTGCAATGACATAGCAAACCAAATATTGTATCAACAATTTACAAACCAATAGCAGAAGATTAAACTCAAATCAACAATTCAAACTCCTTACTTTTTCAATGGCTTAGCTTTTGGAATGACATGTGCCACCTCATCTTCATCTTCATCTTCACCAGGGAAGAGGATGTTCTTTGGTCTAATTAAATACTTGATGTTATTAAAATTGAAAATGCACATAAATATAAGCATGTGATTCAATGTACTCTTGCATATCAGCCAGTGTTTAGTTCGGAGCCATTCGAATCTCAAAGCAAAACAATTATCTCATTTGTGCTCACCAATTAACACAACAT
Organism: Lutjanus argentimaculatus; assembly: GCA_034769285.1. Classification (NCBI taxonomy): domain Eukaryota; kingdom Metazoa; phylum Chordata; class Actinopteri; order Lutjaniformes; family Lutjanidae; genus Lutjanus; species Lutjanus argentimaculatus. Next base: position 94,503 of record JAWZSL010000077.1, on the reverse strand, counting down.
TCAACTACTGTTTAATCATCGTCGAAGATAACACAATGCTCAAAGGCAACATCCTAAGTATACAAACGTAACGTTGGTGTTATCTCGTTTTGTTCAAACAACACCACACAGGCTCATCTTGCTAAAGTAGCAGACTAGCATCACACATCCAAACTAACCCAAGTTAGTAGCGAGGGTTCCGTAATAAGCTCACTACATTTGCAGCTTGCAGTGTTAATTATGCAGCCACAGACAGACCGGGCAAAGAGATGAAACGTTACCTTTTTCTCTTCCACAGGCTCTCTTCTGTCAATATTGCCACGAATATTCCACCATCTTGGAAAGTGATGACAAAATGACGTTCTGACGAAGCATTGTGGGATGGGCTGGAATTTACTTATTTATTTTATTTATTTATTTATTTATTTATTTTATAAAGTACAAAATATACAGCAATATAGGGCAGACTGTACAACAGGACGCCTTCTAAAAAGGATAACAGACATAACAAGCAAAACATTACCAACAAAGAAAAAAACAGTTCTTGGGATTTAAAAAAATATAGACAAAGTTTATTCATTATACGGGTGTCCAAAAGTCTCTTTACAATTTAAAAAATTTATTACAAAAGCAATTGATGAGATATGTTAATCAGATTTGTTCTATGTACTCAGTGGTTCTCAAAGTTTTTAATCACATCACATTTGTGTATTTCAGGTACCCTGTTGATGAAAGAGGTTCTGTTAAATAAACCCCTAAAAAATGGCTACTCCTCAAGAAAAGGCAGAATGTGTATCGTGGTTTATTGAAACAAAATCAGATACTCAGCGAAACTACAGGATTAAGTATGGAAGACATCCACCGGCACTTCCGCCAATTCGTGCAAAAGATCACTGATGCCATTGCCACGACTGATGAGGCTATGCTACAGCGAACATGGCAAGAAATCGAGTACCGTCTTGATGTGCTTCATGCAACTAATGGTGCCCATATAGAGGTCTGTTAAATGAGGCAAAAAAAACATCAATATCTAATTTTCATTTTGTAATAATATCCACAGGTTTGTCTATTCATTTTCTTTTGTAATAAATGTGATAAATTGTAAAGAGACTTTATGGACACCCTGTATAATGAAGCATATTAACAATTGTGGATACTCATGAGTTCACATTTATCAAGGTTCAAACACAAACCAGAAGCAGGAGAAAATAACCCTACTGTTTGTACAGCTAAAGGAATTTGTTTGGTTTCTTAGAAAAGGCGTATCATCTGCTAGCTGACTTATAATTAATTGTTGACCATTTATGTTTAGTCCCTCAATGTTGGATTTTTTTTTATGAGAATAGCCAGTAGTTCAGTAACTGTAATAAATAAGAGGTGAGATGCTACATCCTTGTCTTATACCTCTTCCTATGGTGAATCTGGGGCATATACCTTCTTGGAGAGAAACGCAACTATTAATATCTCTATGTAGCATAACAATTATGTCTATAAATTTATTTCCAAATCTAAAGTGCTTAAATGTCTCAAAAATAAAAGTGTGTTCAACAGAGTCGAAAGCCTTACAGATGTCTGAGAACAACATAAAGCCATCACCGTTGATTAAATGACTATAGTCTATAAGAACCAGAACCAAGCGGATATTTTTATGGATAGATCTTCCTTTGAGGAATCCTGATTGAGTACTACTAATAATTTTGGATAAGCCATCTTTTAATCTTACTGCCAAAACAGTTGTGAAAATCTTATAATCAGTATTTAGAAAAGTAATAGGTCTTAGATTAGTTAAATATCTTTTATCTTTTCCGGCTTTTGTTATTAATTTAATAATGCCTTGTTTCATTGTTGTCATTAGTTCTTTTTTTGGCCAATACATTCATTAATTGCCTGAAAAAGTAATATCTTGATTTCTTCCCACAAATGTTTGTAAAAAATTAGCTGTTATTAGGGGCCGGGCAGCCTAAGCTGCCAGGACCCCATTGTAATCCTGCATGTTCTTCTTTCTTTCTTTCTTCTTCTTCTTCCGAGGAAATCCTATTTCCCATGCGCAAAAAATGACCAAACTTTGCTCGAAGGTCCAGTCCCATGCCAGATTGCCTCAGCTGCAAAAACAGGCCAATAGTCCTGATGGTGGCGCTACAGCAAGCCTCTAAAGTTCAAAATTTTGAAAATTCACAACAAATCAACCATATGTGCTACAGATTTGTAACGTTCACCAAAATGTAGCCCCAATACTGAAGAAACTTTTGTACATTTAAACCTATTGCAAATTATGAAGTCCATCACTGTTTTTTTCAAAAACTGTAAAACTTATTAAACCAATCTCCTCCCACAATTTTTGCTCAATTGACACCAAACTTGCAACAGATCATCTTCAGACTGTCCTACACAAACGATCCACACAGATTTTTGATTTATGGAAAATTGAGCCTACAGTGCATCAAAATGTTTGACTGTAAACGGTATTATCAACATATACTTGTAAATTCTTGCTAAATACATTTTCAATGTTCATAAAAAAAATGACAAAATTTTGGAGTCATGGTTGATGATGTTTGCCAAATATCAGAATTTTATCTCAAAAACTGAATTTTTTACAGCATTTTGAATTTCGCTCTCATGCGAACAATTGGAGTCAATGCAAAAATGGCATTTTTAAACATCAGTTTTTCACTTTTGGAGCCAATAAATCATTGTTAAAAACTAATGACCAACATCTCCATGCTGTCTAGATGCAATTTGTGTATTTTGGGATTTTTGTCTCAATAACTGAATTTTTGACAGCTGTTTGAAATCTGCCTTTTCACGCTAACAGCTGCTGTCTTGCACACAGGTGACTGACTTAGTCAATTTGTGAAGCTACAAGGGGTGCTTCCGTTTGCCAATTAGCTCAGTGAGATAGAGGATGGTTCTTGGTGTTGAAGATCGTGAGTTCAAGCTTCAGCTCGTGCAACATTTCCATATGAGAAATCTACCCAAACTTTTCACAAAGGTCCAGTCCCATGCCAGATGTCCTCAACTGGAAACACAAGACAATAGTCCTGACGGTGGCGCTACAGCAAGCCTCTAAATTTCAAAACTTTGAAAATTCACAACAAATCAACCATATGTGCTACAGCTTTGGAACTTTCACTTTGAAATTTGCTTTTCCGTGGCATGGATGGCTGCTGCCTGGCACCCTGATCCTTGGCTTAGTCAATTTGTGAAGCCACACATGAACTGTCACTTGTCAACTAGGTCAGTGAGATAAAAGATGGACCTCAGTGTCAGAAGTCATGAGTTCGAGCCTCAGCTAAGACAGGACGGACTTTCAAATGTGAAAGCCTTATGTTCAGGTATCATGCTATGTGGATTAGAGACTACTAAGGTTAAAATAATTATGATCCAGGCAGTTTTGGGAAGAGACAAATACTCTTTATCAACACTTTTCCCTGTTTATCCCTTGTCTCTTTTCCCTGTTTATTTGGCTTAGCTATCAGTCAACTGATGTAAAATGCACATTAGAATGCCACCTTTTTTTTCATCTTCCTACACTCTGCTTGTTGCTCAGAATTGCCTAATTTTGCCTAAAATTGCCCGGCCCCGACCATTGCTGCGCAGCAGCTATAATTAGACTTGAACTTTTCTTCATGGCACTTACTCGTGTTGTTCTCTCATGACTAGATCCTTGCTTGTGTGTTGAATCAGCTCTCAGATGTGCGTCACTTTAGATAAAAGCATCTGTTAAATTAAACTGAATTGTAAGTTGTGATGAAATCACTCTTTACACAGCTAATACAGCAACATGGTCAAATAAACCCACCACAATATAAACAAGTAGAAGGTTTATTTTTTTCAGGTACATTTTTTTTTCTTTGTAAGCATCATTGCATAAAGGTGCATTCATTGACTTTTTTCTCATGTAAACATTCTTAAAAGTGAAGTGATGGTATCCGCTGATATGGCAGGTTGAGATGACACTTGAAATATACGCAGCATAATTAAAGTCATTAAACACAGAAGCTGTCAGCAGTAGATTTCTTATTTTGCTGAGTGAATGTGTACATTTTGAAAAGCACTATATTTTATGTTTGCATCTGCTAGTGGGCCATCACAACAAGATGAAGAAAGATAATATTAGTTCACTCCAAGAGAGTCTTGATGTTGCGTGATGCAACTTTGGGGAGAAATTTGTACACATAGGCTAAGATGAGTTGAAAAAATATATCTGCATATCAGATATCAGCAACAAGCCAATATCCTGCAGTCCTTGTTTTGTAGAAGACTCTTTTTTTTTTGCTTGAAACAGCAACCAACAGAATAAAATTACAATAACATTTTAAATAGAGCTGCAATGATTTATTGATTGGTTGTCAACTATTAAATAAACTGCCAGCTATTTTGATCACCTGTTAATTACTTTGAGTAATTTTGAGGAAAAAAAAAGTCACAAGTCTCTGATTCAGTTCCTTAAATGTGAATATTTACTAGTTTCTTTACCCCTTTATTACAGTTTACTGAATATCTTTGGGTTGTGGACAAATTAAGACATTTGAGAACATCATTGTGCACTTTGGAAGACACTAAACAAAAATTGTCACTATTTTCTGACATTTCATAGACAAAACAACAAATTGATTAATTGAGAAAATAATCAACATTAATCAACAATGGAAATAAATGTTAGTTGCAGCCATAGTTTTAAACTTTGAAATAAGTGAAACTTTCAAGATTTCAAACCATTTTCAAATACATGGGGGAAAAAAAACAAAACAAAACAGTACAAGCGTGAGACTATTTTCACCATCACTGCAGAACCTCAGTGTTAGTGCCATTTTCTTGAACAGAACATTTAATATTCATTGAGTTGGGTTCTCTTATTCATTCAAGTGTCATGGTTGTGCAACAGTCCTTACAAAGAAAATGGTATAATCAGAGGTTGAGGGAAGAAGAAGAGGCAGAGCTCCATGCATGCTTATGTGTGTGTGTTCTTGATACCTCTCTCAGTGTGAGCAAGTTACTGAGTACAACCTTCAGCCTAACAGTCATGGAGGAAAGTGTTGCTGTTTCGTTCCCTTCTTCTCAGCCTTTCACCCTCGTTCAGGAATTTATTCCCAGAAAAACTCTTAAAGAAATGTAAAAGTGTTTTTAGATACACAAGTAATGAAATCAGTCACTCTGCTCTTGTTTCTTCTCTAAACATACATTTTTTATTTTTTTATTTTCATGGGACATTACAGCTCTGTTTCATGTTTAGAAAAGGTAGTAATTTACACAAAAACATTTCATTCATATTTCAAACCTAGTTTTTGTGTCAGTAAATTGATTGATGCCACCAACATTTAAAGTTGTTTTGTCATTGTGTGAGCCATACTGCTCAAAATGTTTAGCTGTTTTTTCACCATGACAGTCAACCCTGGAAATGTTTATTTAAACACAAATGTCTTGTTCTACTTTTTGTTAACAACGACGAGTTACTGTACTGTACAAGATTTCCAGTTTTGTCGCGCTGAATGCCATTGTGTATCACACTGGGCTGTTTTGATTTAGATTTCAACATTACTAGGTAAATGTTAGTGGAAAAAGTTAAAGCCGTACAATACTGTTGTACACAGAAGAAGGATGTGCACATTTTTATGTGTACAGTAAATTTATTTTTGTAGCAATATGTTACATGCAGGGGTGAAGTGGTAAATCCAGAGGTGAGTAAACTGTGGATATACTGTAGTTTAGCCACCTTTTGTGATACTGTTGATCTGAACATAGGCGAGTAAACTCTCAGCCTTACTTCAAAGAGGTGATAAAGTGAGTTTACTTGGGTTTACCCTCTACTACACCCCTGGTTACATGTAAACAGAAAATACACCTTTCACCTGTCATGTGAAGTCATACAGAAAAAAAAATGATGCACAATGGCCATGTGATTTCTACTTCCTCACTGTCACTACTGGCAGGTCTAATTTAGAAAATAGAATTATTCCATGCCATAGACATGAATTAAATATACATATATGTCTGACAGATTTTGATAATTGAATGGATCATTGTACATGTAATGGCTTGATGAAAGAATGTTTTGAAGTTGAGAAGAATTTGAGAATTTTACTGAGAATCAGCTCATCAGTTTTGATTAGACCACCACATGCAAGTGGTTATTGTACAGGCTGCAGGCAATTGTACTTACTGTTTTGCACATGTGTATCAAAACACATGCAATTTGCTTGAAAGAAGGAGGAATTCTGATCTGTTGTGAGCAAGAAACATATTGTTCAGAGGTTTGAACTCAGTGTTTTGAAAAAAGCAGTTCTCATTTGAGAATTGGGGCAAAGTTAATGAGAAAAACTGGAAATTTTAACCAGTAAATACATGAATACATGCAGACACAGCACATATAAAGAGGAGACTTAGTATACTCTTAATTGAGCGCTGCTGTCAGTATGATAGGCAATGAGGAGAGGCGTCACTGAAGGGGTCTGCACTGGTCCATGGCACTGCTCAGTATACAGCTGAGTTTCTCAGTTTTCTTCTCGGCCAAGAACCCTTAAAAGATACAAAATGTATTATTCTTTGAACTATGAAGGCAAATTTAGAGTTAATGTTTGGAGGTTACAAACCTCATCTATGTCATCTATAAACTATTTTGGATTTAAAAATGGGCAATTTTAGATTTTGGTTTAAAGCTAAAAAAAAACACAAAAAAGGGCACACTTTTAAGGATGTATTCCCCCCTGTGGTATCAATGGGCAACACTGTCACTTGTCCTCATATGTGCCTGAGTTCTATTCTCCTGGCTCTTATTTTGATAGAGCTAATTTAACTTCCAGGTCAGCTGTCTGCCTTTCTGCAGTTTTCAAATCAACAAGTAAGAAATAAAATAAGAGCAAAATTGATCCTTCTTTAAAAATAGTATAATTTCTCTCTTGTTTTTATTTCTGCCAGCAAAAAAAAAAAAAGAATGAAAAGAAAATTAGCTCTCTCTACTATTTACCCATTTTCTTTTTTGGTTTAAAAGCACTCACCTATGAATTACTGGTTAAAAATTACATATTTATTCTTCAGAGAGGAAAGTGGTGTCCAGTGACTGTTACAATAAGTGTTTGAGTAAACGGGACATTACAACCTTCAAATATTAATTCTGTATCAGTAATTTTTTTTTAGGGATGAAAGGGATGAAGATATTGCCAACTGCTGATTGATGGCCTGACGATCGTCATTTGGAAAATTTTAACATATGGCCCAACTCTAAGAGACACTGATCGATATTTTTAACTACTCAGAACTAATTAGTGGTGAAAATGAACAATAGATGAATTGATAATGAACATAATCGTTGCAAGAAAGATTGAACTTGAAAAATAGGTCCAAACGTGGACATGTGCTCCACATTTGAACCCATTTGAACCCAACAGTACTTGTACTTGAACACAGATTTCCACTACTCTTTCACCTCTGCATAAGAACATACATACAACTACATAAGAACACTGCAATGTTTTTTGTTTTTTTTTTAACTTGCAACAGGTTGGTCTTCATTCGTGGTACTGACGTGCGGAGGTGCGGAGTTTCTCCTGTTGGCTGCCAGGTTGAACCAGCGAATTGCGTGTTTGAGGATTTCTTCTTGAGTAGCAACACGGGCAGCGTGATTCTTTTTTATAGCATCTGAAATCCCACAAACAGATTTTCACTCAAAATTTCATGAACCCCCATTGAAAACACTAGTTGTAAAGTTTTAAAAAGATGCGTATAACCATTGGCTTTTAAAGTGAAATTTTTCTGCCTGACATTTTAGGTGTCCTCCTTTATATTGTTGACACAACTCAAAACGCAAATCTCATGTCTTAACAGTGAATATAAAGCTATAGCCAGATTCATGTTAGGTTAGCTTTTGTGGAAATACTGGAAACATGTAAACAGCTTATATGGCTCTGTCAAAATCTAACAAAGTCCACATAACTACACCCCTACAGCCCACCAATCAACACTTTATATTTTGCTTTCACTGTTATAACTGCCACAGCCACTGTAACACTTTCCCCCAGCAAGGGGGCAATGGTAACACTCTGACTTCTTGCATTAAATTTAATATTACTCTTGTCCTTATTGGTGAAAGTGTATCAGTTGTGTTACTACTTAGTGCACATATATGTTCATGGTCATATCAAAAGATGACTCGTGTGTTTCAAGTGGTCTGTGAGTTATTACAGGAAAAAATAAGAAATGCACTTGCCCCAGGTCTCCCCCATCTTAAAATATTGAGTTAGTATCATAAAATAATGATTCATATGTATGTCATTTTGAAAAGGTTTTGCATTATTTAGAGATACTAAATGAAATGCTAATTAATTAATGATTAATAATTCTCATTATGACTCAAAGGACATGATAAAACTTTTATTGTCTCCATCATATTGGCAGAAATGGGCTTCCATGGAATATAGATACTCCATAGAGGACAAGCATAATGTGGATCTGTCTGCAGTGTAGTTCCCACACTTCGCTTACACTCCATAGAATTATAGAAAAATATGCTTTGTGATTTAATAAAGTTTTTATATCACATTGACATCTCTGTGCATATTAACATGCATTTCTCTGTCACTTGTCCTGAGCTCCCTCTTTGTCTCATGTGTGCTGTAGGAGCAGAATGTAAATCAATTTATTTGTGTATGGTGTATTGGGTATCAGGTCTCACAGGGTAATTAGCGGTCATGACAATTTATGGTAGGAACCTTTCTTTGTCTGGTCAGGTGTTCCACCCGGAAAGGAAAACACTTTTTGACCACTGAAGCAGCTAGGTGCTACTGGAGTTACACGTGTGGATGTTTTGAGTGTTTTAGGAAACGTGTTTGAGTGTAATGGACACTGATGAGTTTGTGATGGAAAATAAATTGACGAAGTGTTCAACTGGCAAGTTTGACTCAGACTTTGATTCATCAGACACGGTAACAATCAGCGCGTCAATGAGATCATCCCGGTGCAGCACCTCAGTGGCTTAAAGCGTTGGCTTGGCCTCTACATGCACGTGCAGCAAGTTAGTAAGTTGGTCAATGCTGGGGGCGTCGAAAAACACTGCAGCGTCTAAAAAAAAAACAAACACCATCTCCCCAGTGCCCTCAATCAAATTCATTAGCATGTTATTTCTCATGTAATCTATTATAACAGTTATATCACTGTCGAAGACTGTTGTCACAATTACTTACGCAAAAGCAACATCTTGGCAGCCATCTGGCTGAAGGATTTTTTTCCGTTGATTTGAATTAATCTTCCGCCCCACATCATCATGGAATATGCGGGCCAGGATGTTCCACAAAGCGAAAGAATGAAAAGCATGAAAGAATATTGCTTCATTTATGTTAGTTTTCTCATTTCAACATTCCAAGAATAGGAACCAGAAATTAATGAGACTTGTTGCCTGTTGTAAAGGGCAGTGGTTCCCAAACAGCGTGCTGGGGCACACTGGTGTGCCTTTGAATTTTGTGACAACCATATATGTATGCTAACCCTGTGCAGTATTTCATGCATACATCAGGGTTTTTCCTGCATAGAGAAATAGGAGGTGGCTGACTCTATCAAATTTCCTATAACCTCCAGCTCTCGAGATGGGGATCTTCATAGCAAGCCCTTCTCTTAGTGGATTTCTGTCATTTGTAACTGCAGTTGTGGCATGGCACCAACGTAGTAGCTGCGTGGCGCTGTATTGTAATCTGCACAGTGCTGGAAAATGCGCTGCTAAAACAACCAGCAAGGATGAGTCTCTTTCTTGTCATCTCTTTCAAGATGCTGTTGACTTATGTTGTTCCACATATTTGTCAGCTGTTTTAAGATGGGAGAGGGAGAGAGACAAGCCAACACTTTTTACAGTGCTGAGACAGCAGACAGGAGGACAGAAAGATCATCACACAAGGCGTTGATCTTTTTAACTTATCTGTGGCAGAGGAAGCGATGGCCCCTTTATTCAGGAACGCATAAAAAGCTTTATGTTACAAATCCATGAGGTTGTCAACTCTGTGTGTGTGTGTCATAAACAAGCAGACAAGCAGAATCACTTGTTGACAGGTGTGCTGTTGTGTTGTGTCACGCCTCTTTTGATTCTGTGATACTGACTCACTGAATGAAATAACGTTAGGTGTGATACAGCAGTTAAAAAGTAATAAGCAGTGCAGCACCAGCAGGGCCGAATTTTGGTGGTTGTGAAATGAGTAAATTAAAGAAAAGGCTTTTGTATTATATTTATGTTCAACTACACTGCAGGACGGCCCTATGAACTGTAAATGAAAACAATAGCTAAAAACAAAAGCTAAGAACTTCTATTGTATTAAAAAATCTTTGCAGTTTAACTGTAAATTAACATGTAAGCTTTTATGTTGCATTTAATTTAATTTTAAAAGGGGCACTTTTATTTTTTAAATAAAATATTGGAACACCTTAAACGTGCTTAAAAAAAAAAAAGTTTGCTTGACCCAGGTGAAGGCTTGGTACAAGTGCATGTGTGAGCATAGTATCGGGATGGTACCACCTCAGCCTCATTTTGAGCCAGATTAAACCCTGATTTACACATATACTAATCTTGTGCTGGAGGGCTATGTGCATTTTACACCAGCACTTTATATCATGGTGCAATACGGCAATGTGCAATTTTCTCAAGGAATTTGCATCAATGTAAAATAGGGCAGTGTGAAATCTACATCAGCCTTTACATTATTAAGCATCTTAGGCAATGTGCAGTTTACATTTGCAACTTCATTAATGTGCAATTCAGCACATTTACTATTCATAATGTGCAACAACACCAGCACTTTAGCACCAGTCACTTTGAAATTTAAAAGTCACTGCAGTCACTATACACTAAACACTTTAATTCACTACTGTACTGTTTTATGTGTGTCCTTGTCAAATACTGTACGTTCTTTGTTATTACTAATTTTGTGAGTTTTTGTTGAATACTATACATTTTTTGTTGTTGCTAATTTTCTACGTCTTGTTTTTTTGTTGATGCTAAGCCAAGAGACTCCAGATGGAATGGAGTCTCTTGGCTTTGTAGTCAATATCCACTGTCCCTTTTTAAAAATAAATAAATATATCAATTAATTAATTCATTCATTCATTAAAATAAACAAACATTATTATTGCAATATACAACTATATGAAAAGTAATGAATTAATTTAAAATGTATTATACAGTATCTGTACTTGTACACACTTTTTCAATACAGAAGCAAATTCTATACCCTATAAAAAAAAATCCTGTAAAAACTCTGTCAAAGTGAACCCTAGTTTTCACCATTCATGCATTTGACAGATGTTGGGAATTATTAGGATGTGACACATCAAAGGCTCTGATTGACTGACATCAAAGGCTCTGATTGACTGACACCTTGTTTTTATTACCCCGCCCACACTCTGGGAGCTCTGCCTCTGATTGGATAGTACTCGTTGCCTCCGTTGGTGAGGTTAATCAGTTACTTATGGAGCCTGTTTTACATGGATATGAACACAGGTGTGCCTTGAAGTTTTGGCTTGCCCTTTGGTGTGCCTTGGGCACAAGAAGTCTGAAAACCACTGGTACAGGCGTAATACAGTTAACATCTTAAAAAGTGAAATGATCGAAATGTTGAATCTCATGGCCGTTTCAGGTATTACTCACCAGAGCAGGCAATGGTGTCTGAGCTGTACCTTCCACCTCGCCAAGTCGGTCTGTAGACCCGGCTGGTAGAGGGAGTTTGCTCTTCTGTTAGTCTCCGGTGTTCCATCTGTGCAGGTGGTGGAGTGGGTGCAGGTGGTGGAGCAACTGGGCAGCTACTTGGCACATGGCAAGGTGGCAGTGGGATACTAGGAGCTTGCGATTGTGTTGTGGGCTTGGCTGGTCCCTTGGCTTTCTTTTTCAGATGAACCTCCTTCTCACTGTCTTCATCCGTGTCCCCAAAGAAATGACTACAAAGTTGGTTGGATAAATAAGCACTTATTAATATTACCATGAATGTTTTAACTGGCCAAAGCTGTAAAGTAGTGTAATTGGTGGGAAATGCGGTGGTGGTCCTGTGGTGATTGTGTTAAGAATATTTTGTCAGAACAAGATATCTGAGAGGAGGCATTGATGACCTACATTATCTGGAGAGCCTCTGACAGAACACAGTCTTTGCAACATTATGCTGGTATATACTATATGCAAAAAAAAAAAAAATCAACCAGCAGCTCCAAAGAATTAATGTCACTATGTATCAGAAGAAATAATTCTAATCTAATTGTAATGTCTCTATATGGAGGGCAGGTATCATAAACAGAAATTTTGCAAAACTAAGCAGCTAACTTACTGACCTTTTCACTCAGTTTAAGCTAGCCTTGCCAGCTAGCTTTGCCTGTGTTGTTGTTAAATTTGTCATAGCATAACACTGAAAGACGCTATTGTGAAACTAAAGGTCAAAGAGTTCAGAAGAACATTTAGGAAAATATATTTATACTTACATCGGCTTTAGCTTTCTTTTTGGTCGAATTTCCTCTTCAGATTGGAGATCCAATGTGCTGCACGTGAGTGACTTCTTTAACAGCTGCCGTGCCTCAAAACACTGATCTAAAAATTAAATGTGTCACACATCACTAAAGTTTCGAATTAACCACAAAAAACAGAGTTGTATACAACAGAATAGAGTTAAATGGATTTTTTCGAGTTACAAATATCTCCTCTTATGAGTTTGCTGGTCTGTATTTAGTAATCCAAAAATACCAATAAGAGTACCATTAAAGTGCAACAAAAGCAATAAAAATGTTGACTTTTCAAAAAAGGAAACAATTACATGCAAGATTTTTACTTGTAATTAGATCCTTTACTCCAGTAAACACATTAATACCACAATGTAAAAAATACCTGAGTACTTTTTCCATCACAACAGGTCAGCGATCAGTGTGTCAGTGACTCTCTGTGGCTCAATGAATACAGTGTTTTATTTAAGCTTATTTAAGTTTTAGGCAGATTTTTTGCCTTGAGGCATTTTAGTAATCAAATTGCTCGAGTTACTCGAGGAATCGTTTCAGCCCTAGTAAAATCCCCCTGTATTGTGATTTGCTGTTGGAAAACTCCCTTGTATTGTGATTGGCTGTTAGAAATCTCCCCGTGCTGTGATTGGCTGGTGGAACACACCCCTGTGCTGTGATAGGCTGTTGTAAAATCACCCTGTATTGTGATTGGCTGTTGGAAAACTCCCCCGTGCTGTGAGTGGTTGTTGAAAAATCCCCCTGTGCTGTGATTGGCTGTTGGAAAATCCCCCTGTAGTGTAGGAGTGCAACGGATCGCAGTTGACCCGTGTCCTATACGGATCGCCCCCTACTGTTCGGCACGCATGTGATCCGCGGACTATGTGTGAGCATCATAGTTTTACTGTCACTGTTACTTATGTATTAGTTATAATACCTGAAATCTCAATGCAGAGTGGCAGTGAAAAGACAGGACAGATGCTGCTGTGTGCAGCACATCTCTGCAAAGAGTGACCAATTTAAAAGCCGTCACTAGTCGGGGCTGCCACAGTGGCACTGTGGCACTGACGGCAGCCCCTCTTGCCCAGCGTGCACGCCCCGATCGCCTAGGTAACCCCGGATGTTTATATCAGCAAAGTCGGACAGATGACAGCTAGTAAAACCATCGCGGTTTGGTAGTGTTTTAATCTAGACAATGAAATAATGTTGAATGTAGACTGTAACACAATAAGCTGATATATAATCACTCGACTGGAGCAACATGTGACCACATTAAGCAGACACAGGCATAAACCTGTAAGCGGAGCTGCTGCTGCTAGCACTGCTAACTTTAGCCTCACTGTGTAGCAGACTGGTAGCTAACGTCAGCACTGGGTTGTTTACCTGCAGACTCTGTGATCCTCTTAGGTCTGAAAAGTTGAAGCATTTAGTGAGTTGTTGTAATTGTTCTGAATTCCCCATTTTCGCCAGCAGGTGGTGCTATTCCATAAGGTAAAGCTAGTAATTTGGTCAGGCAGTGAGCAGGACTGCTATGGGGGCGGTCCAAAGGGTCCGTTACGTGTGCTCACCGTAGTGTTTTTCACTCTGGTCTGGACTGTCGGCATCTGAGCAGCATATGTGTGGATGAGCAAAGTAAGTTGGCTAATCAAATAAATGAGTGGTTAGGTAACTTTAAGGTTGTTGTTCCTTAGTTATGCATGTTGTGATGTTTATAATGATTCTTGTTCATCTGTTTATTGGTTACCTGTCATAGCATGGCATAAATAATTATAGTGTCTTGATGCTTATGTTAATGCTAGAGTTCACTACACTCAAAAAAATAATTCATTGGATGAACGTAATTTAACCATGCCACCTATATTCCATCTAAACAAATCAAGTTAAGTCAGCATATCCTGATTGTGTTATTTCAACACAATCTAGACTTGTTGAGGATACATGATGTGAATATATACATTCAATTAATTTGCCTTTTGTTGAATTAAAATGTTTGTACTAACTTAGTCTAGTTAAATTAATTTATGTTTGGTTTATATCGGTCAAACAGTTTCATTCAACAAAATTCAGGCTTGTTGTATGAACTAGTGTAGGTTTTGTCTATTATACTGATGTCAGTCTTGTTGAATGAATTAATATAGGTTTTATCTGTTATACTAATATCAATCTTGTTGTTTCAATTAGTGTTGTTTTCATTGCTATTACTAGTAAGCATTCATTTAAAATTATTAAAGGTGCACTAACATACAAAAAAGAACAATATGCAATACAACTTTTATATTTTATTTAACAGTTTTAACATACAGCTGCTGAAATCCGTGTTCTTCTCAGCTTTCTCCTCTTTAACCATTTCCTGCTAAACTTCAGTTTAGTTATCATATTGACACCAAACCACAGGCATCAATTTACCTTCATGCCACCTCAGAATGCAAGCCAACAGTCCTAAATGCAATCACACTGGTCTGAGGGATGGTTGATGCAAACTCTAAAGGTAAGAGACCAAGAGGATTCAATGAGCTGAGTAAAGACAAATGCATTTAGAACAGCCCATGCTTGGAGGAGAATACAGAACTTCCAAAACAGTCTGACAAAATGCGCGCACTTTTGTCATTTCAGGTTTAACATCCAACATTTTTTTCAGCTTTTGTTACAAAGGCATGCACAATATTTTGCCAACCAAATAGCTGCAGCACATGAAGAAACCAGCCTTAGAACAATTTTTCAGGATTTGTGGACAGGACTTCTGTGAATTCAAGTTTTAAAATTCCAAGTCTAACAATAAAAGTTCAACACATTTATAAAAATTAGGGGTGTAACAATACATCAATATGGATCAAATATATAAACGAAATGATCAACAATCCAATATCAAAATATTGATCCATATCATCATCTAGATACGCCTTTATTTTGTTTGTTTTTCTGCATAAACTGAACTACAACTCCAAAAGGGCGATGTATTTTTATTCTTTTCATTAAAAAGAATAGATTTTTTTTTATGTTTGGAAGAGCTCAACAATCGTCAAATCATATTTTAGTGGCTTTTTGCTTATGTACTGTGAATGTAACTGCTTGTGTTAAATGGGCGAATGATATCTCATATCAATCACAGGCTTCTGTATTGAATCGAAAAAGCATCGTGGCAAACTTTGTGATATCAGCAAATATCAATATAATATCGTATCAAGATGAAAACTTGTGATTTACACCCCTAATACAAATGTAATACAAAATGTTCTTGGTCCATTGTAAAAGCAAAATTTACAGACAATCCACTAAGATGTATGCACAACTGCAACAATATGCACTTAAACACTGTTTTAAACACTGAATTATTACAATCTACATGTGCATTGCAAAACAAAAAAAAAAAAAAAAATCAGTAGTGAAAAATTGGTTTAACATTGCTTGCACAATCTTTTTGCTATGTTGTAAAATGTCAAAAAATCTTTGTGAATACAAAAACACAATTTAAGGAGGCTGTAAATAACTATTAATGCTGTATTTATTCTATTTAACATTTTTTATATTATTTTAAATTTACCTCCACTCACAGAAATGAGTTTTGAAAACGCAGGTGAAAACACCTGCTACAGCCACAGCCATGTAGTAAAATCTGTGTGGATGTGTGTTCCTTCCCTCCACATACAAACGTAGGAAACTTTTCAACCTATGATACAATCTCAGTCCATTGAGCAAACTAAATTAGTCCCTTTGAACATTTTTATGACTTCCAATTTGAACTTTCAATGTTGAAAATCACTCTCCTTCAAGCTTATTCACCCCATAAGCTTGTTTTTTAGGAACTGTGCCTTGGCAGACAACCTCTGCCCATCCAGATTTAGCAGAATCTTCTGCAGGACTTCAAAAGTGCATTTGAGCTCTGGTGGGTTAGCTCAGGTTCAAACAGTATATCAGTCCAAATAACAGAGCACAAGCAATCGCAATGTTGCCCAAACCACTGAGGACCTCCACACCTTCAATCAGGACACCAATGTCCTCTGGGTCATCTCCAGGCACTGCACCCTCCTTCTGCATGACGTACACCCCCATCACAGTTTGCTCCATGGAACTATGGGCCTCTGTGTCTGTGTTCTGTGGAATAGAATATAACAATAAATACATTTTCTAAGTCTAGACAAAGTGTGGCAAGAGGCTGGAGGCAAGTCAAAGTTAAACATGTTGATTGCTGGTCATAAAATTGTTTAACATAACATTTAAAATTTTATTAAGAAAAGAAGTAGAAAGTTAAACATATGCATACACTACATCCCAATGACATCCCAATGAGCACTGAAAACATTCACTGGAGAAAGAAGTTAACACAAAGACAAATGATCACTATATAAGAGTTAGACTTTAACTACTACAGGAGAATATGGATCAGTCAACCACATCAATAAAACTGCATAAAACTGGCCTGTCATTGCCCAAGAACCATGCCAAGGCCCACCTGCAGTTTTCCAGAAGAACTGGATTGGCTAGTTAAGATGTTGGACAGTTTTTTTCTTTATGTACACTTTGCATCTTTAAGCTATTATGAGATTTCAATTGATCAACACTTGTAAGAGACAAACATATGGGGAGCAGCAGGTGTCATGGAGAAAAAGAATTGTGTCAACAAATAAAAAACAAACAAACAAACAAACAAAAAAAACTGCGCACTTGAATTAAAAATTCATGCTCTCAAATTAACAGAACATAGCATTAAATACTAGATGACATTTATGTTTAAGGGATGTAAAAGATAACATTATCAATATTAACAAGGAAACAGCCTCAAGTCAGTCTATGGTGTCATATCTGTCCAAAAATAAAAACAAAACTGCATTTAATCTAAATAGCTTATTTAGATCACATTGTCCATGGTTACACAACTGTTGCTGTTTATTTTGCAATACCAATATGGTATATGTGTGCAACTAACTGATGGCAGCCAAAGCCAATAATCATTGCTGAAAGAGCATCCAATGCAGCATTACAGCTGCATATACAAAAAACTGACAAGGAAAAATTTAATCATTGCTGTAGCCAAATTTAATGAACATGAAGTGCCGAATTCAGTATTTTGTAGGCATTTCAATACCCCAAAATAGTTGTTAGTCTGCTGCTAACACATGCTGCTGCTGCTGCTGCTGCTACTACAGTAAGCAGATACTGATTAGGATGTTTGCTGCAGACTCATTAAATTATCAAACCACTGACAATATGAACAAAAGGAGCTGCCTGGATAAAAGTTCATGTTTTTGGACAGATGTATATATGTGGGTACACTTTTGATTTGAACGGTTAGAGTAATCTTAAATATCCCTTAAACCTCTTAAAATAACAATATGTTCCTGAATTTCTCCTCTGGTGATCAATGAACTTAATGCTGTGTTTTGTTCATGTTTGTGCTTTTTTTTTATTAGTGTGTATGAATTATTTATGAC
Source organism: Lutjanus argentimaculatus (assembly GCA_034769285.1). Lineage (NCBI taxonomy): Eukaryota > Metazoa > Chordata > Actinopteri > Lutjaniformes > Lutjanidae > Lutjanus > Lutjanus argentimaculatus. The sequence goes on along the minus strand of JAWZSL010000077.1, from coordinate 76,648 downwards.
ACCTGCCTGGTTCTGTACAAAATACATTAAAATGGTTAATAATATTGTTTTAGGATGTTAAAAACTCTTTTTAAAAAAAGGACAAAACAATGTGTCTTAGTTGTACAGGGTTTCAAAATGTATGTTTTGCTGTTTAATATATCATGTTTAGCACTTAATTTCTGCTGTTTAACATATCAAGCAAGTAAATATAAGCTTTCTTCAAATGCTCTACAGCTACTTTGTCATACCTAGTGTATGTAACTCACCATGTACTCCTTCACAAGTTTCTCATGGTCTTCGTTAAGGTAGATGCACAAGGACTTGAGGACACATGCTCGTCTTGTATGTACTGTGTCATCCTGAGGAAAAAGGGAACCCATTCTGTCAATATTCAACAGTTTAGGCAGCAGCTGGAAAAAAGAACACTGCAGCCTTTATAGCAAACTGCAAGTTTTGCATAAGTTTTGAGCATGGTTATTGTGGTAGACCAGTAGTTTCACACATTTTTCTGGGGACCCCCTGGAAACCCCTCAATAACCCCCAGGGTTGTGAACTGCTGTGGTAGACAATTTGGTCTCAGGAGCCCAAAAGGCAAGTACTCAACATCTATACAAGATCTCAATCAAATCAGACACGAAATGAGGCATCACCCCTCTTTTTCTCACTCACACACAAAAGCTTCACCGTGTGATTTTACCAATTACTTCCTCATCTCTGGCCAAAGCTGATGTAATCAGTATAATCACATAATTAAGTGGTTTGATTAAGTGAAAACCTGCATACTCTTGTCACTTTTGCCTGCTACATGTATAGCGAATTAGGCTCATGCAATGGTCGTGACAGGGACATAGAAAGTATTTTATAAGCATAGATCGACCCATTTTAAAACAAACCTTGGAGATGGCCACCATGAGATGTCTCATTTTTCTTCCAGCTGCCCCACCTTTGCATTGAAAGATCTCCATCATGCGTGGAGAGTGCCGGTCAAGCTCAGCAAAGAATGTAGATACCAGAGGTACAGTTGATACTCGCACAAACTCCTTTTCAATCTGAAAAACATTAATAATGCACTTGTCACTCAATCTATCAAAACAATATACAACACAGGGAGGATGGGCAATGAAATCCTAAACGTTTGATCACTATTATGTCAAATAAGTGAGGAGAGAAAACAAGTGGTCAACACTACTATGTATGACTTTATCATTATCTTACTGTTCTTGTGTGTGCACACTGGGGGCCTACATAAAACCTGGACACATATAAGACATGCACCTCTTTCTCAGTGAACAGAGCTGGCCATCTGCTTTTGAAGTCTGCAACCAAGGGCTGTCCTTGAAGAATTTCTTGCCTTCTGTATGAGAAAGTCTTCTCCATTTTCATTGTCACCACATGGTCATTGTTTCTCTTCTTACTCTCTGAAAGCAGTGCAACTCTCTCGTTTTCCAGACTCTCAGTGGTTTCTCCTGTTGGATGCTGCGGGCAGTAATTGACTTCTGCTCTTCTGGGCTTTTTCACATTCAATGCCGCTTGACTTCTGCCTGGAGTCTTGTTATTCAGTGAATTTATTGTCACCTCAGCACAACCCATGCCTCTTAATTTGGTTCGGAAGTTGGCCATTTTATATTTAAGGCTAATCTTCCACCCGTAACAGCCGTTGAAGGATCCTTGCTCTCTAAGACAAGGGTGCTTTTTCACAAGGGCTTCTGCAACATCATTCAGATCATTGTCAGTTGGGTAGGCTTTGAATTTAATAATTTCTTCTGCCAGTTGTGCCAAAATTTGAGATTTCATTTTCGGTGGGGGGCTCAAATGAGTTCCACTAGCACTGTACTCAGCATTGGCCTTTTTAAGTAACAGTTCAGTCTCATAGCTGAAACAAGGGACTGTGAAGACACTTGGCCAAACGCACAGCCTTGTAGATGGCGATGAACCTGATGATGAAGCAGGCTCTGTATTATCTGTGTCAGCCGAGGAAATCGATGAGGAATCTGTTAGGCCTTGGACTGCTAGAAGTTGACGTGTCATTGCATCATCTTCTGTTTGACTTTGCAAGTAGACCACCTTTAGCGTTGCTTTGTCATTTATTTCAGAGATCGCCGACATATTTACAAACTCGTTTCCAAAATCAGCATCTTGATATTGAAGCCGAAAATCTTGTTGCAATCCAAAATCGTTCTTTATTGTCTGGTACAATTCCTCTATGGAGTCTGGCATCCCTGCTGGCAGAATTAGCTTCCTAGCATCATCTTCACCAAGGATGATCCTCAGTCTAATAGGCTGGGTCATTGTGTAGGCCTAAACAATAAAAAACAAAAACCCTGGTTGAGTATTTCACAAAAAAACAAAAAACAAAACAAACAAAAAAACAAAACAAAAAAAAACAAAAAACAAGCCAACTCAAAGGCACTCAGTAATTTATAATTAGACAAATATATGTGAATGTGTGTATGTATACATACATAATGAAAATCCAAGTATCAAGGTAGTGTATGGGCTTTGAGTGTACAGGCATTGTGCTAAGCAGGGCTGTACTTGATTGACAGAAAAATAATCTGCAATATTTTTAAAAACTATTTAGTCAGTTCATTAAATTATCGAGCATGAATTTTGAACATTCTCTGGTCCTAGCTTCTCAAACATGATCATTTGCTGTCTTAAAAAGTAAATTAGTATCTTTTGGTTTTGGAGTGTTGGTTTGACAAAATAATTTCAACATGTCACCTTAGACTTTAGGAAATTATGACTGGAAAAGGACAAATGGAATAATGCATTTTCTCTATTGTCTTACATTAATGTCATTAATTTATCATTAAAATAATAAATTGCAGCCCAACTGTGAAGCATGATTTTATGACTTATTGTGCTATGTGATGTGGGGGAGAATACTTACAAACGTTACACCCGTTTTCCTTGTAAGTTAATGTGTCTCTTCAGAGTAACCAGACTCAGGCCTCCCACTGAATAGGCAGCTAACGGGTAGTCATCAAGCAGTTCACTGTGCTCTATCAGAGCCACCTCTCTCACATGTGACGTGTCAAGTTCAAAAGCTCTAAAGTGCTCTCTATACCAAGCAGAGATCTTTTTCGCAATAAAATGTATCTTGCCTTGCAAAACACAAATCTGCAGAATTTCGGCAAACTCAGGCAGACCATATAATTGCCTATGGACAACAATCATTCCTTTGTTGTAGTTCATACCATTGTATGACACACTGTTTGTAATATGGACATCAGTCTCATCTGGTAATCTTTGCTTAATAGCAACTGCAATGTCACTTTGCAAAACATCAATCGGTACTGATGAGACACTAGTTACCACCAAAGGTGACCTATGGTCAGAAGAGTGCAAGTCAGAGGCAATCATGAGCTGATGTTTCCTGGCAAGTGTGAGAGGTATGTTTTTAAAACAGTTGGTTATGGCGAGCAATCTGTTTAAAGAAACTATGTTTCGCCTCAAATCTCAATGTCCATTTATGAACAAGAGGCCCAAAGAGGCGTATCAGAACAGTGTAGTGCTCCAAATAATGATGTTTAGGGAGGAGACGGTTGTTTGGAAAAAGTTCTTGGTATCTCTGGCGATGTTCAATGATTTTGCACTCAAGATAAGAAATTGACTCCTCTGTGTGGACGGGGGCTACTAAAAGCTCTACTATGTCCTTGAGATCCAAAACAACATGCCATGTAGGCTCATCCTCTGGAACAAGTGGACCAATAATCAGAGGCAACAATCGAAGCAGAGACCAATTCTCATGTGCATTTCCACCAATGTTGTTTTTTACTGAGAAAGTCTGTGGTATTGCATGAGGCCGGTTGGTTTTATCTCCCCATCTGTATTCGAAATTTTGGATCAAATTGTTAAGTTTTTCTAAGGTGAAATATTTTTTAGAGATCAAAAGGGAAAAACAATGAGCAAGCTCCACAGGTATTATGCCCTCGAACAGATCGTGTGCTAAATCTGGAGGGTAGCCAGTAGTGACATGAAAATGGGTGAGATGCTTAGTCAAAACACAATCCCGTTTAACTCCACAGCACGTACTTTCTGTTTCCAGGGCAAGCTTCAAATGAGCTTGATGAAGTTCCCGCGTTCTACGCTCAAAAACACCAGCAGTCAATGACTGAATTTCTGTTTTCTTAGCTGTACAGAATCTACATATGTATTCACCAGAAAAACTTTCTACGAAACCTGCCAGCCCGTGGGCACCTAGGTTGTCAGCTATTACACAATTAACAGTGCCTTTGATACACTCGTTCAACTTACTGATGAACACACCATGATGCTCCAAAATGATCAGATCTTTCAAAAGTGGATCCAACAATTGTTCAAACCCAAATGTCCTCAAATCTTCACTTTTACATAGCACAGCCAAATAAATTGATGAGAGAGCAGAATGAGAGCCCGGGGGCAAATTGTCCAAGACCCAGTATACACCACAAAGCTTATGCTTTTTGCGTGAGGTCCCAAGAGGATTACAAACCTCAAACTCGTCAATATAAAGCCTTATGGAAATTCTCAACTCCTCAACAGCTAGAAAGCTATTTGTTTTATAATGCTCACCATCTCGGAAAGACCTGTAAACTCGCTGATCACCATGCAAATCCTCTCTATTTTCTTGAGCTATTTGTTCTTCAATCACTTTATCCAGTAATTTATTGTGACTCAGTATTTCCTGCAATAACTCTAATAAAGGGATATACTGAAATGACCTCCTTTGGTCTGCAGATAAAAAATACTCAATGGGCTCAACAACTCTAAAATTTATCTTGTAGTATTGTTTTCTTTTATAAGAAGTGGCAAGAGGGCCACACTTTCCCAAATTTTTAGCCACAGGGTTAGAAACACACACAGATTCGGCAAGTTCTTCAATAACAGCCTGACCAATATGGAGGTTATGGCTTTTGAAAATTTCTGTAACTGTGCGCTTTGTGACAGGTGCACAAGCAGAACTTAACAAAAAATGCAACTCTTCCAATAACTCATCTACTCCTTTTGCTGGAATATGAAATATATGTTCCAATTTCAACAACACTACTGCTAATTTCCGCTGAATTAGTTCTGGCAGATTTTCAATAGCACCATCACCTTCGGTCACTGACTCAGTTTCAACTTCACCATATGATACATCAGCAGAACAGCCAGCCCTCACAATATCAGAAGTATCTGACACTTGCACTTCATCCACAAATGTAACAACACTGGCTTTAAAATCTTTCAGTGTGTGTGAATGATGCTTCCTCTTTTTGTGTGTGTAAAATGTACTGTAAATGTTTGTCTTGAAAGGGCAACCAGAAAACACACAACTAACTGTCTCGTTACTTCGCAGATGTGTTCCAATATGAACAAAAAAATCTCTCTCTGTGGTGAGTTCACTGCATTCACATAACTCACATTTAAAAGTGATTGAATTGGAAGCTGTCTGTGTAAGCTGAGAAGAATGAGCTTTATAGACATGGGTGTTGAGTCCACTCCACGTCTTGAATGTGCATGGACAATTTACATATATGCACAGATAATGTTGGCCTCTTCCATAATGATGATGTAGTTTATAATGTTTAAGTAACTTGTACCTAGTACTCTGTCTGGCGACACAATGTTTGCACTGCCACATACACGTCACTGAAAGAAGGAAAAAAAAAAAATAGCATTAGCAAATGACAAAAAGAAACAGGAATCCTCAAATACAAATTTGGCTTGTATATAGGCCAATGGAAAATTTTTTTAGGTAGTATTGTTAAGTACACAATATTGCTTCAGTTAGTTGTCATTTTTTCTAAAGTCTAGTTTGTGTTTTTATTTTAGTTAACTAAAATGTTTTTTCACACCTAAACAATAATATGACAAAAATATTAACTTACCATGTATCGTAGAGGAGGTGCATACAAATCTCAGAGCATGGGGCACTGCTTATATTTGTGATGTATTTCTGGGAAAAATCGAATTTGATTTAAAAAAAAAACACAACAGGCAGTAATACTTCTAATTAAATACAGTGAAATGTGGAGAGTGTTACACAGGGTTTGCAAATTCAAGCACTTTACAATGATTTTCAAGGTGCATTTTCACACTCTTCCAGCAACTTGCAGCTGATCTCTGATTTCATCTCAAATGTTTATACTTTCTGGTTTCTTTATTCAACTATGACAGCAAACTGAATATCTGAACATTATTCAAATTGTTTTGACATTTTATGGAGCAAACAACTTATCTATTCAGGAAAATTGTATACAGATTAACTGATAATGAAAATAATTAGTTGCAGCCCTATACTGACATCCTATACAGCCTGGCCAATAGCTGACATAATTTATTTCTTCATCTAAAAAGTGAACCATTTATAGTAATAAAATTACAATTTCAAGCAGTTTCAAGCCAAAATCCAAGCACTTTTCAAACCTAGAAAAGATAACATTAGAATTAAAGAATTTGCAGCACCCACACAAACCCTGGTTACTCTACCTTAATGTAGAAGACAAGCGAGCAGAGAAACAATATGCAATATTTAACCTAATTAACTAGATTCTGAATTCAAGAATTGTAAAACAGCCAAATATGATTCCATGACTAACCAATGAAGACCAAATACCAAGGAAAAGATCCTACTGAAGGGCTACTGTGACATTACAGAGACAGAAAAAACATGCAATTATTTTAGACAAAATGATTTTATCTTGCTTCTTGTTATAATTTCTCATTCAAAATGCAGTGCACATTAACTTACAATGAATAAAGCAATTTCAGTTTGCTTGATAATGGCATGTGTTTTCATCAAGCCAAAGTGCACCACACCCATAGCATAATAGTTTCCTCTAAGAATTACTTTATTTGTCTATTTTGTTTTGTGAATCTATCAGTTCTATCTGTGGATAAAATATAGTCTGTGTGGCTCAAAGGTTTAATTTAGTCCACATTTTGCTAAAGCTACCTTCCCAGAACTACAGCTTCAGACTGTGGTCTTCTGCTTTAAACTAACTAACATAACACAACCTAAAATAAGGTGTCACTGCATTTACAATGTCCGTTTGTGTCCAAGGCTAGCAGCTAACATGTAGTATAAACTTTCAAGCACCGCTGCATCAAAAAAAGTCCATTACTCTCTCTCTCTCACACACACACACACACACACACACACACACACACACCATATATTTATGACTGAAATAACTTTTCGTGATATTCGCGGTTTTCCGGAGTCGACCCTCATCACCCAGACAGTACAACGAGCATGCAAATAGCAATTAACATTAGCTCAGCTAACAGCGTTGTGGTACACACAGCTGCTGTCAGCGGCTCGTAAGTGCCGGAATCAGACCCAGTAAGTCCAAGAGTGATGCCGAACCGTAGATCAGTTGTTAGCCAGTTGCTCACCTTCACCACAGAATGAATGGACGTCTCTTTTCTTGGTAAAACACCAGCAAGAGATGTAACATTCACTGGCTGCCAGGCGTGTCGACTGTCGTGGCTGACAGAAATCCAGAGCGCGGTAAGTCGCGTGGCTGCGACTACGTCCTGCCCCACCCCACCCCCCAAAACCCCGCCACACACACACACACACACACACACACACACACACACACACACACACACACACCTCTGTCATGGCAACTAACGTTAGCCTGGTTGCAGGTTAATTAATCTGCACCACGGTTCAGGAGTTTTCACAAGGAGCGCATAAAAAAGCACTTCCGAGAAATGATATACCCGGGGTGTAGCTAAAACCAAGTCAGAGCAAAGTTGAGCTAACGTTAGCTAGCTAACTGTGAGAAACATTAGTAACAAAATTCATGTTCATGTCGAGAAAACTATCCAAGTGAGAAATGCCTCATAAATGGCTGATAATTACAATTTATTATTCACCCTGCTGAACTAAATGAATTAATGTAGGTATATCCAAATCACTTACCGTTTAAATCAAGGATGCCAGACGGTTAGGCGCTGCTGCTCAGTTAACGTTCACGAAACGTCTTACTCCCGCTTGAAGAACTTTCCTGCATCCGGTGGGCGTGGAGCATGCGCAATAGCTATCATATCAGAGTTGGTGGATATACTTGTTGGTTTGAAGGACCTCAATGTCATTGGACTGACATGAATGAAGTTAATTAATCTGAATTTTTGTTTGATTCATGTCCAACAAACAAGAATGAATCATTTAATGAACATAAATACAGTTAATTCATTTAATCTGAACATATTTCTATTTTGCTGATCAAACACATGCCCTAGTTCATTTTTTTGAGTGTATGCAAATGCTGAATCATTAATTCTAGAGTGTGTATGCTTCTATAATTTGGCTTGTTAATAGTATGTAAGTGCTAATGCATGTAATTTACTGCTAAAGGGCTAATCTGGTGTTTAATGCTGTGATGTATGTTCAGATCCTTGTTTTACCTTATTATTGTTGCTGGACTAGTGTGTAAATGCTAGTAGCTTTAAGTTAATATGTTGTATGTAATTGTCAGGGACCAAGCAGTGAGGCAATGAGGAGAACAGGAATTTGTTGGAAAAGAAAGGGTTTTTATTTACCCAAAAGATGCAAAACAATATAAACCAAGAATTCAAAATCTAGGCCTATAAAAGAGGTCAACAAAATATACAGTGGGGCAAAAAAGTATTTAGTCAGCCACCACTTGTGCAAGTTCTCCCACTTAAAAAGATGAGAGAGGCCTGTAATTTTCATCATAGGTATACCTCAACTATGAGAGACAAAATGAGAAAAAAAATCCAGAAATTGTCTGATTTTTAAAGAATTTATTTGCAAATTATGGTGGAAAATAAGTATTTGGTCAATAACAAAAGTTCATCTCAATACTTTGTTATATACCTTTTGAGTGGTCACCCTCACTCAAGCTCATCTACATCATAGAGCTCACGGTACCCTGGGAGGGTGCAGTGGAGGAGGCCTACAAGCGGAAGAAACTGAGGTACGCTGAACTCGCAGCAGATGCACAACAACAAGGCTGGAAAGCCAAGATACGCCCAGTGGAAGTAGGCTGCAGAGAGTTTGTAGCCACCTCAACATCCAGGCTACTCAGGGAGATGGGAGTGCGAGGGAAGGCCCACAGGCAGGCAACCAAGGACCTCTCCAGGGCTGCGGAGAAAGGGAGCCAGTGGCTGTGGATGAAGAGAAAGGACTCGACCTGGGCCTTCAAGTGAGCTAATGGCATCTAGGGAGTGAACCTGGGATGCTGGGATTCACTGCTGAACCCTCTGGAGGTGTCGTGGGCCTATCAGCGAAACACTGATGAAGGAGGGCACCCACTTGACAACCCAAAGGATGCCATCGCGCATTTGAACTCCGCAGAGTCTCAATGTCGGAAACACCCAAGAAGAAGAAGGCCCGCAAGACAACTCAGTCAAACTCCATAGCGTCTCATTGGTGCTTTAGTATATATCTTTTGAGGGATATCAACATCTAGTCCTACACAACAATCTACTCAAAATAACAGCAACAAAACAGGGTGTTAACTGAATAAACTGACCTAACAAAATGAAGCATGAGGGAACATATATACTGGCTTGGCCAAACCAACTAACACACAAGGGGGAAACAAAATGGACATCAACTAAAACTAATACAAAGGAAAACCTAACTAAATCCAAATCCCCCTCTGACATGGCTGGAGATGGTACGGCCTGATGAGCTGGCCACAGGATTTAACTGGTTCAGCCCCTTGGCCACGCCTTTTGCCTCTCCAGGAAGACACCTCACCCCAGTATGGTAACTCAAAGAAAGACAAAAAGAATTAATATAACAGCAAAAATGAATCATTTTAACTTTACAGTGTGAAAATGTGTGCACTCCATTTAAACAGTGTAAAGCTAAAGGAAAAATAAAGAAATTATAAATCAAATAAACTGTGTGGTGTGGACATGAATTGTTTGGGGTGTGGTCGATTGCAAATCAAGTTAACCTGTGTAGTGTGGTTGACTGCAAATTAAAATGGCATGTGTGCTTAAAGTGAGGTGAGTGTGTGCACAGTATTACCCATTTTAACTGTCCTGTGTGGTCTTGGCCATCACACACTCCCCCCCTTCAGGTCTCGCTGGAACTGTGAGAGAGGTAGTCAGCTGTGAGGTTATCCTTGCCTGGGATGTGCTGGATGGTTGAAGTGCGAGGTACCACCGGGTGATCCTTCCATTGGTGTCCTTCATCCTTTCCATCCACTGAAGCGCTTTATGGTCCGTCTCCAGGGTGAATTCTCTGCCCAGAAGGTAGTACCGGAAGGAGTCAAGGGCCCACTTGATAGCTAGTGCCTCTTTTTCCACCGTTGAATACCGGACCTCTCGGGGGAACAATTTCCGGCTGATGTAGGCAACTGGATGGCGGTCGCCTGGCGGTCCCTGGAGGAGCACAGCCCCCAGGCCCCTGTCGGAAGCATCGGTTTGCAGAATAAAATGTTCATCAAAATTTGGACTGTATAAGACAGGTTTCTTACTCAGTGATTGGCTGATGTCACGGAAAGCTGCCTCTGCCTCCCCTGTCCACTGGATCTGATTGGGACACCGAGATCCAGTCATGTCTGTGAGTAGAGCTGCCCTGGCGGAGAACTATGGTATGAAGCGATGATAGAAGCCTGCCATGCCCAGAAATGATCGTAGTTGCTTCCTTGTCTGTGAGTAGTATATATATGACACCTTTGCGCGTGTGTGCGCGTGCACGTGAAAAAGCGCGTGTGTTGGTGTGCGCACATTGTGCACGTCATGACGTCATTTCCCCCGGAAACCCCGCCTTCAGCCCCAGAAACCCCGCCTTCAGCCCTGGAAACCCCGCCTACCTATACGTGATTGGCTCTTTGGTATAACGCTCCACCTACTTGTATGTGATTGGCTTTTTGGTATAACGCTCCACCTACTTGAACGCCATTGGCTCATGCCCAGCCTATAGCATTTGCTTATTGTTGAAGCGCCACCTTGTGGGAGTATACGTGGGCATGTTTAGTGTTGTCTTGTAGCATATAAGCGGGTGTTTTGTGCCTTGCATTTTACCTGTCTTCACAATGACAACGACGACAAGGACTCTTCACTCCTCTCGAGCAAAGCAATCATGCAGGATACCATGGATACTCCTTGCAGCAGCAGCAGATGTATGGATCGCTCTGTAGCTGGTGATGCTATAGGTATGTCTGCTGATGTTAGGCCATTCAATCTAGCTGTGGACGGCGCTCCTCGCAAAAAGAGATGTGATGCAGTAGGGCTTGTTGAAAAGTATGACGCCAAGTTGAAGTATGAGGGCGCCAATGGGTACATTATTCTGCTGAATTCAGTAACGGGCGGGTTTCGCTGAGTGTATCTACGCATTGTAGCGCTGGCTTTATAGATGACGAAGACATAGAGTGGCAGCATGTCAGTGAAAGACTGGAAACTGTTTCTTTCTACCATCTGCAGCGACCTTGGCAATCCCGGCTTTCCAGAGGCGCTTTATGTGCCTCAGTGGCTTAGTGCCCAAGGTCCAGAAATATATCGCGTTGAAGAAGATCGTTTTTGCCGTCCCTCAGAGGGGTTTATCTTTTTTAGTGTTTGTGAAGATAGAGAGAATATGATAGTGGCCAGAGGCCTTGAAGATTGGAAATCAAGGCCGTACCCTACCAATCTTAGAGAATACAGACGGTGGTTTACAGTCTTCTTTTCGTGCAGTGGTGTGATTGGCTGGCGCTTCAAAAGTTGTTTTGTGAGATTGACGTAGCGATCAGGTTAGATCGGTCGTTTTCTTACAGCTGTATTAAGAAATGGCTTGTTTTTGATGATCTGGCCACTGGATTACCATCACTGTGTAGGCTGAAAATCATCAGACATCCTGACTACTAATAACAAATGGTAGTCGTATGTAATTTGTATAGTTATTTTTTTTATATTCATATGGTATTGTGCATGCGTGTATGATAAAAAGTTATTTGACCGTTGTTGTCTTATTTTACAGAGAACGCGCACAGTAACTCTGTTGGGACCCAGACCCCTTCATCACCGCCGCGATACTTTAACTCTGTTGGGACCCAGACTCCTTCATCACCACTCTCCTGGTCACCTCCAACATCGCCACCGCCTCCATCTCTGGCTGTCCTGACTCCTCCCGCCTCTAAGTCTGTAGTATTTAGCGTTAGTGTGCTGTAAAGCTCTGCTGTGTGCCAACCTGACCGTGGGCGCTACGGACACCTTTTTTACAAACACGCTGGCCGATACAATCTTAACGCGGTAATTATTATTGGCTGCCGCTGTCATCAGAGAGAATTCATCTTTTATCGTATAAATTTTAATGAGATGTCGATACCGTTTAGCAATAGTTTTTCTTGGAAAAACAAATCGGCGTGTATTGGTGAAATTAATTCTACAATGCGACTGTTTCCGATGTGTCTGCCTCTCGCCACCAGCCCCTGGTTGTCTCCCTCCATCGAAGCATCGTTCATATGGTTACAAGTGTCTTTACAAAATAGACCCTGCTAAACTGTGTATCCAGCGTGTCTTTTCCATAGTTAATCAGACATTCAATTATCCCTCTGTATGGATAGGTGTTGGAGGATTGTGTTATGAGCCTGTCTCCCAGCATTATGTCAACCTGGGAGAGGTGCATCCTGGATAGTTTACGAAACCCACGTTAGCATCATTAGCGAGATTTGTACCGTCGGCATTTGTAATTTTCACACGGGCAAACAGAAAGGTGTCATTCAGATCGAGGTAATCCTCACCGCTAGCTGAAATGTAAAACTCCAAAGGTCCTAAGTTAGAGGAAAAATAAATAAATAAATAAAATTTAAAAAATAATTGAGAAAACCTTACGGTAGAGTCTTATGCCTGAAATGTTACAACAACGGTGTATCACCGAGGTAAAATATTAATTAACATACAAACCTGTATCGGTTATCGCCGAAACGGGAGGTATTTCGACAAATGTGGACTTTTCAATAGAGGTTTGAGTGTATGGTACGGTAAATAAGTCCAGCTCGGTCTTTGCACATTCCTCTGACTGATTATGGATGAGGGCCATGGTCGTTGTCAGCAAAATTTCGACTTAAAATATGTCTTTTGACACAGCCCTGGCTCTTTTGGCTGGAGCTCTGTAGCCTTTGGTGCTAGACTTCCTTTTGCCTCCTCTTCTTGCTTTCACCGGTGTTTTATGTTTTTTAGTCACACGTCGGTTACGCCCACATCCAGTGGGCGGTCTTTTCAAAGGTCTCCAGGTGTATACCATCAGTCCGTTGCCCTCCTGTTTTCTCGTGATGTTGGACACCACATCCCCCACAATGTTTGTAGCGGCAGTTTTCAAATGAGGCTTGGCCAGACTGAAGCCTCTTTTTAACAAGGGTACAGCCATCCTAAATAAATTGCGAAATATACCCCCTAACCCTTGACCGTATTGTGTACTTGTTCCAATAAACCCTGGTAATTCCCCTCCCGCCTGGTTCATATAGTATGACAAATATCTGCCATCATCGCGCGTGTATGGGCTGTGCATTATTATTAAGGGATTAGCCTTAGAAAGGCTGTCTCACCGTTCTAAAATGTAGTTTGACAATCAGTTTTCCGTACGCAAACGGTATATACTGGTTTTGGTCGCTTTTTAACGAGATCTCTATATCATCGATAACGGACTTGGAGAGCGATGTGTAGTGAGGCTTGTCATAAGTCAGAGTGGGCATGCGGCGGACCTCGTCTGATACATTTATACAGCAGAGGAGGGGCACATAACTGTCACCCACGAGTTGATAATCTACAATGTCGCTGTATACGAATATATTATAATCTCCACCGTGAATGTCGGCCGGGTGAGGAGCAGCGTAGTGTTTTCTAAAAAAATTAGTGGATGAGGGTATGGCACCCCGGGCCACCCCGGGTTTGAATCCCAGTATCTCTGCCAATTTTCCTTTAAATGTTAAACTGGTTCCTTCTGCCCCCGAAAAATAAATAAAGTTTGGGATATTGTTATACTGCATACTTATGCGGAATGTTGCCTGGTGAAGGATGCATTTGGAAATTCTTTTACTATTCTGGGTATAGAATCATAAAAACCGACAGATAGGGGTATAGTCAGCGTCTGACTGGTTTTAGAATCATAGACCGTCACATCGGCGTCAGATGCAGGAAGGTGGCCCACACCCTAGGGTACTGGAACTCGATCACTCCTACCTCATACGGTTCGGTCAGAACAATAGGCTTTGCTAATTTTGTCCTGTAGTTCCATATCTTGTTGTTTGGATATATCTGTATTGACGCGTTACTAGGTAACGTAACATAAAATCCGTTTTTTCTCCATTATGCGTAGTGAATATGTCCTGATTTAGAAGTGAGCGCAAGTGCAGAGAGCAGGAGCCTTTTATCACACTCCACGACATCTTTTTCAGAAAGCCACGAGTTAAATTTTTCGGGCCAACCCAGCCATTTGACCAGAACTAGATTTTTACACCCTGATCTCTTTCTGGCCAGTATTTTTTCTATTTTGAACTCCTTGTTTTTATCAATAATTACTAATTGTAACTCCGGCTCATAAAATGTGCCTTTTACACTTCACCGGCAAAGTCTGTCAGTCTATATACGGGAGGGTCTCTGGCAATGCGCTCCGTTATTGTAAAAATTTCATCTGTGTACGTCTGTTCGTAACCCTTTCTAAACACGCCCGCACTCGCCTTAGTCTCGTTTGACGTTGAGAAATGGGTGATTTTATAGCAGCCCATTAGGTGTTGAAAATGTTTATTATAAAACTCTGTGCCAGCGTCCGTTTGAAGTTTTGCCGGTATGCAACCTTCACTTAGAATATCAGCGAAAGCAGCTGTAACGACCGCTCCTGATTTGTTTTTAAGACACCTGACCCATGCATATTTAGAAAACACATCAATGCATGTTAGTAAGTATTGTACGTTATCGTTTTCTTTACAATATTCACGCATATCGACCAGATCAGCCTGGAACTGATTGTCAATACCGCTAACCAAAACTCTATTCCTGGGGAAACGCTTAATCACCTTGGCATGGAGCGTATACACATCCTGCCCCTGTAAAAAACGCTTTACAACTGGTAATGTAGGCATCGACCCTGTACACTCCCTGACGGCTCTGTGGAGCTTGGTCACACTCCCAAGACCACCCGGATGAGCCGGGTCGTAATAAATTTTTCGCAACGTGCTTTCCATGATTTAGTTGTGACATTAATGGCCCACCAGATTAGTTACACACTGTTTTTATTTATTTATTTTAGTCACTAAAAACATGACTTAAATATTGTTTAAAAACCCTAAAAGAATAAGACAGAATGCAATGTAAAAATTATTTAGAGATTTTATTGACACACAGTTAAAAAATCTGTTTTTTAACAAACACAGTGTTTCTGCTAAAACGCAGAATGTAAATTTACTGATAATGAAAATGTGCAGCTTTTGCAACACATTCAAAATATCACAGCATTGTTGTTCTTGAACGTATTGACTTATGGCATCTACAAACAACGTGTACAAAGTAAGCAGGCGGTACACATGGAAATTTCCTGTAGCGTACCCTGCCACAACAGCACAAAAGGTATCCAACACAGTGTTTTCATTTAACATTGTCACAGTTAGCTGCACTAGTTCGTTCCACGGCATTGTGGGAGTTTGAGCTCTTATTACAGACATATTTTTTTCTAATTTACAAAGTACATTGGGGTTAACTCTACTTTTACTTTTGTATTTTTTAATATCGTTTACCTTGTTTTCAATAGCCTGATCTAGAATACCAGAAAGTTCAGAGATAATGTACGATTCTGCCGTGGACATAAACAACTTTTTCACACAATTTCCCATGATGCAAACAAGGTATATAGAAAAAAAAGCACAGCAAACAAAATCAAGGCAAACAAAACTTGGTCATGCAAGTGAAAAAAATAAAAAAAATCACAGCAAAAAACAAGAATTGAGTCTCTCTCTCTCTTCCTCAGTCCTCTTCTCCACTCCAATAGGCAGCGGTCGCACGTAGTTGATCTACCTATGGGGAGGTCATCTCCGATCAAGGCCTCAGAAATTTCTGTGATGGTGTCAACGATCCTCTCTGCTGATTTTAGTTCATGTAAAATTCCTTCTGCAACTCCTTGAATTCTGGCTTCGTCAACACGAATGCATTTTGCCTGCATGAAATGCTGAATGGCAGGAATAAACCTACCATTCCAGAGCCTTTTCATAATATGCTCAAAATGGAACTCAAAAAAACACCCAGGGAGCTCCCACAAACAATCGTGTTGTCTCTGGCTCGGGTGGCTGGTCTGACAACCGTAGCATATCTCCTCCCTATACCGGTTTAAATACCGAGCAGGTGAAGGACAACTGATTTAACACCATTTAGGAACGTTGCAGACATCAATCCATCAGGCTGGTCGTCAATAGGAACCGGAGATCCCCACCACTCTGGAGGGGATATACCCCACGTGGTCGGTCTAACCAGGAAAGGAGTCTGAGTTACAACAGACTTAGAGGCGGGAGGAGTCAGGACAGCCAGAGATGGAGGCGGTGGCGATGTTGGAGGTGACCGGAGTGTGAGAAGGAGTCTGGGGCAAGAGTTGTCGCGGCGGTGATGAAGGGGTCTGGCCCGAGTCTGTGGGTCCGCAACAACGGTAATTTAAGAGCCTCAATGTTACTATAATCATAGATCCTTGTCTTACGATGTCTAATTCTCACATAAACCAACTTTTATAGGAAGACGCCCGCCACGACGTCAATTCACACACTCCCCCACTGCACGAAGAAGAAGACTGTAAACCACCGTCTGTATTCTCTAAGATTGGTAGGGTACGGCCTTGATTTCCAATCTTCAAGGCCTCTGGCCACTATCATATTCTCTCTATCTTCACAAACACTAAAAAAGATAAATCCCTTCTGAGGGACGGCAAAAACGATCTCTTCAACGCGATATATTTCTGGACCTTGGGCACTAAGCCACTGAGGCACATAAAGCGCCTCTGGAAAGCCGGGATTGCCAAGGTCGCTGCAGATGGTAGAAAGAAACAGTTTCCAGTCTTTCACTGACATGCTGCCACTCCATGTCTCGTCATCTATAAAGCCAGCGCTACAATGCATAGATACACTCAGCGAAACCCGCCCGTTACTGAATTCAACAGAATACATGTACCCATTGGCGCCCTCATACTTCAACTTGGCGTCATACTTTTCAACAAGCCCTACTGCATCACATCTCTTTTTGCGAGGAGCCCCGTCCACAGCCAGATTGAATGGCCTAGCATCAGCAGACATACCTATAGCATCACCAGCTACAGAGCGATCCATACATCTGCTGCTGCTGCAAGGAGTATCCATGGTATCCTGCATGATTGCTTTGCTCGAGAGGAGTTGAGAGTTCTTGTGTCGTTGTCGTTGTGAAGACAGGTAAAATGCAAGGCACAGAACACCCGTTTATATGCTACAAGACAACACTAAACATGCCCAGTATACTCCCACAAGGTGGCGCTTCAACAATAAGCAAATGCTATAGGCTGGGCATGAGCCAATGGCGTTCAAGTAGGTGGAGCGTTATACCAAAGAGCCAATCACATACAAGTAGGTGGAGCGTTATACCAAAGAGCCAATCACTACAGGCAGGCGGGGTTTCCGGGGCTGAAGGCGGGGTTTCCGGGGGAAATGACATCATGACGTGCACAATGCGCGCACACCCACGCACACGCTTTTTCACGTGCATGCGCGCGCATCGCCCGCGCAAAGGTCGTCATATATATACTACTTCTGTGGCAAAGGGCATGACTCGATGGCCTGGATCTTGTTGACCTGTGGCTGTATCACCCGAATCCCGATGATGTGGCCCAGGTATTCAGTCTCTGTAGTGGCAAAGACACACTTTCATAGGTTGACAGTCAGCCCAGCAGCACGGAGACAATCCAAGACAGCATGCAGATGTTCCAAGTGCTCCTCCCAGGTGGTACTGTAAATGACAATGTCATCCAAATATGCTGCAGCAAAGTCAGTGAAATCACACAGTACCTGGTCCATGAGCCTCTGAAAAGTAGCTGGAGTGCCATGCAGGCCAAATGGCAGGACTGTGAACTGGAAGAGCCCCCATGGTGTCCTGAAGGCTGTCAGCTCCCTGGATCGCTCAGTGAGTGGAACCTGCCAGTAACCCTTGCAGAGATCTATTGTGGTCAAGTATTTTGCTTTCCCCAGTCGTTCCAACAGTTCATCAATTATTGGTGTGGGATAGGAATCAAACTGAGAAATTGAATTCAGGTACCTGAAGTCAATGCAGAATCTTATGCTGCCATCCTTCTTCGGCACCAGAACCACTGGGTTACACCACTCACTTTTTGAAGTCTCAATGATTCCCAGGGACAGCATCAGGTCAATCTCCTTTCTCAATGAGGCTAGCAGGCGTTCAGGAATCCTGTAACTAAGCCGTCTCACAGAAGCACCTTCTTTAACAACAATGTCATGTTCAACAATATTTGTCCTCCCAGGATTCTCCTGGAATACATCTGAATTACAGATTTCTCTCACCTGGCTCTACTTGTCGTCCGAGAGGTGGCTGAGGTTGTGGTCCACTGAAGCACCAGCCGAAGGTAGGTATTGCTCATCTACTTCCTCCTCCTCCAGCACACCTCTGATGAGCATCACCTCTTTCCTTTCAGGTCGCTGCACCCACTCCTTCAGAAGATTTATATGCAGTACCCTACTCGACCATGGCTGCCCTGGGGTTGATACCTGGTATGTGGTGGGCCCAAGTTTCCTCAAGATCTCAAATGGTCCTTGCCACTTTGCCAGAAGCTTGTTGTCATCACTTGGGAGGAGCACTAGCACTTTCTGTCCTGGATCGAAGGATCTCTGCCGAGCAGACTGATCATACCAGGACTTCTGCTGCTGCTGGGCCTCCGCCATGTGTGACTGGGCAAGCTCACTCATTTTCTCCAATCGATCTCTCATCTGGACAACATAGGATATGATGTTAACAGATTCCCCCCTCCCTTGCCTCCCTCCCAAATCTCTCTCAGCAGTGAAAGAGGTCCCCGGACTTCATGCCCGTACAAAAGTTCAAATGGAGAGAAGCCGGTGAAGGCTTGGGGTACTTCCCTGTATGCAAAAAGGAGATATGGCAGCCACCGATCCCAGTCTGTGCCACTGTTGTTGACAAACTTCCAAAGCATCTGCTTTAGGGTCTGGTTGAAGCGCTCTGTCAGTCCATCAGTTTGGGGATGATATGGTGTGGTCCTCAGACTCCTTATACCTAGTAACTTGTACACCTGTTTCAGCAGAGTGGACATGAAGTTAGTTCCCTGATCAGTCGTATTTCGCAGGGGAAGCCAACTCTGGAAAAGAACTGCACCAGACAGAAAGCAACAGATTTGGCTTTTATGGATTTCAGTGGAAAAACTTCAGGGTACTTTGTGGCATAGTCTGTGATAACCAGCATATAACGGTTTCCAGCCTTACTCCTTTCAACTGGACCCAACAATGTCCACCCCCAGGTGCTGAAATGGGGTTCCAATGATGGGTAGTGGTTGGAGCGGAGCTCTGGAGGGAGTTTTAGCATATGTTATCTGGCACTGAGGGCAACTTCTACAGAATTGAGTGACAGGCCAGTGGAAGTGATGTTTGATGCGTGCTGTGGTTTTGTGCTTACCTAGGTGGCCAGCCCAGGGAACAGAGTTCCCCAAGGCAAGTATGGTGTCTCTAGCTGTTGGGGAACCACTAGCTGCAACACTGACCCTTGTTGATGGTAGAGTATGCCATTTTGCAGAATATACTCATCTCTGTTGAAGTCCAGCTCAGCTCCTGGCTCCTTCTCCTTTGCTTTCTGAAAGAGAGATACTAAAGATGGATCAGTTTTTTGCATCTCACTGATATTTTAAATCCTAAACATAACTCTGGCTCTGTGTTTTGTGTTTCACAACTGTATGGTGGAATTTCTCCTGCCTTCTCTGACTGCGAGTTTTCCGAGACTTCCCGGGTGTGGTCTCCAACTCGTCATTGTAGAAGGGTAGGGCACTGAGAGTCTCAGAGTGGTCACCGGATCCTTTTGCCTGTGCTCTGGTGACAACATTACTTTTTCGGCTTTGGTCAGATTCCAACAAATCAAACAGCACTGGAAGGTCTCGTCCTAGCACAGCAGGAAAAGGTAAGTTACCGACAACTCCAATGTTCAACAGGTAAGTTTGTCCCTCTACTTTCTCATACAGGTCAGCTGTTGAATAGCTCTTCTCATCTCCATGTACACAACAGATAGGTATGGTGTCTCTGGTGCTGATTACATTTGGGGGTATGAATTTCCTGTGCACAAGAGTCTGATCACTCCCCGAATCAAGTAGGACCTTGAGAGTCATTCCATTTACTTCAATGTTTGTCATTTTAATGGACTGGTTTCTCTCTAGCTCAGTTCCACATGAGAGCGTGGCACAAAGCACATTTGAGTCATCTTGGCTGAGTTTTTAGGGCACATGGGCTATGTGTGGCCTTCTACTCCACAAAGATAACAGATTGGCTTTTTACCAGAATGCTTTAATGGTCCGCTGGCTGGCTGATTCTCCCCCATGGGAGGCTTACGCACACCGGTTGCTGGCCCCTGTTGGTACTGTTGGGCTGGTTTGCGGTTGTCCTTTGTTGTTCTCCATGAGTTGTAGCTCCATGGTTGTCCCTTCTTCCGGGCAGCCACGAAGACATCAACCAGCTTAGCAGCCTCCAGTGCTGACTCTGAGGTCATGCTCTCGGATCCAGACCTGGGGCCTCATTTATCAAACAGCGTGTAAAAGTCCTCTTAAATTTTCACCTACGACGAAAAGGCAAATAGCGTGTACGAACCAAAATATTTGCGCTGTCTTCAGATCTATCAAACTCCGCGTACACACAGCTGCACGCTATTCCCCTTGATAAATCACACCGGACCCAAGAAAAGTGTGGGATGTGAACACGCCTCATATCCCGCCCTCTACACCCCCAGGCACAACCATATATGGTCAATGCAAATCAGAACGTGCATATAAATTAGCCATGTGCTCTCTGTGATTTTGTGGAGTGACGCTATAGGGATGCTGATTTTTCTCGAATTTAGCCCATTTTAAATCCCAAGAATTTTTGATTTATTTCCCGGGAATCCTTAAAAAAAATGCATTTTGGTATGTAGATAAGTAATTTCAACTGAATAATGATAATTTATCATATAAACCATTGTTTACGAAGTCAAATAAAACATTTACAAGCAAAATAGCAAGATATAACCGTGGTATGACGTAGGCTACTGTCCAAATGTTTAAATTGACATTTAAATGGTCTTTAAATGGTGTTTTTACGTAGCAATTATTACATTCACGGCTGCGATTCAGTTGTAGCGATCATATAAGTCAACGGAGTAACCATCTTACAATGAATAGAGGATCTTTGTGCAGCACACGGGTCTCCTATTGGACACTAGCACACCATGTGACGGAGCACGGTTTTCCTATTGGACACTGAAAATCGAGGCAGCATCACACAGACACAGCGGAGGTCCCGTTTGAAAGGTGGAGATGGCCCCTTTTCGCCAAAGAAAAAAGTAAGTTTCTATCTATCGGCATTCCAGAAATATGCGCGATTAAGTAAAAGATATCCTCAGACATCGCGGGCGATGCCGTTGATTCCAGAGGGTTGAACAACTGACGCCATGGTCGCAGAGTGGGCTAACGTTAATGTAATAGCTGCTCGTGTTGGTTAATTAGTGCCAAATGCCTCCGCTTGCCGGCCTACTATATTAAAATATTTTTTTCTATATGCACGGAAATATAGTCCTATACGTAAAATGTATTCAACAAGTAACAACATGTATTAGAGAAAAAATGAGACATTTTACACAGATTTTGCATCTTTATTTTATTTTTTTTTTTACTTAAATTCCTGTAATATTTAGCCAAAATGTTGTTGTTATGGTTTGGACATTTCGTAGTCACTTCCTGTTTTATTTTGTAGTATTGGTTTCCCTTGTGTGTCCTTGTTGCTTTTACTTCCTGTCTTTGTCCTTTTCCCGCCCTTGGTTGATTACTGATTTGGTTCACCTGTTGTTGTCCACCCACCTGTGTTTGATTACCTCCCTGTCTATTTAGTCCCTGTGTTTCTCTTTGTCTTTGTCAGTTCGTCGCGTTGGTTTGGTGTTTCAGTTTCTCGTGTGTTCTCTAGTGTGTTCTCCAGTGTTTTTGGTTTTCTCCCCTTTTGGATGGTTTAGTTTCTCCAGTATTTATGTTAGAGTGTTTTTCCCCTTTTTGGATTGACACTCTGCGAGGCTCTGTTTTCTGACTGTTGGATCCCAGCCGTTCAGTTAAGCCGGTGTTTTTATGTTACCTATTGTTTGTTGCATTAAAATTATCATTTGAACTTGCACCAGGTTGCTCCCAGTTGCAATTTCATGGTCCACACCTCAAGAAGTTATTCGTTGTATTGGCAAATCACATACCGGCCTAACTATTATATTTTTCTTACTGCACAGGCAAGTATCCATGACGATGTGCGCACACAACGCATATGTATACGCTGTGTATACATTATATATAGATATATATATTATATATATAATATATATATTATATATATATATATATATATATAAGATAGATAGATAGATTAGATAGAATAGAAATATTGATATAAGATATAGATTGTATAATATAGATATATTATATTACTAATATATTAGATATTATATATAGATGAACCAGGAAAGATTAAATCGAAAGCACTGGACTTGTTAAAAGTCTTATTGAAGACGTTTCGCTCTCATCCAAGAAGCTTCATCAGTTCATGCCTGTCAGACTAGTCAGAGCTAGTCTAGCTAGTCAGAGCTAGTCAGCTAGCTGTGACTAGCTCTGACTAGTCTGACAGGCATGAACTGATGAAGCTTCTGGATGAGAAGCGAAACGTCTTCAATAAGACTTTAAACAAGTCCAGTTGCTTTCGATTTAATCTTTTCCTGAGATTACAATGACCTGGACGAATGAGAACATTCACGGACATAATATAGATGAAGGGGGTATGACATCACACATGACTGACATAATCTTAACGGCTTTGACTGTGGTTGTCCGCGCTCCTCTCCCTTCTTCTCTCTCTTCTCTCCCCCTCACAGACTGCAATTCTTGACTCAGCAGCTGCTTGCCAATTCCTCCTGTTCTTCAAAAAGCGTGTACGCCATGTCAAAGGTGTACACGTGCACACTTTTTCCGACAGGTTTTGGCTTGATAGATCCAATTGGCGGAGAAAAGTGCGTACGCACAAAACGGCGAAAGAGCGTGTAAAAAAACGTGTACCCCCAATGATAAATGAGGCCCCTGGAGCTCAGGGGATAACATTCTCAAATATTGCTCTAATATGATCATTTCACCAACTTCTTGGATGGTTTTACCTTTTGGTTGATCCACTTCCCATACAGTTCCTTGAGTCTTACGTACAACTCCTTGGGGCTCTCATCAGGGTTGACCTCTAGGGAGCGGAATCTCTCCCTGTAGGTGTCAAGGTTAATGTCATACCTGGAGAGAGAATGGCAGATTTTACCTGGTCATAGTCAAGGGAGTCATCAATGTCCATATGCACATACGCACTTCTAGCTTTGCCAGTTAGCAATGGGATTAAATGAAAAACCCAGTCTGATTTCTGCCACCGGCATGCCACAGCAATGCGTTCAAATGTAATGAGAAAATGTTCAATGTCATCATTATCAGTTAATTTTTCCAATCTGGGCTCATGGTGTGAGTGAGACTGACCTGTAGGGACCATGGTTGGATTGGTGGGCTCAGCTTGGGCCTGAGGAGGGTGCATGGTAGATGACTGAACCTCTGAACCAGAATCTGCCAGCAGAGGATCTGGCACTGGAGATGTTCGGGGCTGAACTTCTAACTGCAAAAGCTGAAACTGATGTTGAAGTGTATTAAAACGCTGTTCTTGTCTTGCAGTTACCTCATTCTGCTTTGCCTCTCGGACCTCCTGTTGCCCCATGTGAGCCTGAAGAATGGCCACCACGTCTGACAGAGTTGGCTCCCAACCTTCACCCTCAGTGCTCTCTACCACTCCAAAAGCTCCATTTTCCTCCTCTTCACTGGCTTGCTTCTCTTGGACACCTATCAGGCTTGCAGGCCCTCCTGGTTTCCTTCCGCTTTTTCTCCTCGATTCATTTTTCCTCTTTTTATGCCAGGGGGACAGCAACAAAAAAGGGAGAAAAAATCCAAAAAAACTGAAGAAAAAGGGAAAAAAGAGAAAAAAAATCCTGTTTCCTCCACTGGATAATCCTACCGCTGCCACCAATTGTCAGGGACCAAGCAGTGAAGCAATGAGGAGAACAGGAATTTGTTGGAAAAGAAAGGGTTTTTATTTACCCAAAAAATGCAAAACAATATAAACCAAGAATTCAAAATCTAGGCCTATAAAAGAGGTATAACTCTACTCAAAATAACAGCAACAAAACAGGGTGTTAACTGAACAAACTGACCTAACAAAAATTCTTCTTCTTCTTGTTGACATTTTTTGGCGGGTGGCAACCAACGTTAAGGTGCATTACCGCCACCTACTGTGTTGGAGTGTGGACCAGAGTTATCTATCTACCCCAAAACAAAAGCAAAGAACACACAATACATATATTATGTTATATATATTTATTATATATATATATATTATATTATATATATGTTATGTATGTATGTATGTTGTGTGTACATATATATATATATATATATATATATGTATATATATATATGAATAAATAAATAAATAAATAAACAAATTCATCTCGACTAAATCCTTCTAATTAACTCAGTATCATTTAAAAACTTGAAAAGACCTCCTACACCAACTGTTAATACATTCTTAAGTGTCAGCTCCTCCTGTGCAGTCCTGACTTCTCTCTTTAATACTTCATGTTCATGTGAATATTTTGGGCACCACAAGATAACATGCTCCACTGATTCTACTCCTGACAATGCTTGCATAGCCCTGAGGGATGTTTCCCTATCAGGTGCAGTGTCTTGTTTATTCCAGCATGTCCTACCCTCAGTCCGGTTAAAATCCTCTCCTCTTTGGTGGTTCTATTGGCTGGTCTTACTTTGCCAACTACTACCTGGACTGCATACAGGTGTCTTCCTGTAATAGCTGTATCCCATTCGTGCTGCCATTCTCTCATGATCTTCTCCTTAATTAAACATTTTGCTTCTGACTTGCTCAATGCGATTTCCATAATCTCGTTCATTTTTAGTGACTCTTTAGCTAATGTATCTACTAATTCATTACCCACAACTCCTCTGTGAGCCGGAACCCACATAAATGTCACCCCAATGTTCATATATTTAATCCTGTGCAAAGTTTCAAAAATTTCATAAATAATATCCTGCCTACTGTCTGATATAGGTGACTGCAAGGACATTAGTACTGAACATGAATCAGAGCAAAGAACAACCTCTCTAATTTGTGACTCTTCTACCCACTGTAATTCTGATGCTATGCCAACATCTCAACTGTGTAGACAGACAAATGATCTGAGGTTCTTCTTTTAACATAGACTTACATCGTTGGGACACTGAAAGCAAACCCAGTTCTCCCTGTATCAGGATCCTTAGATCCATCTGTAAACACAGGCACAACTGATTGGTACACTGTATTCAGCCTATCCTCAACTAACTGAGCAATATTACCAGATTCTTTCTGCTCCTGAAGCATAGATAAATCAACTGAAACTGGACCTAATAAAATGAAGCATGAGGGAACATATATACTGGCTTGGCCAAACCAACTAACACACAAGGGGGAAACAAAATGGACATCAACTAAAACTAATACAAAGGAAAACCTTCCCCCTCTGACATGGCTGGAGATGGTACGGCCTGATGAGCTGGCCACAGGATTTAACTGGTTCAGCCCCTTGGCCACGCCTTTTGCCTCTCCAGGAAGACACCTCACCCCAGTATGGTAACTCAAAGAAAGACAAAAAGAATTAATATGACAGCAAAAATGAATCATTTTAACTTTACAGTGTGAAAATGTGTGCACTCCATTTAAACAGTGTAAAGCTAAAGGAAAATAAAGAAATTATAAATCAAATAAACTGTGTGGTGTGGACATGAATTGTTTGGGGTGTGGTCGATTGCAAATCAAGTTAACCTGTGTAGTGTGGTTGACTGCAAATTAAAATGGCATGTGTGCTTAAAGTGAGGTGAGTGTGTGCACAGTATTACTCATTTTAACTGTCCTGTGTGGCCTTGGCCATCACAGTAATGTTGCATACAGCCGTTTTAACTCAGTGCTTTCTGTGTACTGACGCATTGTGTTGTATATTTGTGATTTATAATTGCAGACACCATATGACTGTTCAAGATTATGTCACTGTGTCGTCAGCATTAAATTCAAAAGGAAGTTGAGATCCCTGTTCCCGTGTCACTCTCTGATCGGAGTTCCATTGTAGATGACGAAATCAGCCCAAGTTTCTGAGTAGACGTATCCACTACACCTTGATCTTTAATAGTAATGTTTTGTAAGTTAATGTGTATGGTTTGTATTGCACATTTAGCGTGCATAGCGCACATTTCAGCGGCATTTAAAGTGTGATTTGGCAATTGTTGACTGTGATTAATGGCTTCAAATGGCTCTGAATACGCTCAGTATTTTATATTTTCGGACAGTGTTTTACATTATAAAGTTTTAAAAATTCTGGTAAATTTTAGCTGCTTTCTGACTGTTTTCTTAGTGTTAGACTAGTCGACTAGTCTAAATTAAATTTTGCATTTAATGGACAGAGAAATTAGTTGCCAGGAACATTCCTAGTATATACATAGTACAGTACTGTATAAGTTTGAAGTTTTTAATATTACCATTATCATTACTATTATCATTATTATTACATTACATAACTATGGGTTTATAATTACAGACAGACAGAGATCAAAGCCAAGTGCATTTTTAAAATAATTTAACCCTAATCCAACCACTTTTTTATTTTTTGCTGATCTGAAAATGATCGATCCGTGCTCAAACGTGTCGATCACGTGAGTTTTTTGATCCGTTGCACCCCTACTGTATTGTAATTGGCTGCCACAAAAAAATGTCTGTGCTGTGATTGGCTGTTGGAAAACTTCCCTGTGCTGTGATTGGCTGTTGGAAAATCTCCCTGTATTGTGATTGGCTGTTAGAAAACTCCACTGTGCTGTCCTTTGCTGTTGGAAAACTCCCCTGTGCTGTGATTTGCTGTCATAAAATACCCCTTGTTGTTAGGGAATTTTTCAATCTTTAGGCAACATGCTAAGGCCTTGGAGCTACTGAGATACCTACACTAACTTTTACAGACATACTGTCTCTCCAGACAGTAGATGCAGCTGTCTTCTCCTTTCAGATAAACAAGGGGGTAACCTGAGAGTGTTGCTGTGGCAGCTGATGTCAGAGAGGTGTTGTCTCGTCTCTCTGAATGGAGAAGACGTAACTGTAATCTGGTTTGGATAACACTGACCCTGAGCCGTGGAGCCAAGGGGGGGAACTGTCGTCTCAGACCTTGTGTATTCATAATTCCTGTGTTTGGATTTACAGACCAATGAGCTAATTCCGTGTGTTGGGTCTGAACTTATTTGGGCATAGGTTCATCATGACCTTATCTGTGTGTTTAAAGACTATCCCGGAGGACTGAAACTCCAGAACTGAAGGACAGAGCATGTACTGATTATTTCTTCATTCTCCTTGGCCAAGTATTATTAAACCAGTTTCAGCGTAAGACATATGGAACTCCTGTGTACTTCCTCCTTTTGATGTATGGGTAAAAAGATCAAGTCCATGACATTTGTGTTTTGGTTGGTTGTTGTGCTGTGCTTTTGCAAACCCCATGTTTTGTGAGTGACTGCATTAAAATCTCCCTGAAGTTTGTAATTTCCAAAGTTTGCCAAAATAATTTAAATGGATAGTTCACTCAAAAATGAATATTCAGTCATTATGCAGATTGAAGGTCGGATTTTTTTTTTCAGTGCACAAAACATGCTGGAGTTTCACAGGAAAACAGCGTTTCAGAATCTCCCATACAGTGGAAGTGAATGGTGACCAGTTTTCACATGTGAAAAAGAACGGAATAAAAGCATAAAATGCCTCCATAGTGCTTGTCTGGCGTAATCCAGGTCTCCTAAAGCCCCAACATACCAAGTTGATGAAAAGAATGTTTTTTACACCATGTTTTTAGCCTGAATCTTCACTGTAGATCCTGAGCTTGGAGCCACACTCACATGCACATGCACACTGTCTGATGTGTGACAGTGTGCAAGTTGGCACATTTAGGAGACTTACATTACACCAGACGAGCAGTTTTGAGCTGTTTAATGGTTTCTCTCTAATTGTTTTGTCCTTTGGAAAACTGGTCACTATTCACTTTCATCTGTTCATAGCTTTTGCACACTGTTTTCCTCTCAAACTCCAGCAGTGTTTTGTAGACTAACAAAATAAACCTGACCCTCAGTCGGCATGAAGGTGAGTAGATAGTGACTGAATTTTCATTTTTGGGTAACCTATCCCTTTAAAAACTTTATTCCATTTTTTTTTTTTATTTTTTTGTCTCTTTGCTGCAGATGTAAAGTTTTGACACAACATGATTGGCTGATGGAGGTTGTGGCTAAATCTGGTTGGTTGACTTAAAGAGTAAATGCCCATGAAAGCTGACTGAGAATAAGTCAGTAAAGAGAGAGGGGGAGAGAAAAACAGTTAGGGATGAATGAGGCATGAAGTTAGTCTTCCTGACTGAACTGAGCTGAGCTTCATTTTCTTTGGCCCACAATGATGCAAAGACACACTGCCGGTGATCATTTTACCTGCAAATGACTCCAGTGATGAAATAACTCTGTGTCATAACCATTTTGAAGTCAAAATACTGAGTGTCCAGTTCAGTGAAGGGTTGACAGTGATTAGTGATTAAAGCATCACAGCTCCTTTTGAATTTGATGTCCAGTATTTTTCTGATCAGGCATCTGACATGGAGTCTATTAAATAGAGTGGAAATTAGACAAATTTTTAGAGATGCACTGATTACAATTTTCTTGCTGATTCCGATTTCCGATTTTTATAAGGGTCTGACCTGCTGATACCGATTTTGGCCGATTTTCAGTCTTTCTAAGAACTAGAATTGACAGCATCCATAAACATTTTTTCACGACTTTTCTTGTAAAATTAAATTGAATGTTCATAATAAAACATGACTATTAAATATTCATTAAATACCATTTCATGTTTTCTCCAAAAGTCCTCCAGGTTACAGTCAGACCTTATTATATTATTATATTAAGATGATGTACTATAATGAACACGAAATCCCGCAAGATTCCATGAAATCTCGCGGATTTCGTGGGATGTGATTGCAAGTGATCCCCTGTGGAAGTCCATGTAAACAAGCCAGAGACTGATCGCGGTGCTGCAGCTTGCTGCAGTGAAATTTTGCCATGAGAAAAACAGAAGCAGAAGTTAAACGAGTCTGGATGAGAAAATGTTTGAGGAGACACATCAGCACAGGTTGTTTATTCTTCAGCCAGAACTGGAGGTGAGATTTTAACTGTCAGTCTGTGGACAGCAGTCTGCTGCTGGCTAACATTAGCACGAATGACTAGAAAGTTTAGGCTGTTTGGTGACACCGTCAGCTGTTCTGTCTCATTGAAGACTGTTTATCTTCTCTTTATCCTGTTCTTGGAGTCTGTCACTATCACTGACTTCATGAGAGCATGTGTCTGAGTGTGTGCTGCTGCGATCAGCACTGTGGTGGGTGTGACATTACAATCAGTTTGTGCTGCGCGCATGACGCGACCATCGTGAAGCGCATGTGTGTGAGCGGCACAGAATTGGATATGTGGCGCTGACCAGCCGGTCACTGGTCAGGTTCGGTCATGCTGAAAACTGGCCGGTTTCCGGTCTCTGGCCGGTCAATCGTTGCATCCCTACAAATTTTGAAATATGACAATATTATCATTATTCTAATGTGCTTTATGTGTCTATTTTTCAGGATTATGACTGAATAAAAATATTGAAATATTAATGAGAGTTTTTGAGATTTATTTTAGGTAAATTAATTGTTAGAATATTGAAAAATAAAAACATAATTGTTAGATTAATCGAAAAAATAATCAATAGGTTAACTGTTTAAAAAATAATCATTAGGTGCGGCCCTAATTTTTAGTAATTAAGACAAGCGATATTAAGACCTTACAGTGTTAGTGGTAACACTTGTAGAGTTACAAGTTACTGCATGAGAGAGTTAGAAAAACTAACACTGGTTAGTGTTAAGAATTGTTGAATTTTTATCTCAAAAAGAGTTAATAATTACACTAAATTAGTTTCAAGGTAGCAACTCTCCATAAAGAATAAAATTTACTCTCTGTGGTGTGAACCCACATAGACACTTCAAAAGTGTTGAAATCACGTTTTTGAAATGTGTTTTCGGTAAATTAATTGTTATATAATTGAATCATTAAAAAAAACCATTTGATTAATCCAGGGGTGGGCAATAATTTTTCCAAGGGGGCCACATGAGAAACTCTGATTGTTGCCGGGGGCCACACAAATTCTTGTCATGCTGTACCTCAGTTTTATTGCTAAGATTAATACAGAAAACATACTGAACACTTCCTCTTAGTCTTCAGTATTTGTTATATTGAAAATCACTCCAAACAGCATCTTATTAAGAACATTAAATTATGCGGGAGTCTTTGAAAATACTGTACAGGTAATCTAAAACAGCACACCAGGGATGCTGTGGATACAACACATCCTGTATTCCTGTTTTATCTTTGACAAGAACTGTTAGCTGCTTAACAGCCAGGTAGAAAATATACAAAAAAAACGCACAAATTAGTGTTTTCAGATGAGAACATTAGTTTGTTTTTTAATAATCCACTGTGGATTCTCAATGCCAAAAACAAATAGCATGACAAAATAATGCTGTTTTCTACACACAGAACAAATGTGATGCTTGGACACAGCTCATCCTGTACTCCTGTTTGCATGTTTGACAAACATATTTGAAGTTGTAATGTCCCATTTACTAAACACATTATTGTTTTATGTTGTGATTAACAGAGATAACTAAACATCATGGGCACCAGTTTAAATTTAATTTTTAACCATAATTTCATTGGTATACTCAGATAATGTACAGATGAAACCCTGAGTTATTGCCTATTTCTGCCACAAGAGGAGTAATGCTCTTAAGCGAGTGCTTTTTGTTTGAGATTGAAACCAAAAAGAAAAAAAAGTGTAAGAGTGCTGATTTCCTTTTTTTTTTTTTTTTTTTTTTACTGGCAGAAATAAAACAAGAGAGAAATCCAAATCATAATATGAATATATAAATAAATTAATTAATTATTAATTATTAACAGGATCAATTTTGGTGTCATTTTATTGCTTACTTTTTTAAAATACATTTTATTTTGAATGTACAAGTCAGGGAGCAGTTCTACAAAAGTTTTAACACAAGAATCAAACATCAAACATTGTTTTTGATGTTTAAACCAAAACGAAAAATGAGTAAAGAGTGCTGATTGTCTTTCTTTTGCTGACAGAAATAAAAAGAAGAGAGAAATCCAAATAATAATACTAAAAAATAAAAAAAGAATAAATATTGCTTCCTTTTTTTAAATTAGTCATTAATTTGAACAATACAGTATTAACAAGTCACTGGGCAGCAGTTTCCTTTCTGAGGAAATAAATATGTAATTTTTAACCAGTAATTCATAGGATTTTTTTTTTAATGAACCTTTTCTCCAGTATAATGGAGCTAAACAGCACAAGTCTGAAAAGGCAGACATCTCTGTGACCAGCATCTCCAAAACTCTGCATCTCTCACCAAAACAATCTAAATGGATAAACAGCACTATAGGCTGGAGGAAAAATATATATTTTTGATTTTGGGTTGAACTGTTCATTTAATACTTTTGCTGGTATGGCCTTGAAGTTGGCATTAAATTTCATTCTAAGTAGTATTAAAAAGGTCTTAAATGTAACTTGGAGAACCCTGGAGGTACACTGTACTGTAGACTGGGGACGTGAGGCTATATGATATTTATATGAATTATATATTTATATATATGAATTTATAATTGTTTCAGTTAAAGGGATACTGTTTGGTATCACCACATTGCTATTTTATATTTTTGTCTATTTGATTACATTCATGCCCTGATTATTAAAACAATAAATCAGAAGTTACTCAGCATTTACTCAGTACTCGAGTAGTTTTTTCACCAAATACTTTCTTACTCTTACTCAAGTAATTATTTGGATGACTACTTTTTACTTTTACTTGAGTCATATTATTCTAAAGTAACAATACTCTTACTTGAGTACAATTTTTGGCTACTCTGCCCACCTCTGTTCATAGGTATACTCAGACATTGTACAGATGAAACCTTGAGTTGTTGCCTGTTTGTGCCACAAGAGGGAGTATGCCCTTAAGTGAGTGATTATTGTTCTGAGATTTAAACCAAAAAGAAAAAAAAAGTGTAAAGAGATCTGATTTTCTTTTTTTTTTGCTTTTTCTTTTTTGCTGGCAGAAATAAAACAAGAGGGAAATCCAAATCATAATACCAATAAATAAATTAATAAATAAATTAATTTAATTTAATAAAAAAAAATGAAAGAAACAGGATCAATTTTGGTGTTATTTTATTGCTTACTTTAAAAAAAAAATCATTAATTTGAACAATACAGTATTTATTCACAAGTCACTGGGCAGCAGTTTCCTCCCTGAAGAAATAAATATGTCATTTTTAACCAGTAATTCATAGGGATTTTTTTTAAATGAACTTTATTTGCTACAGCATAACTTAATTAACAGGTAATATCATAAATAAATACATTTTAAAAAACATGAATAAATAAAATAATAAAAACATAAAAAGGGGGGTAAATCAAATGAGAAAGATTAAGGTGCTGAGTAAGGGGCTAGAATAAATGATATTCAATATGAGTGCACTGAATTTTGCAGCATGGGCGTTCTTAGTCTTTCTTTGATTAATAGAGAAAGCTAATTTCCGAGTGTATTATTTCATATACTTTCTATGTAAGAAATCCATATGGTTTATAGTAATGTTTTGTAATTTAATTTCTCCACTGACTGCAAGCGCCTGGCTGTCACCTGATCAACGAGCTGACAGGCTCTGGCTCTTAATTTTGACAACAAACACCATGTGTTGTATAAAATACCAATTATCTGTGTAACTGTAATATTTAACGCTTGATATATTAGTCTTATGTTGTGTGATGAAGTTTTAATCTGTCAACAAGCAGATATTTTGTGTCTGATAATAATAATTAAGGTTATATATGATTTATCAAACGAACAGTTACAAAGTGCTTTAAAAGGCAGATAAAAGAACAGATGTTCCATGTAAAGAAGGGGGATCACTTTTATTTTAACTTCAATCAGCGATCGACAACACGCTTTATCTCTTCTGCTATGACCGTGGTCTGCAAACTACAGGTAACATACAAGGTGATCTAACAGGATGTCAGTGTCTCCTCCTGTATGTTCTCCTAAGTCTGCTGGAAACTGTCCGACTTGATTGCAGCTTTTTGTCTCCACCTCCTGCTGCAACCGCCTGATCTCGTCTACTCGCCAGGCGAAGCGCAGTTCATCTTGAACGCACCTACTGCTGATTAAGCTGATCGGCTCCCCTAACATCTGGCAGTATTTTTCAATATCATTTTTGCTTTGCTTGTCAACCGGCGACATTCCCGCGCTGGCGCACAAGAAATGACGCGTTTTATCTCACAACAAGAAGGGAGGGGGAGGAAGAGTGAAGAGCCTCATAGCAAGAGGCAGAGCGCGGGTAGAACGTAACATAGCAGAGAACCCAAAGAAGCGGCCGAGACACAGTTCAGAAGTAGATCCTACCTCAAAGAAAAAGCCTGGACGTTCGGCTGAAGGACTATTATCAAAGAAGGAAAGTGACCGACGGAGAAGACAAACACGGATTTGTATTGGCGTCGCTTTTCCTTGGTGGAGATCCCTGAAGGAAGAAATTGGGCTGAGGGCGGACGTTGCCTTGCTGCTGTTGGATCAGTAAGTGACTTGGTTTATAATTATATTATGAGTAGTATGTGTTGCTGTTACATGTACTGGACCTAGTACTTTATTATTTTCTTGGAAATGGTGCTATGAACGTAATGTAATGTTAGCAGCCTGGTGTTCGCCACGTTGTGTAGCGAGAGACCGTGTCAAGCAGTATATGGTGTGAAGCAAGTGTTACTCTGTGTACTGTGACAACCCAGACAGCACGCATACGACTCGCCGACGTCGGCACGATGAATAAAGTTGCATCGGTGAGACCATAGACATATAAAGAGTAGACGCCGCATTGACCGCTACTGCCTATTGGCGCTGACGAGCAGTGGGGCCGCCATCTTGGACCGGTCACCCGCTCCATTCAGTGATATCTGTTTGGCAGGCGCAATGAAATGTCAACGCATTTAATCCCTCCTAACTCTCTGAATACTAAACTGATTTTAACGCGTTTTTTTTTTTTTTTTTTTTTTTTTTTTGCTGCAAACGTCATACATGTAGCTATGATAAAGGACAAATGGTTTGGTGTATTTTAATATTCATAGTGGGATTAACAGTAATAGAATATTCTGATATAGCCTAGACTGTAGACAGGTATTTTGCAAACACTATAAATACACACATTATACATATACACACACTAATATATGATAGAGAAGCAGATAGTGCCAGTAAAGTCAACTATTTTAATAATTTGAAGAGACAATATATGATTAGGCTATACTATATAAATATTTACATATATAAACAATTATATTATATTGTATTACAATTATATTTCTATATAAAACATAACAATAGATAGAAGTTATATATCAGAGAAAATGAAAATATATATAAATCAGAGTATCAATATAATTCATATGTATATATATATATAGAGAGAGACAAAAGTTATGTATTAGAGAAAATGAAATATATATAAATCATATATGAATATCAATATAATTCACATGTATAATAGATAAATTATATATCAGATATAGTTATATAGTTATATATCAGAGAAAATGAATATATATAAATCATATATAGAGTATCAATATAATATCAGAGAAAATTATAATATATATAGCCTAAATCAATATAATTCACACATATATATAAAAAAGTTATATATCAGAAAATGATAATGTATATATAAATCATATAGAGCAGGGGTATTCAACTAAAATTCAAAGAGGTCCAGTTAGAGAAAATTTCTGAAAGCACAGGTCCGGAACATCATAGTGTCTAACTTGCGTTATGATTTAGTGTGATACTGAAGTAGCCTAGTAGTTGTATCAACGTCTGCATGTAATCAACATCTGACTGTCAAATCAAATAAAGAAAGTACAAAAACATTTTAACAATATTTATTGTCATTTAACATTGAATTATACAGATATGCATTTAAAAATAAAATAGAGAAAATAAATGAAATAGTTTTTGAAAAACTGTGCATCTTAAAGTGCTTAATTTTAGAAAAAATAAAGGTATTTTTACATTGTGGTATTCATACTTTTACTGAAATAAAGGATCTGAATATTTTTCCATCACAGCAGGTCAGTGATCAGTGTTTCAGTGACTCTCTGTGGCTCAGTGAATACACTGTTTTATTTATGGCGGCTTACCACGTTAAAAACGTCTGTACACGACATGATTGTCTATTCTTGAAGCAGTGCACCTTTCTCGATCGTGTCTAGAAGGGAACCCTTTATTTGCAAAACTCTCGCGGGATTTGTTTCCTTTGTTTCTGATCAAATAATCAAACTCGCGCGATCTTTCGCGGGTCTAGGGTTCCCTTCTAGACACGACCCTCTCTGTCTCTCTGTCAAACTAATGACAGCAGACTGTCTGTGAACAGCATGTGACACTCTGCAGTGTTTCACACACACACTTATGTGGACACTCAGGTATAGTTTATGACCAATTTTGGCATTTTTATTTTTTTAATCAGTCCGAGAGGACGACGGCATCCGCGATTGATTAGTGATCAATCTGCCCTCCTCTCCCTCCCTCACCTGTTCGCTCTGCTCTGAGAAGGTCTGACAGTTTCTGACAGAGAAACACAGACTCTCCTGTTTAATGTAAAATCCTCCTTATACAGTTGTTTAATCTTATAAGAGCAGCTGGTTGGTGTCATTCAGCATCACGTTAGTTTGGATTGTTTTAATAAACTCTCCTCCACATGCAGCTTCTCTGCTGCTGTGAAAACTGAATCGCGGGTGAATTACATGAAAAAAAAAAAAGAAATGCGAGTTGGGTTTCGGGGTGACTTTATAAAACATCCTACTGATGAAGAAAGTCAATAGATCAGACACAGACAGGGTGAGAGAAACACAAACACAACACTCAACTAGGAGTACGATGACCGGTCCAAGATGGCGGCCGCATTTCTTGCGCCCCAGCAACCAATGCGGCGTCTACTCTTTATATGTCTATGGGTGAGACATATTATGGAGAGCGTTTGCTCATTGGGAACATAGACATAATATACGTAGACGCCTCATTACGTGCTGGAGCGTAATCCAGCGTCGCCGCCATATTGGTTGGGTCTCCTCACTCTAGGCTTGCACCAGAGCCAACCGAAGTCAACGCAAAGAGAGCAACTATGCCCGTATTTTGCATAGACATAATATACGTAGACGCCTTGTCACTGCCCGATTTCCGGAGCTGCCCGATTTGCAGTATGGCCCGTGTGCGCATGCGCGAATGTGCTGCCATCTTGTACGGCAACTCTACTTAGACAAACTTCACTCCGTCACTTACCGTACGGCTTTATTAATTGTATGAATTATGAACTGAACTAAATTGGGATACCCCTGGATATTATTTTTCTGTATATTAGTGTATATTTGTAAATATGGTGTGCTGTGTTGAGTGTTGTGCTGTGCGCTGTCTGTATTAAGGGAGCGAGACGATATGCGCCGGGCTTCATCCTGCTTTGTTATTAAAGGTAATTTCTTTATTTTATTGAACACACAACAGAACAAACAGTAAGACCCAGTGGTGGAAAGAGTACTGAAAATCTCTACCCAAGTTAAAGTACTGTTACATTGCTTAAAATATTACTCAATTACAAGTAAAAGTATTGGTGTTACGCACACGGGCCATACTGCAAATCAGGCAGTGACGGAATGAAGTTTGTCTAAGTAGAGTTGCCGTACAAGATGGCAGCATGTTCGCGCATGCGCACACGGGCCATACTGCAAATCGGGCAGCTCCGGAAATCGGGCAGTGACACGCCTCATAGACTGACGCTGCCTATTGGAGCTGACGTATCAGCGAGGCCGCCATCTTGGATGGGTCCCCCATGCGCCCCCAGAGCATTTATTTCTATGGAGGAAGGTGTATGCCCAACTACAGTAATCATAACTCGCCAAATTTTTACCCGAGTTTCACACGGTTTGGTTTGTTACAAACGGCAGAGATGTAGTTATGATACAGGACGCTGTCAAACATTAAAAATACGTGCTTTCATGCTGAAATACTTTGTCTTTGTTAAAGAGCATAATACAGACATATGGTATGGCATATTAATAAATGTATAAATGAATTAATTTTATATTTTGTTAATTTGAATCTCTCTCTCTCTCTCTCTTTCTCTCTCTCTCTCTCTCTCTCACACACACAATCATGACTAATAATAATAAGAGAGAAGAATATGAATAATACAAGTCAAGTCAAGGTCTCTTTATTGTCAACGCCACATATGTACAGGACATAAAGAGGATTGAAATTACGTTACTCTCAGACCCGTGGTGCAGTGGAGTAAACATAAATCTAAATCTAAATCGTAAACGTAAGTCTAAATCTATACAATATCTATCTATAAAATATGGTACAAGTGTATCAAAATATATAAAAAATAAATTGAAATAAGATAGAAAAATAATAAAAGTTAAATACAGGTAATGACAGAGACATAAGGCACTGACTGATAAGTGTTTGGGGTGATGTAGTGAAGAAAATGTCAGTTGAGAGTCATTGTAAGAAATAATAATAAATAATAAATAAATAATAACTAATAATAATAAGAGAATAATGAGAGAGAGAGTATCAGTTCCTGTTGTTAGCATTTCGTTGATAGCCAAATAACGTTAGTTACGATGACATATTATAAATGGTCAAATAACCAAAATTATTGTTCAGTCTTACTTGTGAAAGGTAATCCCACGTGATCTGCTTTCAATACTGCACCGGTTATTGCGACCGTAGGCTGCACAAAATGCTTTAAGGATGCACTGTTTGGGTTTACGAGTTATAAGAAAGAATTAGAAAATGACTTTTTTTTAATGTAATCTCATCATATTGTTGGCCAAGTTCTATATCCATAAATGTAAGGTGCTAAAAATCAAACCCTCTTTCTGTACCTTTGAAAAGGAAGCAGAATCCTACATCAGGAATTTACATACCTCAAGTAATAGAAAAGCTATGAAAACCCTAAGTTTGTGCTCCAAATTTAAGATTCTATTATAGTGTTAATTTATTTCTTGTACAATTTTATTGCATATCTTTTATTTATTTATATTACAATTTATTTGTAACCCCTGGCATTGTCTACTTCTCTTTTTGTGGATCCTTGTTCTTTGATTCTATGTAATAATCTCCACTGCTGTTATGTTTACAAAATGTACAATAAAGATTAAAAAAAAAAAAAGGCTGCACAAAATACCATAGACATAATATACATAGACGCCTCATTATGTGCTGGAGCGTAACCCAGCATCGCCGCCATATTGGTTGGGTCTCCTCACTCTAGGCTAGCACCAGAGCCAACCGAAGTCGACGCAAAGAGAGCAACTATGCCCATATTTTGTGCAGCCTTTTTTTTTGTTGTTGTTTTGTTTTTTGTTTTGATATTTCAATTTATTTTTTATATATTTTGTTACACTTGTGCCATATTGTATGGATAGATATTGTATAGATTTAGATTTAGACTTATGTTTATGATTTAGATTTATGTTTACTCCATTACACCACGGGTCTGAGAGTAACGTAATTTCAATCCTCTGTATGTCCTGTACATATGTGGCGTTGACAATAAAGAGACCTTGACTTGACTTATATTATTCATATTCTTCTCTCTTATTATTATTAGTCATGATTGTGTGCATGAGAGAGAAAGAGAGAGAGATTCAAATTAACAAAATATAAAATTAATTCATTTATACATTTATTAATATGCCATACCATATGTCTGTATTATGCTCTTTAACAAAGACAAAGTATTTCAGCATGAAAGCACGTATTTTTAATGTGTGACAGCGTCCTGTATCATAACTACATCTCTGCCGTTTCTAACAAACCAAACCGTGTGAAACTCGGGTAAAAATTCGGGGAGTTATGATTATTGTAGTTGGGCATACACCTTCCTCCGTAGAAATAAATGCTCTGGGGGCACATGGGGGACCCATCCAAGATGGCGGCCTCGCTGATACGTCAGCTCCAATAGGCAGCGTCAGTCTATGAGGCGTCTACGTATATTATGTCTATGATTGGGAATACATCACAGAGACATCGGCATTTGGTAAAAAATGCCCTCCAGGCGACGTTTGGACGATGAATCAAAGATGCACAGCGCGGCCTCTCTACAGCTTCTGTGACCTTTATTTAGGTCAGCTCATTCAATTAGTATAAATATCTCTCTATCCATAGTCGAAATTAACATGTATTTACTTAAAATGTGATAGGAATATAGCAATATCATAATTAAAAAAAACAATATGCTTGACCACTCAGGGGCGCCGAAAAGGGGAGAATAAGGAGAAGGATTCTAGGGGCCCATGATTGACAGGGGCCCAGAGAGGCCCCTAATACAATTATAATACTGACAAAATAATATGACACTCAATAATAAACTTACACATATATTTTATTTACAATGTATTGGTAACACTAAGTTTATTTGTTTTGGAAACATTTCTCAACGCCCACCCCCCCTCTCTATTTACGTAAAATGGTTCAGTCCACCTGCTCCATCAGACAGCTGCAGAGCCTAACTTTTCACAGACAGCGAGTGGAGGCGGCAGGATGCCTCAGAAGTCAGGGAGCAAAAAAGAAAGAAAAAAGCTCAGACGGGAGAAAGAAGCGAAGGGTCGGCAGTATGTCACCCAGTCCCAAGGTTAGTTAGTTAGTTAGTGGTTCATTCTGGAACATTAGCCTGTTGTCTGTTCCTAACTTTGTCCATAGTTTATAAGCTAGCTCACGTTTCTCCCCATATTAGCTAATTTATACATTTCACTTTTGTTTTAGTTAAATAATCAATGCAGGCAAATGTTTAGCAAGCTGCTCTGCTCAAAAAATGACGCATGTTCCGAACAGACATGTCAAGAACAGCAGCAGCCGTCGTCTATCAGCCCCCCCCCCCCCCGAAATATAATGTTTGGTCAGTAGTTTGGGACTCTCATCCCCCTGCTTTGCAGTAGGAACAGAGAACATTTCTAGTGCAGGCTGGGTGACTGCTCTCAATCCAATCAGAGAAATGTTTACATTTTCTGGAAATCAGAAGATTAGCAACAAACTATATAGCCTCATATATGTATTTTTTCACCACAAATACATTATTATTTATTTTACTTATTTTTATTGCTTGTTTGTTGCATCTTGTTTATAGATGATAATGTTCAAATTACAATAAATCATAAAAGGCAATTGGCCATTTTGTTTTTGATGGTCAGTGTTTCCCCTAGCTTTTTTAAATTTTAGCAATACATTTATTCATTCATTTATTTATTTATGCATCCATCCATCCATCCTCATTAATTCACTCACCAAGTTCAGTCTTGTACAGCCATGCGCAGTATCTTAAGTCTGACAGCCATGCTGGATCAAAGCCAGACTGACGGTGGTGACCCGTCTGCAGCTTCTTACTACGTGTCTCGGTGGGAGGGCTGGAACAGGTGTGTTTAGTACTAGTTGTGGTGACGTTAACCGGGGCAGGGGATTGGCAAGCGCTGTGGTCGGGGCTGGGAGAGATGCACTCATTTAGGCTAGCACCCACCGTAGAGTTAGCTGTGCTCCCTTCCTCACCACGTACGGTTCGTTTAAAAAATGCAGAGATTTTTGCCTGAGGGGCGGACCGTTTGGGGAACCTCCAGTCGTCCATTAATAATTTGTTTGTTTGTTGTAGATTTTTTTTTTTTTTTACCGTAGGTAATGTCGGCAACTCTCTCTCTCCTCCACTCTCTGAGTGTGGGTGGGTGTGTCTGCACCGGTGTGAGTGCACGTGTGTATGTTGTGAGAGAGGAGCGAGGGGGGAGCCCCTCCCGTCACAGAGGAGAGAAGAAATGCATTTTAATGAATGTAATGAAACGATAGCGACGCATTAGACTCTGAAATTGCGCAAATTAGAGTTAGCTTTTTTATTTGATAAAAAGAACGCCTGTTATAGGCCCTTTTGATTAAAATAAAATTAAATTATGGAATTTTTTTTTAAATCTATGACTTGAATTTCTGGGTGGGGATCCTGTTGGCAGGGCGGGGGTGTCTGTTGGGGGGGCGGGGCGCCCTCCCAAATACACTATAGAGGAAACACTGGCTACAACAATACACAACAGCTTTGCTATTTGTAATAATGTCTCATTACCGTATCAGCCACTAAAAGAGGAAACAGTAAATACTTTAAGAGCCAGTCTGAAAGCTCTCCAAATATTAATCATAGATGAAATTTCCATGGTTGATCACAAACTACTGACATACATCCATGGCAGACTGAGACAAATTAAACAAAGTGCTGATTTTTCTCCCTTTGGTAATGTGTCTGTAATAGCTGTTGGAGATTTTTATCAACTTCCACCAGTAAAAGGAAGGCCTCTTTACACAGACCAAGCAGGGACCGACCTATGGGGAAATACGTTTAGCCACGTAGAGCTAACAGAAATAGTGCAACAGAAAAATCACGACTTTGCTGTGACACTAAATCGCATCAGAAAGCATAAAAAAGGAGACAAACTTAATGCCCAGGATGAAAAACTGTTAAAACAATGTGAGACAGGCATGGGTGATGACACAGAAGACCTTCACATTTTTGCAACAAATAGTGACATAGACACCCATAACTTTAATATGTTACACAAGTTATGTACTGATATTGTGCAGATTGAAGCACAAGACTTTGACAAAAATCCTCAAACAGGACGATTTGCACAAAAGACTACTTCACATACCTTTGACAAACAGACATATTTAAATAAATTGTTGAGTGTCGGTCCAAATGCTCGTGTCATGCTCATCAAAAACATAGATGTTTCAGATGGTCTTGTTAATGGAGTACTCGGCACTGTTTGTCTTATAAAATTTGATGAAAATACCAAACTCCCAAAAACTATTTATGTGAATTTTGATGATGAAAGGATTGGGAGTAAATTAAGAGCAAAGTTCCCATGTACAGTGCCTGCTCTTAAAAATGCCACACCAGTTGGGCTTGATGAAGACAAAGTAACCAACAGAGGTGGATTGAGACGTCAGTTTCCCTTGCGTCTAGCGTGGGCCTGCACAATACATAAAGTGCAAGGCTTAACTTCAGACAAAGCAGTGGTGTCATTTAAAAAGATTTTCTCTGCTGACCAAGCTTACGTAGCTTTAAGTCGCGTAACATCCATAGAAAATCTTATTGTTCAGGATTTTAAAGCCACTGCTATTTATGCAAAAAGTGATATAGATGAAAATTTGCAGAAAATGGAAAAATACATCGAGACTCCATTAACAACATCAGATGCTTCTCTCAAAGTCTGCTTACTTAATATTCAAGGCTTAGAAGCACACATAGCAGACCTTAAACAAGACCGCAGGATGTTAGATGCTGATTTGATCTGTCTCACAGAAACATGGCTAAAACATAACACATCACACAGTAACATTACTATGGAAGGATGGACATTTCACTGTAAAGCTAGATCCCAATCCTACAGTGACCTGAAAACTTTTTCTACTTTACAGAAGGAACAACATGGTGGTGTTGGCTTTTATCACAAAAACCACATCATTTGCAACATTATCAGTGTGCAATGTAGTGACTTGGAAGCGATAATGTTTAATGTTCAGCCTATGAACCATAATTACATAATGCTGTATAGACCACCATCATACAAAATTGGCCTATTTAAAACAAACCTAACTGCTGTAGTCAATCACTTTAATGAGTTATCAGGAGGTAAAATAATAATGGGTGATTTTAATGATAATGCACTTGTTTCAAAGTCCATAGAGAACTTGATGACACAACATGGTTACAGTCAAATTGTTACTTCTCCTACAACAGAAAGTGGGACACTAATTGATCATATTTACATTAAAGACATAGATCCTACAACTGTAGATATCC
Organism: Lutjanus argentimaculatus; assembly: GCA_034769285.1. Classification (NCBI taxonomy): domain Eukaryota; kingdom Metazoa; phylum Chordata; class Actinopteri; order Lutjaniformes; family Lutjanidae; genus Lutjanus; species Lutjanus argentimaculatus. The sequence continues at coordinate 33,396 of JAWZSL010000077.1, read as the reverse complement.
AAGTAATGTCAACATACTACAGTTATCATGAATGTATTTGTATGTGTTTTAAATAGTGCCTGCAACATTCATCTCTGAAGGTGGAAAGTCTGTACTACCGTGGGGGGGGGGGGCTCTTTTAGTGAGCTTATGAGCTTTTTCATGTGTATGGCGAGACTCGTCATGCACTTGAGGAACCATTTCCGTCATAGGGGTGCAGCACCGCAAGAAAGAAGCCTTCAGTCTTAGGAATCTTGCAGGCACAAAAAAAAAAAAAAACGCATACAAATCATTCCTGATTTCTGTGGCCTTTAAATATCTTAAAATCTCAAGTGTCAAAGTCCCACAGTTAGTGTAAAATGTTCATCCTACTCTGTCATGTTACAGATCCATCCTGCAAACATTCCTAAATTTACTTCATCCTGGTGCTTGTTCCATAGATTTTTCTGATTGATTGCGTATATTAGATTAGAACAACACTATTTATTCTCATATATTTATGAGTTTTTAATGTATTTATTCATCTATTTATTCTCCTTACCTATTTATGCATTTTTAATGTATTTATGTATTTATTCATCTATTTATTCTATGTATCTATTTATTCATTTGAAAATTTATTTATAACTACTTAGACAAAATCCTGCTGCCTGCTCCATACATTACATTCCTCATACTGTATTGTCAATATATTTATTTAAACAAATATTTCCATGTACAAATTTAAATTAATTTAATCTATTTATTCATCTATTTATTATATTTATTTATTATATAGTATAAAATGCATCCTGCACGAGTCCTTGCATTGCCATAATGCTGCTTGGTTTAAATCGGGTGCTCTTTTAAAGTTGCTTTTTTTTTTTTTTTTTTTTTTTTTTTTAACTATTTATGGTGGATTTTTATCATAGGGATTCAACTTAATACACATGCTTCTATGCATTTATTTTATATTGTAAGGGGTTATTATAACTGGTATGTTTTACATTACATATAACTTTTTTAAACTGCATTTTGGTGCGAGTGATGACAGACACGTGTCCCTGATTGTTCCACAGTTCAGGACCTGTATGAGAATGTGTTTTCTGAGTTGTTTGTGCACAGGAGTAGAACAAGCAGTTGGAGCAGAACGAGTTGAGCATCCAAGAGGCTACAGACGAGCCCGGGGCGGAAAAAGGCCAAGGAGGAGTCCGAGACGGTGTGAATAAACCTGACGAGATGCAGAGGCAGAGACAGTTGGTTCACTGCCTTCAAAGGTGCGTAAAAGAATGTCACCAAACATCTATATATGACAGATCCACTGTAATGCCTGTCAACCACTGAAAACTGCTTTCTCACTCCAAAATACAGGGCCAAGGACAGTGAGGGACAATGGAGGCAGCAGGCTAAATGGAAGCTGAACTGAAAAATGATGCCCCAAGAGGAACAGCAAATATTTGGCCCATACAGGAGCAGAAGGAACAACGGACAACAAGACAATCAGGATAACAAGATTTAGAATTGTTTTCATACTTACTTTACCATGAAGAAATGATAAGCATTTCATTCTGTAGTGGGTAAATGGCGCCATCTGATGGTCAACATTAAAAATGACTAATTTGACCGCTTTCCTTCAGGAAAAGCCACTGACATTGCAGAATGTATGGGGAAATTTCAGCCACTACCAGTACAAAAGGGAGAAAAAAAAATCTGAAATTACACAAAAACTAATATTGCATTAATGAGATAATTTGATAATGGTAACGGTAAAGTTACTGTCTCTAGTATCTAATTAGGAGGGAAGTCTCTCCCCTGGATCTATGCAGGTAGTGGTGAAGTCGAAAGCTCGCGAGGTTTCGGCACGTCACAGTATACTTCCAAATAGAAATCCCGCCCGCTTTATTTTGGGCGGTTAGAGCACTTCTGAACGAGGTAAGGTGAACTAGCAAAGTTTCAAGGTGTGCGTTCTATTTATTTATTTGTGTTTGTATGATATATGAAGTATTCAAAATGTGTGAGTATTGTTAGTACTTGATTTAATGTGATGTTTTTCAGAAAATGGCGTTATCGCCGGCTAAATTTGAACAAGCAGACGATGAGGAGGTGCAACAGGTCCGAAAGGACTTCCAACTGATAAGTGTAAGTCCTGTTTAGTATGTGTTTTATTTGTAAACATAAATACAGCCTATTAAATAATAAACATAAACTAGCGGACAGTGAACTGAGTTGCTGGTTCTTCAGATTCGGTTGCTCTGAATAAATTACAGCAACTAAGTTCAGTGTGCAGTGGTTTATGTTTTGTAATTGATTTGTTATGTTTTTGCAGCCGACTAGCATCGAGTAAGGCATTATACAGAAAATATCATTAACGAAATTACTTTACTAGACTATAGGAACGCGCTTTCCTGCGTTACCCGAGGCGCGTTTGTCTGTGTGTTAAGTTGAGATCTGTTTAAGTGGTGCGTGCATGCGTGCTGCCTGAGCGTGTTGCCATAGAGATCGATTTGAGTGACGTAGCTGCTCGTTCGAAGCAAGGACAGGGAAATGGAGATGGAGACAGGGGGTTTCGGGAAGTAGCGATATTGTCATTACTTTCAGTGTATTGTTGGAAAGGACAAAAATATTTGTGTGAAATGCACTGTATGCGCAGGAGAGAGGTGTCTTTCAACTAGTGCCAAGTCAACAAGCACTATGCAGACAGGCTAAGTCAGTGATTCCCAACCTTTTTTGGGCCATGACCCCATTTTGACAGCACAAATTTCTGGGGACCCCAGAGACACTTTTTTCTAGAATTAGTTTTTGATCATGTTTTTTATACTGTGTTGCAAATACAGAGTATCCAGGATTAGTGCACAAAGTGACAATTTTATTTTCAAGTTTGTGTTTATACAGGTTGAAGGAGGGAACTCAAGTAGCGGTTACTGTTAGGCTTGTGCTGATTGGCGATCCAATCGTATATTGGCTATTGAAGGGATGAACAACGATCGTTTTTTTTCCCTTGGAGATACTACCAGAGGTTGTGGCAAATGCGCAGTTAAGAGAGAGAGGAAGAGACAGACAGGTAGAGAGACAGAGAGAGACAGACAGACAGATAGGCAGAGAGAGACAGAGGGATGTGATGTGTGTGTGTGTGTGTGGTGTGTGTGTGTGTGTGTGTGTGTGTGTGTGTGTGTGCGCGCGTGCGTGCATGTGTGCATACATATGACGGTGGAGCTTACTGCGGCTATAATTTGATTAACAAGAACAAAGCACCATGAATTCAAACACTTCTGACCCTTAATGCAGTTAGGAGAGTAACTTGTGTCTCTACTATCTAAGACACACAACCCGATGTCTGCCACCAGTTAGTTCAAAATATTAAATGATGAGTATGCAAAGTGTGCACTGCGCTGTCTAAAGGAGGGATCAAACACACCAAACTGAGGTTCAAGGAGAACTTTGGTGCCACATTTAAATCTCAGGCAAAACTCCAAGTGAAAGCCCAAATCTTCAAGAACACTGGATTCATACTTTTCCAAATGACTTCTGGGTTAAATACTGTCAGAGATGGCAGCATACAGACGGATTTACCTCCAACAGTTGGCAGTAGTGAAATGCGTCTGTCACAGAAGAAAGACGCTAAAATCTCCCGAAGAATCCAATCCAAACCTCGGTGAATAAAAGGTTGTTTTTTTAATAAATATATAATTCTAACTTGCGATCAGTGACTTTATTAAGCCGACTGTATCTACCACCGCGACGTGCACCATGCTAGCCTCATGCTGGAGACGCAGCACCAGCGTCTGACACGCAAACGAAATAAGGGATCCGTGTCAGCTTAATATCATGACTTTAAAAGCACCGAATTACTCGCCTTAACGGATTTCGTTAGAATAAAATATGAAGAATTGTAAAATATCATTTCTATGAGTCTGTTCAATCAGACAGCGACAGATCACAAGTAATTAACTTATATCATCCTGGCAGAGTAGCGAAGATCAAACTGTGCGGCTTGTTCAGTCAATATTGTGTTCATTATAATGTTGATAGTGCTGAAATTACATTTTCTGCCTAAATAAATAATACCTCAATAATACACAACTCTGAGTCTTAAGGTGGAGCAGCCATTCAGTATGTTGTTACTGTGTAACAAAATCTGATGTGTTGCATGAAATGCATCAGTACGCATTAATGTAGCAGCTGCAGAGTCCCTGTTGGCGTTTATTTGAACTAGATTTATATTTGAAAAAGTGAAAGTATAGAATACAGTTGTTTAAGATTGTGTGTGGTGTTTTAATTTCGAAAAGAATGATAATTAGTTAAAAAATATTTTTATCAGTATTTTTTTTTTATCAATTACTAGACATTTCAGGCGACCCCATTTGAATTACAGGCGACCCCACGTGGGGTCGCGACCCCAAGGTTGAAAAACACTGGGCTAAGTGATGACACGCCTATGATGTTTGTCCATGGATCTACAGGATAAATTAAGAAACGAGAAAGTAAAGTAATGAGTAGGGAAGTTACTTTTCAAATGCAGTAACTAGCAAAGTAATTACATTACAGGCATTACTATTTACAGAAGTAACTAGTAACTAATTACTATTTTTGAGTAACTACCCCAACATTGAACTGCACCACTCTAAAGAATCAGTGAATCAATGTATTTACTTTGTTCTGGGTCTCTCTGTGTGTATTTGTCTTTGTATGTCAGTGTACACAAGCAATTAATCTCTTTTCTATAGTGTTTGTTTTTGTGTTATGTCAAGTATGGATTTAGTGCCTCATGAATCCATGATTTTTGGCATGAGCAAAACACCATGAAATTAAAAACAGTTTGATCATTTCTAGTGTTGTGAAATATATGTAGAAACATGAATTTGCTTTACATACATTTTCTGTGCTTTTCGCTAAGCAGAGTTCTAATTCCAATAATGAATTTTGTATCTAAATTATATAGTATGTAATTCTGGTAAAATTGATATTGCAGAAGGTAAGAGGATAAACATCTGTGTAATACAGGTTGAATTAAAATATTTTGTGGATTTGTGTTGGGTCTTTACATTTGTGATTTCATTCAATGAGTAATATTTCAAAACTATGGAAACATTTGTTGAAAAAATCAATAAGCATACATGGGTTCTTCATTGTAGAAACAATGTATCCATATAGGAATAATACATAAGTGAGACTATTAATCATTCATTTCCCAACAATTAGCAGTTGAACCTATATATGAAGAAATGACTGCAGATGGTTTTGTTAACACTCAAACTTTTACATCATCATGTGTATTTGTATGAAGTGTGATCTGTATTGTCAGTAGCTTTTAACATTTACAATTGAAAAAATGCAATTTTTAAACCTAATAATAGTTTTTTGATGTCTTTTGATCCATGTCTCATGAATTGTGTTTTGAAAATGTGTATTCATGTTGTTTTATGATTCATATGCACGTTTCATGTTTTGTGTTTCCAGTATGCATCGAAGGATCCAGCGGTTGGTCGAGACAAACTCTACAATGATATGTGTAAGGTCCATGCCATAACAATGAGTGTGATGGTGAAGAAGACCCGGCTCCTGCGAGCAGCAGGTCAGCGTGCGGGAACGTTGGTGAAGGAGGTGGCAAATGTAGGATCACCACGATGATAGATGGAATTTTTCATCCCTCACAGAGAACTTATCAAGTTCTGCTGAACCCGCACTCATTTGAACCTTTGAGCCATAAAGTGCACGAATGCCGACCGGCACTCAGAGATTTGTGTGAAGGAAAACAACTTTCAGATTTAAGATAGAAACCCAAGACTTTGGTCTGTCAAACTCTTGCTCATTTGACCTTTGAGCCATAAAGATGTATCCTCCCCGATACTGACCTGAACCAGAGACTTTGCCAAGTGACAGTGATCAAATTTACGATGACACTTAAAACTCCCTCAAACATTCCAAGAGAAATTCCCGCCAGGAACAAGAGACAAAGAACACCTTGTGCCATGCAAAATTAAAGTGTATATTGTCAATATACTTTGTCTAACCACTTGAAAAGTATTAGCTTCTTGCTAATAAACGTTAACCTAACTAATCAACAGGAAGCACACAATTGATGAAGACATCAAGTAACAAGCTCTGCTTCGTATGTCCTGAACCTCATGATGTATGTTCTTGCTTTATACATTTTAGGAACTGTTTTTTTTTTTCATTTCTCATTCTTCTTGATATTGGTGTTAACCTGTACTCTTACATTAATAACGTTAGTAATAACCTTGGTCTGTGCCCTTTCCATTCCACATGAATGTCATGCGTTTAGGACTTTTTCAACAGCTAACGACATATAGATTGTAAGTGTATCAATGTCTAATTGGAAAACTTGTCATACCTTGTAATATGACAAGTTTTAAGTTAAAATGCCACTCTGCCTTAGCCTGACCTTCAGATGACTCCTTGGGGTGTGTGTGTGTGTCTGTCAACCCCTCCTCTTTCACCCATCTCAGGAGAGATAAGCAGACACATTCCTTCAGCCTAAGGAACCCTAAGATGTGGACATTAACTTGATTTTATTGTATTATTTCATTTGATGTGTATATAGGAACACCTACACCCTATATAATATGATGTTGTGACATGATTACCATTTATAACTTTGCAAACCTGATTAATCTTGTATATTACTTCTTATAAGTTGATAACATCTGGTTTATTAAAGTGTTAATCAAGTGTGTATTAATGTGGCACTTCTCAGCAACTGAGAAAGGTCATACATGGAAAACATGGAAGCATTAAACTTTTAATAAACTTTATCAATCCTTTAAGAAAGAATTTGGAACAAGGGAAAGAATTAGAAAGATAGATTTATAGGGAGGAGTGGTGAAGTTTCGCGCCACTGAGACCAGACCCCCGCCCCTTCCTACAGAAGACTACTAAGCAAGAGAAGTCAGGAGCTTCTCATCACTCACTTCACTCTTACTCTACTCTACACAGTCTTCAGAGACACAGAGATGAAGATTCTTTGGACTCTTTTCAGCCTCATGATGGTCAACGCCTGACCCTCTGCTTGAGGGCAGGACAGGCCTCTGGCCTGTCCTGCCAAGAGGCCAACTCTCTGCCTGACAGAGAGAGGACAATTTAGCACAAGCCGCACCAAACGTGAGGAACATGGTGCGTGAAGATGACTTCTGTGAGAGACAGAAAGACTCAGATTTCAAATTAGAAAAACCTACAAGAACCCTGAAATGCCTGATCTTCTAATAAAACCAAAGTTAGAAGAACCAGGGCAATGCTGCATCTCCACCCAAGGGAGGTGTGTTGTGAAGATGGCACGACTCTGCTGCCTGCAGAGACAAGAGATCCAGACTGCCCGAGCATGCCGCTCCAACAAGCTCCAGACGAGAGGAAAGGACAGATCCGCCACCGGTGCGGGACCCTCTGAGAGACCCAAGAGCCTGAGACCCGGCGTGTTTCTCCTTCCTCCTCCAAAGCAACCCCTTTTCTGGTCATCGAAAGAACCAGGTGATACAAATGCTTTTCCTGTGACATTTGGGGTTGATGCTCTAGGTTATAGAGAGTAAAGATTAGGTTCAGATCAAAACTCGACAACTAACTATTTCAAATATTCTCTTTTTGGCTTCCCATCTCTCTCAACTGCTGAATGGTGCCTTAAACAGTGAATTTCACTGCTTTGTTTTTAAAGATGTTGTCCACTTATGATTTAATGACTTAATAATGCATCTGACTAAGATCTGCTTGATCCGATTCGGTGGTCCTTGTTCACAAACATAGGATGCTGTATTGATGTTTCAGTCATTCAATCAGTTATGCTTTCGTTCATCGTTGTTCTCATTGTATTCATTATGTTCGCTCATGTTTGTCTTTACATTATGTGTGGTCGTATTTGTTTGTCCATTTATGTTTGTTAGTATTTGTGTCTAGTTAGTACTTAATAAATCTTTCATTTATAAAGAACTGATCATGTGAGTTTGTGTGTATGAAATATGACGGTCACTGTACACAGGAAAAAGAACTCCGTAGCAACCCTCAGACTGAGTCTCAATTAATGAATAGGCTATCAATTTCCCTTTCTCAAGGGTGGCGCCCAGAGGTTTATTTAATTTAAATTCAATTTGGCTATTTAATATAAGTAGCTACTGACTATTTCTGATAGCCGGAAGTGAGTGTATTTCCTCTACTTCCTCTTAACAAAATAAAGTATTTGCTCTAACCCTAGTCAAGCATATTCCGCTACACAAAGTTCAGGCGGGAGGTGGCGCAGCTGAAGGAAGAGCTGGAGGTCTGTCATGCATCCTCCCAGTTTATCGAAGATGGTAAGTGTTTTGGTTTAGTTGTGGTTTGGATGTTGTGAAGCATATGCTAATAATTATATTGTTATATAAATATTAAATTGGTTTTTGCTATACAGCAAGAAACTGCTGAGTTATCTAGTAATGGTCATGAGTCATGATTATGTCATCTGTTCTGTGCATTGGAGTATAAGGAACCAATTTTTTTCAGTATCAAGTATAATGATGGAAGGTTCTATAATTATTTTCTCCATTGTTGATTTGAATTGTATATTATTACAAAGTTAGCTTAACCTTGGGTACTGTTAGAATTCCCATCCTCTTAGGCTGTTAGTGGCTGTTTTCAGCACTAACAAAAACTGACTATAAAAATATATATATAAATATTTGTTTCAACTATTTTTGCATAAATGTGTTAATTAACGTGAGTTTTGATCAAAACTCTAAAATATTTTGAAAAATTAGAATTTTATATTTTCAATCCCAATTTTATAAGTGGTTATTTTGGGAAAAACAACAAGGGAAATGACTGATTTTCAATATAAAAAGTATGGTTATGATTATACAAAGATTACTAAAAAAATTGACTTTAATGCATTATTAGTTTTTGTGTCCCATCAGATTTTAACATTTTCTTCCCCATAGACTTCATTATAACCACATTTTTTCATTGCTCTGCCATAACAGTATAAAAAGATGCTTTCTGCAATGTCAGTGGTTCCTCCTGCAGGAAAGAGTTCAAATTAGTAATTTTTAATGTTGACCATTAGATGGCACCATTTACCCACTACAGGCGTGTGAATGAAACTTTTGTAATTTCTTGATGGTAAAGCAGGTATGAAAAGAACTTCTAAATGCTTCAGTAATCCCATTTTTCATTTTCCCTGAAAAACTAACAAAACTCAGCATCAGATTTCTGAATGTGACATTTATTATCAACCAGAACAAATCAAACAAACATTCAAATCAAAAATAATGAACAGCAAAGCAAGATGCATACTAAGGGCGCATGGAGAACTTACCTCTTTAGCCAAGAAAATTGACTGTGAAAACAGAGAAATTTACTGAGAAATTTACTGTAAAAAATGTGGCCACAATGTACTACTCTGACAGTGTTAATTGAGAGGCATATATGGATATTATGAACATATGTTTTAGATTGCATGATGAAGTATGTAGTTGTGTGATGAAAAAAAATAATGTGTTCATAAATTATTTATTTAATTGCAGAAATGAGGGATGTGGCATGCCAGATGGTGGAGGAGGAGGATGAGGAGGAGGGGATGGAGGAGTAGAAGTGAAAAGATCTACATTATTTTTAGTATTTTTGTTTGTTTGTTGTATATTTTGTTGCTGGTTGCAATAAAAAGTTATTAGTTCCTAATGGTTAGTTCAAGTTTCATTTTTCTGGTTTGCATGTAGTTTGATGTATGAAGTTGAGGGAGAGAGGAAAATAGCGTGTGATAGGTTAGGCACACTGTGCACATGATGTGTTTTAAAGGGAAGATCAATTTTCTGAAATTCAGATTTTTGTAGAAATTTTGTACATTAATTAGAGGTTTTTTAAGGTATTAAGAGAGATTGTTATTCTACAACACAACTGTTTGAGTGCCATTATGTTATGTGCATATAATAATACATATGCAGATAAATTAATAGGATAAAGTATGTACAGTGATCCCTAGTTGTTCAAAAAAAAATCCTGATTTCAGGCTTAGAGTAGTGGGGCCCTTGGCAGATGTAAGTAGTTCCTTAAAGTGTACATAATTTCAACACAAAATCAGCTGTTATGAAAGCAATACCTGTCTCTAATGTGAGTAAAAAAATTACCTTTATCATAATTAATTGCAAATGGAATAAATGTACATAATTCACTCAGCATTTTAACCCTGCAAAGTGTAATGGCCAAATTAATGATTTTATTGGGTAAATACCATCTCAGTGGTAGTGTTTAGGCTGTTAATTTTATGCCATGTACTTTTTTTTATGATACTAGATGGTAGTATTGATCCTGTGTTATCTTTTTGAGGATGCACATAGGAGAATTTAGAATGCAAAGATTTTAGGAAAGGGGTTTTAACCTGTAGTTATAGGTCTAGTTTAAATTGAACAATGATATTTTACTAACAATAAGATTATGTGATTGCACTGAAGAAATACTTGTTTTAGCACAGACTGAACCAAACTGTGATATAGAGAAAATGAAGAAATATGGTAACTGCAGTGTGAAAAATAAGTCACCAGTATATGTTAAATAGATTTTCAAATCTGTCTTGTGAGTGATGTTATGTTCATATTGCATATTCACTCCAGTTTTGGGATTTACTGTTTCCTGGCACTCTGTGTTTAAGAAACTAAACATGTCATTTAGTATTATAGGTGTTTGAAGATACAAATTCTACTTAATGTAAAGTGTGAAAACGGGTGCAAAACAGTTCTCTTTCAGGGATTTTAGTTCCCATATGCCTGATTAATGATGGTGTTGTAAATATTTTTCTAGGGAGATTCTTTATGTTCTTGCTTTTAAATATTCTGTTCTGCTACTTAAACCCCCATGGAACCTATTAATAATAAGTACAATAATAATAATATAATAATAATAATAATAATAATAATAATAGTGATAATACAATGATAACGTACTGGCAATATTAATCATAATAATAGTGATAATAATAAAATGGCAATGATAATATCAGTATTAATTATAAAATAGTGATATAATAATAAATTGATTATGATAATATCAATATTGTTTTATAAATAACAGTGATATAATAAAATGAAAATGATACTATCAATATTAATTAAAATAATAGTGATAATAAAATGACATAATATCAATAGTAATTAGGCTATAATAATAGTGATATAATAATAAAATGACTATGATAATAGCAATAATAATGATAATAATAATAATAATATAATAATAATAATAATAATAACAATGTCTGTCCTCCATGTCTGACGTTTGTAACAAACAGCCCATGTGAATATATGTTGACAATAGGCCCTTTTCACGTGACGTCAGACAACTTCCGTTCTGCGTCGAAGCAGTTTAACCCGGGTTCCGCTAGCAGAGCTGGACGCTTGTGGCAGCAGTAAAATGGAGTTTTCCTGGTCTCTTAAACATCTGCTACACATAAGGTTAGATGATGTACAGCGACTTGCCGACAAATTTTTGTTAACTACACGGTCCAAACTCGATAAGGGATATAAATTCTTCATTGAGGGGTACCTGTTTGATTATGAAGGTAAGTGTTTTGTCTTCTCTAGCTCATAAGTGCTTGAACGTCATGCTAGCTGAAATTAGCAATAGGTTAGCTTTTTGTTTGCCAGTCTTCAGGTCCTATTCATGATTAAAAGAGATATTCCTTCGCAGAATAATAGTCCACTCAATATGTATTCACCCCTATGCCGATGTGAGGATGGGTGAAGGTTTTCAGTTCACAAAACAATCCTGGAGTTTAAAGCAGAAAAAGGGTTGCAGCTAACGGCAGTGAATGGAGACCAAATGTAAATGTAAAAAAAAAAGAACACAAAACTAACATAGAATGTCTCCATCTACTCATGTGGTGTAATCCAAGTGTCCGTGAGCCGCGACATTAAAATTTAATCACAAAAGTCGCTATTTACACCATGTTTTTAGCCTAAATATCAACTGTAGCATATAGCAGGTAGCATGTTAATATGGCGCCTCGCGAGACTTTGTATATATCTTAGTATATGCTTGTGTGAAAAATATCGCGACATCGACGCCATGTCTACATGCTATATGCTACAGTTGACATTTCAGCTAATAACATGGTGTAAATGGCGTCTTTTGTGGTTAAATTTTAATGTCGTGGCTTACGGACACTTGGATTACACCACACGAGCAGGATGGAGACATTCTATGTTAGTTTTGTGTTCTTTTTTTACATTTTACATTTGGTCTTCATTCACTGCCATTAGCTGCAACCCTGTTTTCTGCTGAAACTCCAGGATTGTTTTGTGAACTGAAGACCTTCACCCATCCTCACATCGGCATAGGGGTGAGGACATATTGAGTGAATTATCATGTTGTGGTTGAATATCCTTTTAGGTTACTTTTAGTACAGACCGCAAACTGTTGTTGCAACTACTTTTCCAGAATGCTACTGTTAGCAACAGGGACTGTATTGGACAATAAAAATCCAGTCATGTATTTATTGTTCATGTTGTGCCATTTCTCTCAAACATAACACAGTCTCGAATGTAGTTGATGGTGAGGCGACAGTGAGAGGGCGATGTCACAGGTCAATGAAGAAAAACGAGGAGGCTCATTACCTTCAGATTTCTCAGACGAATAGTTCTGTAGCATTATGTTTATAGATAAGTTTTCTTTTTGGTGTGTTTTTGCTGCGGTTTGCAGCCACTATCCCACAACGTTCCACTGTGGTTCAGTGTGTTTTCTCAGTCTGATGCCAATGACTTTATATAACTACAACCCAAAAGACAAGTTTGTACATATGCTTTGAAAGCAGAAGTAGGTTGTTGGAGGACAATAAAGACTGAGAAAGATTCTGTTTGATAAGTCAAAATTAAAATTAATGTTTCTGAAGTTTACATTTCATTACTCTTTGTTGATATAATGAAACATAATTACAGTGTGCTGGAATACTGAACATTGTTATGTCTCTATTAATAGGTTACACTTGACTCTGATGAGTACCTGTATTCCTGAAGCATATGTCATGTTCTTGCTGTGCTGGGAAGGCACTATTGAAATTTCACATTAGTAGCACTTCTTTTTCAAAGTGCTCACTATAGCACCATGGGCTTCAGGGACAATCCCATTGCCTCTAGCATGTACCAGCGCACTGCAGACCTGGCATCGGCGAGGACAACAGGTCAGATATTAACATTTGTTATACTTGATGATGTAGGCCAAGCAGTTTGTATTGACCTAGCTCAAGTAATTGTTCATCATTTGTATATTACAGGGAATTGCACCAGAGGCTACAAATGACATGTCAGTGCGTAAAGCGGTGGCAAGGACAAAGAAAAGTGTCAGGACTGGTGTGAAGTGCACACTGTATAGAGCATATGCAGGTGAGCCTGAGTGAACCCCCATCTATACAAACAATTTAATGCCCTCTAACATAACAAACCATAACCGTGAATAGTATTTATTGCTTTAATCATCAATTGCTTGTTGACAGGCCTTCAGTAGTTAGGGGGCCAAACCAGCGGGGACGGGGGGACAGTAGGGTTCCCAGCACCAGACTTGATTTCACGAATTTCGTTTGTTTAATATATGAAGAATTGTAAAATATCACTATAATGAGGCTGTTCAGTCAGACAGAGACAGATCAAAGGCTGAACTTGGTATTTCATCCTCACATGCAGGCAGTGAAGGTCGAGCTGTACGCAGCATGTACAGTTTATATTATGTTCATAATAATGTTGATTAATGTTGAAATGATGTTGTTCTGCCTCAATAATGATTATAAATCCCACCAGACTAAAGTGATCACGTGGTCAAAACGTGTCATTTTCAAAAAAATATTAACCCTCAGCCTCACGTCATCAATCAGGCACCATATATTTAGCAATGAACTTGGTTATTGTCCAAGTGATTTCCCCCGTTTAGAACTGTGCTCATAGGGTTTAGTGACACTTTCAAACATGTCGGGCAATGACGGCTGTCTTTGGTTTAGCGTGTGGCACACTGGTGCTTGGCATTTTAGCCATACAACTGTCGTAAATGGCTTTGTGGTGGGTTTTTTTTTTTAAGTGCTGGAAGAGGTTTGTGTTGCCCCATAGAGAAAGCAACAGCAGCACGGCATGTTCTGCACAATACCTGATGCTGGCGCAGCATTGTCCTTTTTAAAACAGAATAATTCCACACCGCTGATGTGCTGTTCCTCTTCAAGACTTAAGTCTCAGTTGAGTCAATTTCTGACTGTTCCTTTGAGCCAGAGGCCATTGCACAACAGGTTAAGGTGCAGCATAAAAGGTGGATGCAGTGGAGCGGTCCATTCTCGCTCTCTCTCCCTCTCTCTCTCTCTCTCGCTCTCTCCCCCTCTCTCTCCTCTGAGGTCATATGTTGAAGTTGATAACGACTAGTCAAAGTGGGCATGGCTTATGACGCAATAAAGAACAAACATTTATTTCAGCTCAAGTATTATGCAGAGGCCTGTGAAATTCTCAGGCTATATGTATAATAGCACACAGACCACCCATAGCAAAAAATTGCATGTTTACTCCACTAGGTGGCGCTATAACATAAGAAAAAAAACATCAAGTGACAAGTAAGTCGATCAGACTCACACCACATTTGATGAGCATGATGTGGAGTCGCTCCTGAGTCGAGTCTTTCACACATCCAGTGCTCTTCCCATTACAATTTCAATCCCGCAGGTGGAAACGTCGGCACATGTCCCGCTGGGGGCCGAGTGGCGCAAGGAGGCTTGGCCCCTTTCATAACTGCTTGCAGTTCTAGTTAGGGGGCCAAGCCCGTGGGGCCTGGGGGACGTGTATGCACAAGCATACACATTTCCCAGGACCAGCGGTGCTGGGAACCCTATTGTTTTTGTTAAGATTTTTAGGGCCCCGAGCGACGACAACATCGTCTGACGAGGACCCTCTTGAAATCGTACTGTTTATTAGGGGGTCAAGCCGCGGGGCCTGAGGACCGCGTATGCTGGGAACCCTATCGTTTTTGTTAAAGTTTTTTTTTATAGTTCTTCTTCATTAGGGCGCCGAGCGACGACGCAGTCGTCCGACGAGGACCCTCTTGAAATCGCGCTGTTTATTAGGGCCCGAGCACGTATCGTGCGAGGACCCTCTTGAAAACTGTAATGTTTATTAGGGCCCGCAGTGGACGACGCAGTCGTCCGACGAGGACCCTCTTGAAATCGCGCTGTTATTAGGGCCCGAGTGACGACAACGTCGTCCGACGAGGGACCCTCTTGAAATCGCGCTGTTTATTGGGGCCCGAGCGACGAAGTAGTCGTCTGACGAGGACCCTCTTGAAACTGTAATGTTTATTAGGGCCCGAGCGACGACAACGTCGTCCGACGAGGACCCTCTTGAAATCGTACTGTTTATTAGGGCCCGAGCACCGTAGGTGCAAGGCCCTATTGTTTTTGCTCAGACTGCCCAAAAAATGAATCGCATTTTTGGGGCTTAAACATACTCAAAAACTCACCAATTTTGGCCCACACACATCAGTCTTGGTGAAAATTTACGTGTCATGTGGTTTTGGTTGGTGGGCGTGGCAAAATGACCTGGCCACGCCCTTTAAACGCCGCCATCACCCGCACGTTTCACCGATTTGCACGAAAATCGGTACACACGTAGATCGTGCCCGGACGCACAACAATGTATCTGGGACCCATAGGCTAAAACCCAACAGGAAGTCAGCCATTTTGAATTTCGTGGTCATTTTGGCGTTTTCCACGCGTCGCATTTTAACGAACTCCTCCTACAGGATTCATCAGAACGGCTTCAAAATCACCAGCTGTCATCTACATTACTTTGTGATCAAAAGTTATCAAAAGATTTTCCCACCGTCAAACGGTTTGGCTGTGAGGTGGCGGCGAAGTTTGATGTCTCGCCATGAAACACGAAATTGCTACAAGTTTAGCATTCATGGTCTGATATGCACCAAACTGCACATGTGTGATAGCAGTCCTGCCCTGAACACATCTATATCAACAAATTCCAGGATTGTGATAACGCCCCCTGCTGGCGACAGGAAACAACATGTTTTATAGTTTGATGGCTGCTCCAAGCATGTTACACATATCCACCTCAATCTACTCAGACAACTCTTCAGACCTTGGGTAATGGTATATTGTCAAGATCGTGACATATTGTCAAACAGCTTTGCTCTGAGAGTGCGGCGAAGGTTGATGTTTCACCAGCACACAGGAAGTTGCTTTAACTGCCCTGTACATGGTCAGATCTGCCTGAAACTTCACAGGTGTATTAACAGTCCAAGCCTTAACATATGATATGAATTTCAGCAGCGGGCGTGCCTAAATGGCTTGGCCACGCCCATTTTTAACAGTATCCCCCTTTAGGACGTTTCACCGATATGCACGAAAATCGGTGGGCACATGTATCACACCCAGACGGACAAAAAAGTCTCTTGCACCCATAGGCTAAACCCAACAGGAAGTCCTCTATAATTAGGGCCCGAGCACCGTAGGTGCAAGGCCCTATTGTTTTTGCTCAGACGCCCAAAAAATGAATCGATTTTTGGGGGCTTAAACATACTCAAAAAACTCACCAATTTTGGCACACACATCAGTCTTGGTGAAAATTTACGTGTCATGTGGTTTTGGTTGGTGGGCGTGGCAAAATGACTGGCCACGCCCTTTAAACGCCGCCATCACCCCGCACGTTTTCACCGATTTGCACGAAAATCGGTACACACGTAGATCGTGCCCGGACGCACAACAATGTATCGGGGGACCCATAGGCTAAACCCAACAGGAAGTCAGCCATTTTGAATTTCGTGGTCATTTTTGGCGTTTTCCACGCGTCGCATTTTAACGAACTCCTCCTACAGGATTCATCAGAACGGCTTTCAAAATCACCAGCTGTCATCTACATTACTTTGTGATCAAAAGTTATCAAAAGATTTTCCCACCGTCAAACGGTTTGGGTGTGAGGTGGCGGCGAAGTTTGATGTCTCGCCATAAAACACGAAATTGCTACAAGTTTAGCATTCATGGTCTGATATGCACCAAACTGCACATGTGTGATAGCAGTCCTGCCCTGAACACATCTATATCACAAAATTCCAGGATTGGGGATAACGCCCCCTGCTGGCGACAGGAAACAACATGTTTTATAGTTTGATGGCTGCTCCAAGCATGTTACACATATCCACTCAAATCTACTCAGACAACTCTTCAGACCTTGGTAATGGTATATTGTCAAGATCGTGACATATTGTCAAACAGCTTTGCTCTGAGAGTGCGGCGAAGGGTTGATGTTTCACCAGCACACAGGAAGTTGTTTTTAACTGCCCTGTACATGGTCAGATCTGCCTGAAACTTCACAGGTGTTATTAACAGTCCAAGCCTTAACATATGATATGAATTTCAGCGGGCGGGCGTGCCTAAATGGCTTGGCCACGCCCATTTTTAACAGTATCCCCCATAGGCGTTTCACCGATATGCACGAAAATCGGTGGGCACATGTATCACACCCAGGACGGACAAAAAAGTCTCTTGCACCCATAGGCTAAACCCAACAGGAAGTCCTCTATAATTAGGGCCCGAGCACCGTAGGTGCAAGGCCCTATTGTTTTTGCTCAGACTGCCCAAAAAATGAATCGCATTTTTGGGGGCTTAAACATACTCAAAAACTCACCAATTTTGGCACACACATCAGTCTTGGTGAAAATTTACGTGTCATGTGGTTTTGGTTGGTGGGCGTGGCAAAATGACCTGGCCACCCCCTTTAAACGCCGCCATCACCCGCACGTTTTCACGATTTGCACGAAAATCGGTACACACGTGATCGTGCCCGGACGCACAACAATGTATCTGGGCCCCATAGGCTAAACCCAACAGGAAGTCGGTTTATTTTGAATTTCGTGGCCCATTTTTGGCGTTTTTCCGCGTCGCATTTTAACGAACACCTTCTACGGGATTCATCAGATCGGCTTCAAATTGGTGTGAACCTTCCAGGCTAGTTTGTGATTAAAATTTATTAAAAGATTCTGTTTCAGTTAAAGGGTGTTGCCATGAGTTGGCAGCTAATTTGGATGATTCCCCATGAAACAGGAAATGGTTATAACTTTGGCATACATGCTCAGATCTGCACGAAACTTAATATGTTTCATTATAGTCCCACCCTGAACACATATGCATGAGAAAATTCCGCAATTGTCATAGCGCCCCCTGCTGGTGGCATGAAATGTTATGTTTTAGACTTTGAGGTGCTGCTGCGTACATTTTGGACCGTATCTCACTCCAATTTGGTGTGGAAAACCTTCAGACCTTGCTAATGCTATGTTGTGCAAGTCGTAACGTTTTTTCGACGGACTTCGCCCTGACAGCGCAACATAGGTTGACGTTTCGTACAAACACATTAATGGCATTTACTTCTGTGTACACGTTCGCGTCGCCATGAAACTTCACATGTATGATAATAATCCCAGCCTGAAAAACATCTACATGAAACTCATGAGTCACAGTCATTGCGCAACCTAGTGGGGACAGGAAGTGACACACAATTGCTTCCTACTGTGTCAAAAGGGGGTGAAAATTCAGCACCTGATCCACCAGTGGGCCTCTGGTGACAATGGTCGCGCAGTCGGCTCCGAGTGGCGCGGGGGTGCGAGGGCCCCTTCAACGCTGCTTGCAGCTTTAATTGTTTATTATTCTTTACACTTTTCAAGCCCCAATTTCACCCCTTTCCATGCTCAAAAAAATCACGAAACTTTGCAAAGTCGTTCGGCCACATCCGAAATTCGATATTTTGGGATGCTGCGCACAAGGTCGATCGTCGCCATGCATATTCAAGCAGTTCTCTCTCCCACATATTTATCCAAACTGCTTCAGA
The DNA here is from genome assembly GCA_034769285.1 of Lutjanus argentimaculatus. Classification (NCBI taxonomy): domain Eukaryota; kingdom Metazoa; phylum Chordata; class Actinopteri; order Lutjaniformes; family Lutjanidae; genus Lutjanus; species Lutjanus argentimaculatus. Next base: position 14,617 of record JAWZSL010000077.1, on the reverse strand, counting down.
ATGTCTGTGTGCCATCTAGACAACGTTGTGATCAAACTGGTCCCACCCTGAGTATTTGATATTAATTTCATAAGTGGGCGTGGCTAAAAAAAAAAACCTCCTCAAATGATCTGATTGACTTCAAAACTGATGTGTACCATATAGACAAGTGTGTGATTAAAAGTTATTAAAAGAATTGGTCAGTGTAGAACAGTGTGGGTGTGGCATGGTGTCGACTTTTGATGTCTCGCCATGGAACACGAAATTGCTATAACATGGGATCACATGGTCAAATCTGCTCCAAACTTCACAAGTATGATAAAAGTCCCCGCCTGAACACATCTACATGATGCTCACGAGTCATAGCACAACCTAGTGGAGACAGGAAGTAACACCCGATTCCTTCTTACAGTGTACGAAGGGGGTGAAAATTCAGCACCTCGTCTGCAAGTCAGCCTCTGGCGGCATGGTCACGGCGCAGCAGGCCCCGAGTGGCGTGGGGGCTGCGGCTGCAAGCACCCGAGTTGCGCGGGGGGTGCGAGGGCCCGTTCAACGCTGCTTGCAGCTTTAATTAGGGCCCGAGCACGTCCGTGCGAGGACCCTATTGAATTTCAAGGAATTATTATTCTTTTTCTTATTATTAGGGCCCGACACCGTCCGGTGCGAGGACCCTATTGAAATTGAAGGAATTATTATTCTTTTTCTTATTATTATTATTATTATTACGACAAAAATAAATCGCTTATTTGGGGGCTTTAACATATTCAAAAAGTCACCAAATTTGGCATGCGCGTCAGTACCCGTGTAAATTTAGGTGTGATATGCTTTTCGTCAAGGGCCGGCCCAAAATGGTTAGGCCACGCCCCTTAAACAGGGGCCCGGACTGAAGGTTTCACCGATTGCCACGAAAATCGGTACACACATAGATCATGCCCAGACGCACAAAAAAGGTCATAGGTACCAGGAGGCTAAACCCAACAGGAAGTGAGATATTTTTAATTTGGCGGCCATTTTTGGCGTTTTACACGTTCTGTATTTTAACGAACTCCTCCTACAGGATTAATCATATTGACTTCAAAATTGCTGTGTATCATTTAGACTACTTTGTGATCAAAAGTTATCAAAAGATCCGCTACCCGTTGAGGGGCGTATCGGCTTTTTCGCGTCGAAGTTTGATGTTTCGCCATGCAAAACGAAATTGTCATAACTTTAGCATAAATGGTCCGATCTGCACCAAACTTCACGTGTTTGATAATAGTCCCGCCTCAACACACGTATGTCAAAAGATTCTATAATTTTCATAGCGCCCCCTGCTGCCCACAGGAAATGTAATGTTTTACTGTTTGAGGTGCTCCTCTGACCATCTTGACCATATCTGACTCAAATTTGGTCAGGAAGGCCTGAAGACCTTGGTAATGCTATATTGTGAAGATCATGACGTATCGTCAAACGGCGTTGCGCCCACAGCGCGGCGAAGTTCATGATTCGCCAAAATGCAGATATGTGCCCTTAACTGCAGTGTCCTTGCTCATATCTGCCTGAAACTTCATAGGTGTGTTATGGTCCAGCCCTGACACATGTGATTTGAGTTTCATGAGTGGGCGTGTCCAAATGGCTTGGCCACGCCCTTTTAAACAGCAGCCCCCGCGGCCAGTTTCACCGACATGCACGAAAATCGGTACACACATGTATCACACCCAGACGCACAAAAAAGCCTCTGGGACCCATAGGCTAAAAACCAACAGGAAGTCGGCCATTTTGAATTTCGTGGTAAATTTTGGCGTTTTCGCACGCGTTGCCTTGTAAGAGTTCCTGCCTACAGGATTCATCAGAACGGCTTCAAATTTGTTGGATACCCTCTAGACTAGCTTGTCAGTAAAAGTTATCAACTGATTTTCCCTCAGTTCAACGGTATGGCCGTCAGGTGGCGGCGAATTTTGATGATTTGCCATGAGACAGGAAATTGCTATAAATTTAGCAAAAACGGTCCAATCTGCACCAAACTTCTCATGTGTGATCATAGTCCCCACCTGAAACACCACTACGTGACAATATTCCAGGATTGTCATAGCGCCCCCTGCTGGCGACAGGAAAATGACATGTTTTAGGGGTTTGACGTACCGCTCCAAGCGTTTTTGACCATATCCAAAACAAATCAACTCAGACAGGTCTTCAGACTTTGGCGATGCTTTTATTGTGAAGATCTTGAGGCCAGGTCAAACGGCGTTGCCCTGAGAGCGTGGCCAAGGTTGACGTTTCGCCAAAACACAGGAAGTTGCTTTAAATGCACTGTACCTGGTCAGATCTGCCTGAAACTTCACATGTTTATTGACAGTCAAACTCTGAACAAATGATATGAATTTCGTCAATGGGCGTGGCTAAATGCCTTGGCCACCCCATTCCTAAATGTAGCCGCCATAGGACGTATCACCGATATGCACGAAAATCGGTACACATATGTATCAGACCCAGGCACACAAAAAGTCTCTTGAACCCATAGGCTAAACCCCAAAAGGAAGTCGGCCATTTTGAATTTTGTGGTCAATTTTTCTCTCTCACCATGACACAGGAAAATACTATAACTTTGCTATAAATGGTCTTATGTGCACCAAAACTTCACAGTATGATAAAAGTCCCAGCCTGAACACATCTGCATGACGCTCAGGAGTCATAGTCATACACCACCTAGTGGAGACAGGAAGTAAAACCGCATTGCTTCCTACAGCGTCCAAAGGGGGTGAAAATTCAGCACCTCGTCTGCCAGTCAGCCTCTGGCGACAAGGTTCATGGCGGCAGCAGCCCCCGAGTGGCATGGGGGCTGCGGTCGCCAGCACCCCGAGTTGCCGGCAGTCCGAGTAGCGTGGGGGTGCGAGGGCCCGTTCAACGCTGCTTGCAGCTTTAATTATTATTATTATTATTACGACAAAAATAAATCGCTTATTTGGGGGCTTTAACATATTCAAAAAGTCACCAAATTTGGCATGCGCGTCAGTCCCCGTGTAAATTTAGGTGTGCTATGGTTTTTGTCAAGGGCCGGCCCAAAATGGTTAGGCACGCCCTTAAACAGGGGCCCGGACTGAAGGTTTCACCGATTGCCACGAAAATCGGTACACACATAGATCATGCCCAGACGCACAAAAAAGGTCATAGGTACCAGGAGGCTAAACCCAACAGGAAGTGAGATATTTTTAATTTGGCGGCCATTTTTGGCGTTTTTACACGTTCTGTATTTTAACGAACTCCACCTACAGGATTAATCATATTGACTTCAAAATTGCTGTGTATCATTTAGACTACTTTGTGATCAAAACTTATCAAAAGATCCGCTACCCGTTGAGGGGCGTATCGGCTTTTTGGCGTCGAAGTTTGATGTTTCGCATGAAAAACGAAATTGTCATAACTTTAGCATAAATGGTCCGATCTGCACCAAACTTCACGTGTTTGATAATAGTCCCGCCCTGAACACACGTATGTCAAAAGACTCTATAATTTTCATAGCGCCCCCTGCTGGCGACAGGAAATGTAATGTTTTACTGTTTGAGGTGCTGCTCTGACCATCTTGACCATATCTGACTCAAATTTGGTCAGGAAGGCCTGAAAACCTTGGTAATGCTATATTGTGAAGATCATGACGTATCGTCAAACGGCGTTGCGCCCACGGCGCGGCAAAGTTGATGATTCGCCAAAATGCAGATATGTGGCCTTAACTTCAGTGTCCTTGGTCATATCTGCCTGAAACTTCATTGGTGTGTTAATGGTCCAGCCCTGAACATGTGATTTGAGTTTCATGAGTGGGGCGTGTCCAAAAAGCCTTGGCCACGCCCCTTAAACAGCAGCCCCCGCGGCCAGTTTCACCGACATGCACGAAAATCGGTACACACATGTGTCACACCCAGACGCACAAAAAAGCCTCTGCGACCCATAGGCTAAAACCAACAGGAAGTCGGCCATTTTGAATTCCGTGGTAAATTTTGGCGTTTCGCACGCGTTGCCTTGTAAAAAGTTCCTGCCTACAGCATTCATCAGAACGGCTTCAAATTTGTTGGATACCCTCTAGACTAGCTTGTGAGTAAAAGTTATCAACAGATTTTCCCTCAGTTGAACGGTATGGCCGTCAGGTGGCGGCGAATTTTGATGATTCGCCATGAGACAGGAAATTGCTATAAATTTAGCAAAAAACGGTCCAATCTGCACCAAACTTCTCATGTGTGATCATAGTCCCCACCTGAACACCACTACGTGACAATATTCCATGGTTGTCATAGCGCCCCTGCTGGCGACAGGAAATGACATGTTTTAGAGTTTGACGTACCGCTCCAAGGTGGTTGACCATATCCACAACAAATCAAAATCAGACAGGTCTTCAGACTTTGCCGATGCTATATTCTGAAGATTCTTGAGGCCAGGTCAAACGGCGTTGCCCTGACAGCGTGGCGAAGGTTGACGTTTCGCCAAAACACAGGAAAGTTGCTTTAAATGCACTGTACCTGGTCAGATCTGCCTGAAATTCACATGTTTATTGACAGTCAAACTCTGAACAAATGATATCAATTTCGTCAATGGCCGTGGCTAGATGCCTTGGCCACGCCCATTTCCTAAATGTAGCCGCCATAGGACGTATCCCCCGATTGTGCACGAAAATCGGTACACATATGTAGCAGGGCACAGGCACACAAAAAAGTCTCTTGGACCCATAGGCTAAACCCAACAGGAAGTCTGGCATTTTGAATTTTGTGGTCAATTTTTCTCTCTCACCATCACACAGGAAAATACTATAACTTTGCTATAAATGGTCTTATGTGCACCAAAACTTCACAAGTCTGATAAAAGTCCCAGCCTGACCACATCTACATGATGCTCATGAGTCATAGTCATAGCACAACCTAGTGGAGACAGGAAGTAACACGGCATTGCTTCCTACAGTGTCCAAAGGGGCTGAAAATACAGCACGTCGTCTGCCAGTCAGCCCCTGGCCACAACGTCATGACGGCCGCAGGCCCCGAATGGCGTGGGGGCTGCGGTCGCCAGCACCCGAGTTGCGTGGGGGTGCGAGGGCCCGTTCAACGCTGCTTGCAGCTTTAATTAGGGCCCGAGCACCGTCCCGGGGGCGAGGACCCTATTGAATTTCAAGGAATTATTAGGGCCCGAGCACCGTCCGGTGCGAGGACCCTATTGAATTTCAAGGAATTATTATTATTATTATTCTGGCAAAAGTAAAACGCTTATTTGGGGGCTTTAACATATTCAAAAACTCACCAAATTTGGTAATCGCATCAGTCGTGGTGTAAATTTAGGGTGTATTAGGCTGTCGGCGGTTGGGAGGTGCAAAATGGCTAGGCCACGCCCCTTAAACAGCAGCCCTGCGGCATATTTTACCGACATGCACGAAAATCGGAACACACATGTATCACACCCAACGCACAAAAAAGTCCCCTTGGACACATAGGCCAAACCCAACAGGAAGTTGGCCATTTTGAATTTCATGGTCATTTTTGGCGTTTCGGACGTTTTCATATTTTAACGAACTCCTCCTACAGGATAAATCAGAACGGCTTTTTAAATCGCTGTGTACCAACTACACTACTTTGTGATCAAAAGTTATTAAAAGATTGCGCTACGTTCAAGGGCTTGGACGTGAGGTGGCGACGAATTTTGAATGTCTCGCCATGAAAAACGAAATTGCTATAACTTTAGCATAAATGGTCTGATCTGCACCAAACTTCACATGCTTGCTAATAGTCCCGCCCTTAAACATGTCTATATGAAAATATTCCATAAATGTCATAGCGCCCCTACTGGCAACAGGAAATGACATGCTTTACAGTTTGAGGTGCTGCTCTAAGCACGTTGACCACATCTGACTCAAATTTGGTCAGTGAGGCCTTAAGACCTTGGTAATGCTATATTGTGAAGATCATGACGTATCGTCAAACGGCGTTGCGCCCAGAGCGCAGCGAAGTCGATGTTTCGCCAAAACCCAGGAAAGTGGCCTTCACTTCAGTGTCCTTGGTCATATCTGCCCGAAACTTCACATGTGTGTTAATGGTCCAGGCCTGAACATGTGACATGAGTTTCAATGATGGGCGTGGCCAAATGGCTTGGCCACGCCCTTTAAACATCAGCCCCTGCGGCACATTTTCACCGACATGCACGAAAATTGGTACACATATGTATGACACCCAGACGCACAAAAAAAACCTCTTGCACCCATTGGCCAAACCCAACAGGAAGTCAGCCATTTTGGATTTGGCGGCCATCTTCGGCGTTTTGCACGTGTTGTATTTTAATGAACTCCTCCTACAGGATTAATCAAAAACAGCTTCAAAATCACTGTGTGCCATCTAGACAAGGTTGTGATCAAAAGTTATAAAAAGATTACGCTCTTGTTGAAGGGTTTTTGGCCGTGACGTGGCGGCAAAGTTTGATGTCTCGCCATTGAAACATGAAATTGCTATATCTTTACCATAAATGCTCCGATCTGCACCAAACTTCACATGCTTCATAATAGTCCTGCCCTGAACACGTCTACGTCCAGAAATTTTGGAATTGTCATAGCGCCCCTGCTAGCGACAAGAAATACCATGTTTTAGACTTTGAGGTGCTACTCTGAGCACATTGACCATATTCATTCAAATTTGGTCAGAAAGGCCCTTTAACATGTTGGTAATGCTATATTGTGAAGACCATGATGTCTCGTCAAAGGGTGCCGCCCGACAGCGCGGCGAAGGTTGATGTTTCGCCAAAACACAGGGAGTGGACATAACTTCAGTTTACTTAGTGGAATCTTCCTGAATCTTATTATGTTTGTCACTGGTCCCGCCCTGAGCATTTGATATTAATTTCGTAAGTGGGCGTGGCTCAACAAACCCTCCTCCTCAAATAATCCGATTGACTTCAAAAGTGGTGTGTACCATATAGATGAGTGTATGATCAAAAGTTATTTTAAAGAATTGGTCAGCGTTCAACAGCGTGGCCGTGGCGTGGCGTCAACTTTTGACATCTCGCATGAAACACGAAATTGCTATTAACATGGGATTACATGGTCAAAAACTGCTCCAAACTTCACAAGTATGATAAAAGTCCCGGCCTGAACACATCTGCATGACGCTCAGGAGTAATAGTCATAGCGCCACCTATTGGAGAGAGGAAATAACACCGCATTGCTTCCTACAGCGCCCAAACGGGGTGAAAATTCAGCACCTCGTGTGCCAGTCGGCCTCTGGCCACAAGGTCATGACAGCCGCAGGCCCCGAATGGCGTGGGGGCTGCGGTCGCCAGCACCCCGAGTTGCGTGGGGGTGCGAGGGCCCGTTCAACGCTGCTTGCAGCTTTAATTATTTATTATTATTATTATTATTATTATTCTGGCAAAAGTAAATCGCTTTGGAGGGGACTTTAACATATTCAAAAACTCACCAAATTTGGTAATGCATCAGTCCTGGTGTAAATTTAGGTGTATTAGAGTTGTCGGCGGTGGGAGGTGCAAAATGCCTAGGCCACGCCCTTTAAACTGCAGCCCTGCGGCATATTTTACCAACATGCACGAAAAATCGGAACAATCATGTATCACACCAAAACGCACAAAAAAGTCTCTTGGACCCATAGGCCAAACCCAACAGGAAGTCGGCCATTTTGAATTTCGTGGTCATTTTTGGCGTTTCACATGTTTCATATTTTAACAAAACTCCTCCTACACGATCAATCAGAACGGCTTCAAAATCACTGTCTACCATCTACACTACTTTGTGATCAAAACTTATAAAAAGATCGCGCTATCGTTGTAGGGTGTGGCCGTGAGGGGCCGGCGAATTTTGATGTCTCGCCATGAAACACGAAATTGCTATAACTTTGGTATACATGCTTGGATCTGCACCAAACTTACTGTGTTTCATAATAGTCCCCGCCCTGAACACATTTCAATGACAATAGTTTGCGCTTGTCACAGCGCCCCCTCTTGGTGACAGAAAATGTCATTTTTTGACTTTGAGGTGCTGCTATGAGCACGTTCACCGTATCTCAGTCAAATCTGGCGTGTAAGTGCAAAAAACTTGGCAATTCTATGACGTGAAGGTCGTGACATTTCATCAAAGGGCGACGCCCCCAGAGCGTGGCGAAGGTCGACGTTTCGAAAAGCGACGTTTTTGTCATTAACTTTCGTGTACAACTTCGTATCGCCAAGTTATTTCCCACGTTGGTAACAGGTCCCGCCCTGGACATGTGACATGAGTTTGGTCAGTGGGCGTGGCCAAACGCCTTGACCACGCCCTTTAAAACTGCAGCCCCGCCCCACGTTTCACCGAGGTGCACGAAATCGGTACACACGTCTATCACTCCAGGACGCACAAAAAAAGTCTCTGGGACCCATAGGCTAAAACCAACAGGAAGTCGCCCATTTTGAATTTCGTGGTAAATTTTGGCGTTTCGCACGCGTCGCCTTGTAAGAGTTCCTGCCTACAGTATTCATCAGAACGGCTTCAAAATTGCTGCCTACCCTCTACACTAGCTTGTGAGTAAAAGTTATCAACAGATTTTGCCTCAGTTGAACGGTATGGCCGTCAGGTGCCGGCGAATTTTGATGATTCGCCATGAGACAGGAAATTGCTATAAATTTAGAAAAAACGGTCCAATCTGCACAAAACTTCTCATGTGTGATCATAGTCTGACCCTGAACACAGCCACATGACAATATTCCATGATAGTCATAGCACCCCCTGCTGGCGACAGGAAATAACATGTTTTAGAGTTTGACGTACTGCTCCCAAGTGTGTTGACCATATCCAACTCAAATCTACTCAGACAGGTCTTCAGACCTTGGTGATGCTATATTGTGAAGATCTTGAGGCCAGGTCAAATGGCGTTGCCTGAGAGCATGGCGAAAGTTGACGTTTCGCTAAAACACAGGAAGTTGCTTTAAAATGCACTGCACCTGCTCAGATCTGCCTGAAACTGCACATCTTTATTAACAGTCCAACTCTGAACATATGATATAAATTCCGTCAATGGGCGTGGCTAAATGCCTTGGCCACGCCCATTTTAAAAGTTAGCCGCCATAGGACATCTCACCGATATGCACGAAAATCGGTAGACATATGTATCAGACCCGGGCACACAAAAAAGTCTCTTGGACCCATAGGCTAAACCCAACAGGAAGTCTGGCATTTTGAATTTTGTGGTCAACCTTGCTGTCTCACCATGAAAACAGGAAAAGGCTATAACTTTGCTAAAAATGCTCTTATGTGCACCAAACTTGACAAGTATGATAAAAGTCCCCGCCTGAACACATCTGCATGACGCTCAGGAGTCATAGTCATAGCACACCTAGTGGAGACAGGAAGTAACACCGCATTGCTTCCTACAGCGTCCAAAGGGGGTGAAAAGTCAGCACCTCGTCTGCCAGTCAGCCTCTGGCGACAAGGTTTACGGCGGCAGCAGGCCCCGAGTGGCATGGGAACTGCGGTCGCCAGCACCCCAAGTTGCCGGCAGTCCGAGTTGCGTGGGGGTGCGAGGGCCCGTTCAACGCTGCTTGCAGCTTTTAAATTTTTTATATATTTCCCGCGCCAATTTCGCCCCTTTCCCATGCTCAAAAACTCACCAAACTTTCCAAAGTCGTCCGGCCGGATCCGAAATTCGATATTTTGGGATGCGCGCACAAGGTCGACGCGAAATGGCGAAATAGCGCCCCCTAAAAACATTCAAAAGACCTCCGCATTGGGGTTTATTTGTCGTAGGCTCACGCAATTTGGTACACACATTTATCATGCCAAGACGCACAAAAAAGTCTCTTAACGTCGTGGTGAAATGTCAACAGGAAGTCGGCCATTTTGATTTGAAGGGTCAAAAAAGGGGCCGATTTTGGCCTTTTTTTGCAATTTCCACTACTTGCATTTGAGCGAACTCGTCCCAGGGATTTCATCCGATCGTCTTCAAATTTTGGTACACGTCATCATCACCCCATGCTGATCAAAGTTATTAAAAGAATTTCTGTAGGTCAAAGGGCGTGGCTGCTAGGGCTCGACAAACTTTGGGGACTGTTTTGGAGCGCGCCGTTTCGCTTTGAACGGCTGTCACGCCCACATACTTCATGGTTACAGCTTCAAACTTGCTGGACATGATGAGGGCGCCGCCCTGAACGTATCCATGTATTGACTTTCCATCTAACTCATAGGGGCCCCCGGTGGTAAAAGGAAATGACCTGTTTTTACTTTTAACATGTACTGATGCCACATAGTTGACCCCATCGACTTCATTCCCCTTCTACAACATGCAGAACAAGTTGGTGAAGTCACATCATGAAGGCCGTGAAGTCACGAGTAACGGCGTCCGTGTGGCGGCGCGGCGACTATCGATCCTTCGCCGTGAAATTACGTTTGCCCTTTTGATGTCTTTAATGAAGTCATATCATCATGAAAATTGATAGACAGGTCAAGAATGGTTTAAACTCTTACATGTGATAGGGGCGTCACCCATGGGCGGGGCAAAATGCCTCTATAGCGCCCCCTTGAAATCTTCAAAAACCCCTCTCCATAGGGGTTTTTTTGGAGTAGGAAGATGAAAATTTGGGACACATGTGTAACTTGTCCAGACGCACAAAAAAGTCTTTTGCACCATTGGTCTACTCCAAACAGGAAGTCGGCCATTTTGATTTTTCGTGTCATTTTGGCGTGATTTCCACACGTTGTATTTTGAACGAACTCCTCCTAGGGATTTTGTCCAATCCACTTCAAATTTCTTTCACATCATCCAGAGACTGTGCTGATCAAAAGTTATTAAAAGCTTTTCTCTATGTCAATGGGCGTGGCTGCTATGGCGCTGCCATTTTTGATGATGGAAATGACCAGTGTTTATTTTAACATGTACTGATGCCACATAGTTGACCCCATCAACTTCATTCCACTTCTAAAACATGCAGAACAAGTTGGTGAGCTACATCATGAACGCTGTGAAGGTACGAGTAATGGCGTCCGTGTGTGGCGGCGTGGCGAATATCGATCCTTCGCCATGAAACTACCTTTGCCCTTTTGATGGCTTTAATGAACTCATATCATCATGAAAATTGATACACCGGTCAAGGATGGCAACCTCTTACATGTGATAGGGGCGTCGCCCTGGGCGGGGCAAAATTGCCTCTATAGCACCCCCTTGAAATTTCAAAAACCCCTCCCCATAGGGGTGTTTTTGGAGTAGGAAGATGAAATTGGTTACACATGTGTAACTTTTCCAGACGAACAAAAAAGTCTCTTACGCCATTGGTTTTACTCCAAACAGGAAGTCGGCCATTTTGATTTTCACGTGTCATTTTGGCGTGATTATCTCACGTTGTATTTGAACGAAAATCGTCCTAGGGATTTTGTCCAATCCACTTCAAATTTCTTTCACATCATCCTGAGACTATGCTGATCAAAAGTTATTAAAAGCTTTTTTCTATGTCGATGGGTGTGGCTGCTATGGCGCTGCCATCTTTGATCCATCGCCATGCATATTCAAGCAGCTCTCTCTCCCACATATTTATCCAAACTGCTTCAAAATGTCTGTGTGCCATCTAGACAACGTTGTGATCAAAAGTTATCCCAAAAAATTTTGCTCATATTGAAAAGGGTGTGGTTGTGAGATGGCGGCGAATTTTGATGTCTCGCCATCCCAAACATGACATTGCTATAACTTTTGCATACATGCTCCGATCTGCACCAAACTTCACATGGTTGATAATAGTCCCGCCCTGAAGACGTTTCCATGCAGAAATTTTGTAATTGTCATAGCGCCCCCCGCTGGTGACAGGAAATACCATGTTTTAGACTTTGAGGTGCTGCTCTGACCACATTGACCATATTCAACTCAAATTTGATGTTGGTCCTGCTATATTGTGAAGACCATGATGTCTCATAAGACACTGCTGCCCTGATGGCGCGGCGAATGTTTGATGTTTCGCCAAAACACAGGAAGTGAACATAACTTCAGTTTACTTGGTCGAATCTTCCTGAATCTTTATATGTTTGTCACTGGTCCCGCCCTGAGGGATATGATATTAATTTTCATAAGTGGGCGTGGCTAAATAAACTCCTCCTCCACAAATGATCCAATTGACTTCAAAACTGGTGTGTACCATATAGACAAGTGTGTGATCAAATCTGATTCACAGAATTGGTCAGCGTTGAACGGTGTGGGTGTTGGCATGGCATCGACTTTTCATGTCTCGCCATGAAACACGAAATTGCTATAACTTTTAGCATAAATGGTATGTTCTTTTACCAGACTTCAGATTTTTGATAATAGTCCCACCCTGAACACATCTATATTAAATATTCCATAATTTTCATACTGTCCCTGCTGGTGAAAGGAAATACCTTGTTTTTAACTTTGAGGCGCTGCTTCTGACCACATTGACCATATTCAACTCGTATTTGATGTTGGTCCTGCTATATTGTGAAGACCATGATGTCTCATCAAATGCTGCTGCCCCGATGGCGCAGCAGAGGTCGATGTTTCGCCAAAACACAGGAATGTGAACATAACTTTAGTTTACTTGGTCGAATCTTCCTGAATCTTAATATGCATGTCACTGGTCCCGCCCTGAGCATATGATATTAATTTCATAAGTGGGCGTGGCTAAACAAACTCCTCCTCCAAATGATCCGATTGACTTCAAAACTGGTGTGTAACATATGGACAAGTGTGTGATCAATTCTGGGTTCACAGAATTGGTCAGCGTTGAACGGTGTGGATGTGGCATGGCGTTGACTTTACATGCCTCGCCATGAAACACGAAATTGCTATAACATGAGATTAAATGGTCAAATCTGCTCCAAACTTCACATGTATGATAAAAGTCCCAGCCTGAACACATCTACATGACGCTCACGACTCATAGTCATAGCGCCACCTAGTGGGGACAGGAAGTAACGCCGCAGTGTTTCCTACAGTGTCCGTTTGAGGGTGAAAATTCAGCACGTCGTCTACCAGTCCGCGTCTGGCGGACATGGCCACGGCCGCAGCAGGTCCCGAGTGGCGCGGGGTCGCGAGGGCCCGTTCAACGCTGCTTGCAGCTTTAATTCTTATTATTATATTTTTTTTAATCCTAAGATCGCATTTTTCGCGCCCTGAAGATGCTCAAAAACTCACCAAATTTTGCACACTTGTCCCGTCTGGTGAAAAATTCAATATTTTATGGACGTTACAAAAGGGCGTGCCAAAATGCCTCAATGGCGCCCCCTAGTAGTTTTCAAAATCAAAGCCCCCTGCTTTAACTTTGCCCTAGGCATACGAAATTTGGTACACATATGTATCATGCCGGGACGGACAAAAAAGCCTCTTGGAGTGATACCCTACACCCAACAGGAAGTCGGCCATTTTGAAATCTTTTTTCAATTTTGCGTCATTTTTGGCCATTTTCACACGTCATACTTTAACGAACTCCTCCCACAGGATTAATCAGAACGGCTTCAAAATCACTGTGTACCAACTAGACTACTTTGTGATCAAAAGTTATCAAAAGATCGCGCTATCGTTGAAAGGTGTGGCCGTGAGGTGGCGGCGAAATCTGATGCCTCGCCATGAAAAACGAAATTGCTATAACTTCAGCATAAGTGGTCCGATCTGGACCAAACTTCACATGTTTGATAATAGTCCCGCCCTGAACATGTCTATCTGAAAAAATTCCATAAATGTCTTAGCGCCCCCTACTGGCGACAGGAAATGACATGTTTTACAGTTTGAGGTGCTGCTCTGAGCACATTGACCATATCTGACTCAAATTTCGTCAGTGAGGCCTTAAGACCTTGGTAATGCTATATTGTGAAGATCATGACGTATCGTCAAACGGCGTTGCGCCCAGAGCGCGCCGAAGTCGATGTTTCGCCAAAATGCAGGAAAGTGGCCTTAATTTCAGTGTCCTTGGTCATATCTGCTTGAAACTTCACATGTGTGTTAATGGTCCAGGCTTGGACATGTGATATGAGTTTCAATGATGGGCGTGGCCAAATGGCTTGGCCACGCCCTTTAAACATCAGCCCCTGCGGCACATTTCACCAACATGCACGAAAATTGGTACACATATGTATGACACCCAGACGCACAAAAAAACCTCTTGGACCCATTGGCCAAACCCAACAGGAAGTCGGCCATTTTGAATTTGGCGGCCATTTTTGGCGTTTTGCACGTGTTGTATTTTAACGAACTCCTCCTACAGGATTAATCAGAACGGCTTCAAAATCACTATGTGCAATCTAGACAACATTGTGATCAAATGTTATTAAAAGGTTACGCTCTTGTTGAAGGGCGTGGCCGTGAGGTGGCGGCGAAGTTTGATGTCTGGCCATGAAACATGAAATTGCTATAACTTTACCATAAATGGTCCAATCTGCACCAAACTTGAAATGGTTGATAATTGTCCCACCCTGAACACATCTACATGCAGAAATTTTGTAATTGTCATAGCGCCCCCTGCTGCCGACAGGAAATACCATGTTTTAGACTTTGAGGTGCTGCTCTGAGCACGTTGACCATATTCAACTCAAATTTGATGTTGGTCATGCTATATTGTGAGGACAATTATGTCTCATAAGACACTGGGGCCCTGATGGTGCGGCGAATGTCGATGTTTCGCCCCTGCCACCAGACTGAAGCCTGCCGGCCGTCCTTTTGGC